>JAGQAX010000001.1:45214929-45757429 GCA_019142605.1 Cephalopholis sonnerati | reverse complement strand
TAGCATAAATAAACCCAGAGATGTAAAAGATGTTTGCTGCTTTCGTTTCAGTCCATCGGCAAACTCTATTCCCCATGTATTTACATAAGTGCTGTTACTTTTAAGGATTCAGTGCTGATGTTTATACCCCTGTAACTCTTGATTTTACCCCTCAATTGACTGTTGTCCGACCTTATTGATTTGTTTATTCATTCATTATCTGTAACTGTTTATCCTGGAAGGGGTCGGGGGGGGCTGGAGCCTATCCTAGCTGACATTGGGCGGAGTACATCCTGGACAGCTCACCAGACTATCACAGGGCTGACACATTCACACTCACATTCACACCTAAAGGCAATTTATAGTCACCAACAGTCCAATCTTTGGACTGTGGGAGGAAGCCGGAGCACCCGCAGAAAACCCACTCTGGCTTTAGAGTGGCTAATGGACATGTAGCTACTTCCATGTTTCACATGATACGTCATGTTTGTAGTGGACCAATGAAGATGAGTTTACATATCACCTTGGGTTGGTCCTTCACCTTCTCAAAATGATCCCACACTTTGGATTTCCTGCCCGACATGTTGTTAACTAGCCTGTGGAATAACTATGTACTATGTATGGAAGAACTAATAACTCTCTTTCTGTCTGTCTCAGACTGCGGCGGCAGCAGCAGAGTCCTGGTCTGTTTGGGAAGATGCGATCAGCTCGGTTCAGTCCTGAAAACCCAGATGGTCCACCCAGCGACATGGACGAGGAAGAAGAGGAACTGCAGCTCCAGATCCCATGACAAAGACACAAACACACACGTACATATAGTGATACATGATATACTTTAACACAAACAACCACAGGCAAATGAAGAAGAAGAACAAGAAGAAGAAGAAAAAGGTGAATACTGTTGCTTGTTCTTAGGGGGAAAACTTTGTGTCTCCAGTAACATGTTGCATCAGGAAGCAGCTGCTCTCATCGGACCACTCCAACATTGTGAGAGATATGTGACCAGAGTCAGATCAAAAATACCACTTTTATCTCTTGAAATTTTGTTGGGATGCTAATGTGAGACAGTCAGTTGTCGGCCATGTTGATCAAAAATCAAATTATCATTTAAAACAAATGAACCAAAATGAAGCTTTGCCGAACAGAGACTCAGAGAAACCAGACAGTTGTTCACCTGGAGTTTAAACATGACAGGAGTGACGTGACAAAGTTTCTACCCAGCAGCAGTATAGTGAGCACACACCTAATCCTTACACACACACACACACACACACACACACACACACACACACACAAAGACACACACATGCTTGGACTTATAAAGACAAACAGCAACAAGATCAAACCCAGCAGACGTGTGACAGACATTAACAGGATGTCCGGACAGTGTGACGCTGAATGAAAGCATCTTTCTTCAACTTCCACCAAACCACTTGAGCAGAGGCCGACACGCGTCATCCTTTCAGTCCTTTCTCACTAATTTTTACCTCATGCCACCCCCAGCATTACTCCTGCTCATCTGAACTGTGCTACTGTATTCAAACAAGACTCAACCCCACATCTTCATCATCAGTATTAACACTTCCCTCACAGCTGTCAGCTGGGGAGAAAACGCCTTTCAAGAGTTGATACGTCACATATCATCGGTCTTTAAAAGACATTCTCCCAAATACTGAAGATTCAGAATCTGTTTCCCGTGTATTTGAAGTTCACAACCAACGCTGGGAGCACACTACGCCATGTTTAGCCTCATTATGGCTGCAGGTTGGACAGAATTACAGCCGCTGTGTGCGTGGAGCAGGAGCCTCCAGTCTTACCAGGTTTTTCTATCTGTCGCTCCCCAATCAGTCCACTCAACCTAGATTATAAAGCTTAATATCACAGATTTCCCTGAAGGGGCTCAAACTGAGAGAAAACTCGCTCCACTCTGCTCCAGAGTAAATGTGGTTTCTGCTGCCATTGAGTTGCATCATGGGTCGGCCCTAACCCCTGCCTCTCAGACTCAACTCGGCCAAACCTGCCTGGTACTGCCCAATTCGAGACTGAATCTGACCTGAGACAGAGGCTGTATCCTCCTGAGACCCTATGCCCTAATGAGGACAACGCATTTTGGGTTAACGTGACCTTGTACTTTATTCTACTCAACAAAAACCTGTTGTCCTCATTTGTGGACACTTTTTTGTGCAATTTAGTGGTAGTGAGAGCATAATACACTAATCCATGTAAAAACAAGATGGCAGCCATCTCTGCCAAGTCAGTCTGCAGCTGATCCTGAGACAAAAATAGACAAGGTCCAAAACCTGATCACATTTTATGGTTGAAACTTGTTTATTTATGATTAATGATGTTTGTAGTTTGATCTGGCAACAAATTTGACCAATTTTAGCAACAGTAACGAGATAAGACGGTGTCCGTTAGGAAGTACCCATTTCAAGACATTAGGACTTTATTATCGCTTCATTTGAGCACATTTGGACTTAATTATCATTGACAGTGCTTATTTTTTTATCCTTATCAGGTCCTACTGATCCCAAATAGCTAGCAGAAATTAAAAAAAAAAAAAAAAAAGCATATCAAGCAAACGTTCAGGTCTCAGGAGGATATTTGTGATTTGGAAAAGCTTTTCACTCACATAATCAATAACTAATACGAGTCATAACGACTCATAACGTGACACTCTTGTCTGAAGGTGACGTATTGATCAGCCTACCACAACAGTGATGGTTTGCATTTTAAAAAATAATATAATGTAAGCCCAATAAAACAAAGAATATAAAACCATGACATCCTGCAGTGTTGTGGGGAAACGTAAACCAGATGGAGAACAGAGTAAAAGGCCTGTAATCGTGTTGTGTGTGTATCCTCATGTTTGTGTATTAGGCCTGATCATTTCATGATGTAGTGCAAGGATACTCAACTTGCAGCCTGTGGACCCGATAGGATGCCAGGTGGCACGCCAGCCATTTTCGAATTCGCAATGACAATAAATTGATTAACACTGGGGATTTTTTTGTTCTTTTAATGTAAATAAGATGCCATAGTGCATAAAAAAGTATCAAAGTAGAGCCTGTTTATCAAAAAAGTGCCAGTGGAGGACCCCCAGACCCTTGACAGAAGTACAGGCTACGTCCCAAATGTCCCCAAGTCCTAGAAACGCCCCCGGGCAAAGCAAGTTGAGTTTCCCTGATGTGGTGTGTTCCCAGCAGGACTGGAGCTGCTCCTCGACAATAAACAAATGTTGCGGTGAAGTTTAGACAATGTGTACATAAACATGAATAAGAGATAACGGTAAGAGAATGTACAGCGTCCTCGTAAACGAAGACATTGTGGGATGTAATGGATGGAAGTAGTAAAATCTCTCCTTTATTGTGTCTGTGGGGGGGGGGGTGGGGGGGGGGGTCTGAACCTGTGAATGTTTACTAAAGGCCCGGTCACATCAGCATTTCAAACAGCAATGTTTCTGAAAGTCTGTTTGTTCCAATGAGTCAGCACTTTTAGTGAATTCTCTTTAGAGTGCAAAGAGTTCTCATGAGAAGTTTGAAATGATGAACTTTGATTCAAAGTTGCTCTGCTGACCAATAGTAAACCATCCTGACAGTGCTGACCTTGAAGGAACAGACAGTAAACAGTCAGAGTGACCAGTGTTGAGGAGCATAAACTGCTCCACTCGAGTGGAAAAAGAAATTGCTAACTGACAGAAACTTTGCTGTTCCTCACTTCAATAACTCTTTACTGATAAACATTCTTGAGAACATTTTTTAGGAGATGTAAACATCACAGAACAGGACAGTAGAGACAAAATATAACAAAGATTGGAGAGCTAATGTGATTGGACAGTGCTAGCATGTTCCCAGTTGGCTAGCGGTTAGCTCCCCCAGATCGGTCATCAAGCCTCTAATACCACCTGCTGGGAAGAAAAATTCCACTGTGTCTCTTTCTGGTGTGGCCGGTTCTTCGTACAGACTGAGCTCTGAAACATATTCCAGCTCGTTCTCACTCCCGACTCGTCAGCTGTGGCAGCTCGGTCAGGGCCCTTTGCTTTAAACTGTGACGCACAAGGTGCCCTTCTAACATCACTTTCGGATGCACTAGTTTCGGTGTCAGTTTCCACTAGTTACATGCTACACAGGTGGCAACCTCTGACGAAGAAAATTGAAGTCAATGCAGAAGTGCCAAAAAATGCAGTTCTTCTAATGGCCACTTGAGGCTGGCTCCAAAACAGAGTCAATCCTCATAGACCCCTATGTTAAAATGTTTACAAAAAACGATTTTAGTCTCTATATCTAATTTCAACACATTCATGAGAGCTGTACGGGGGTAAATTTTAATCTAATTCATCTGTTTTTTATTAAGGTCCAAAGTTACACATATTTTAGGGCGGGGCAGCTTGAGTGACAGGCTGTCTGTGAGGTGTCACTAAAATCTGTGAGTCAGGTGATCAGATCCATCCCATGCTCCTCCACAGCTCCGCCCTCTTGTGCAATTATGGCACTGCTGGCTCCAAAAAACCAAGATGGTGACTGCCGTAATGCCGAACTCAAGGCTTACTCAGTGGTAATGAACTGCACTTGTATAGCACCTTTGTAGTCTTCCGACCACTCAAAGCGCTTTTTAGACAACATGTCACATTCACCCATTCATACACACACACATTCACACCCTGGTTGCCGAGGCTACCATACATGGTGCCACCTACTACTCAGTAACCATTCACGCACTCGCACATAGCGATGGAACAGCCATTGGGAGCAATTTTGGGTTCAGTGTCTTGCCCAAGGACACTTTATCACATGGACTGGAGGAGCCGCCGATAAGTAAACAACCTCCTCTACCTTCACAGTAGCTACGTCCATTATTTATACAGTCTATGATGCTAAAGTGTCTCTCAAATAAACTTTCGTCCTCACAGGAAATGTAGGGTTCACCACCAAAAGTACTTAAGATGTAGGCAACGAAATTACTTGGTTAGGGTTCGGAAAAGATCCCAGTTGGGGTTAAAATAGGTGCGTTTGTTACGTAACAGTAAGTTAAAGAGTAAACCATATTAGGTGGTCTTAAGTCCTGTGAGGTTTTGACCAATCCACCAGTTTCTTGAAAGCCCGGTGTGTCTCATATAGACGCTAAAGGGTGCCTTGTGTGTAGAGGGCTATTTACCAGGCTGCCATAATTGACGACATACGACTGAGAATGGGTTGCATATTCAAAAGCTGGAAATCAGTGGTGTTGAGCATTCAAGTTTTAGGGTTCAGGTTTGAATTTCTGGAGTTAGTTTTCAGTCTGTATGGTCTTTATAGCTCGACTCATCGTCCGATACTGTTGAAACTGAAGCTTCCTTTTCAACAGCTTGCAGAATTTCAGTACACACAGGTGGAACCGAACCATCCTGACAGCAGAGGCTAGAAATACATTCAGAGGTCTGTTGTGTTCTGAGTTTGTTGGCGCTGATATGATTTTTATGCAGTGTTTACTCTGAGGTTCAGTATTTAAAATTTTCCTGGGGAAAAAATCCCACAAATCCCAAGTAATTATGTCCAGTAATTCACTCTGGACTGAATTCAGTGGGGGTGGAAACGCCTCCAAAGCAGCATTTAGACCGTCATGGGATAATGAAACACTCACTGAAACCCAGGCCAGTAAAATCCCCGTAGGCTCTCTGCTAAATACTCACCGGCTCCTTTGAGACGGCCCGTGTAACAGTAGGCGGATTTTGGAAACACGGGGTGTTGGACTATCAGCTGGACTAAATCTCCTGACTGTGGAGGAGCTCCAGTCGGACAGAGGATAGATGCAGTTGTGAAAGCAATAACACATTCATTTATCTTCCACCACCATCCACAGTCGCTCTCTGCCTCGGCCTCAACTCTGACGCTGGAAGGGGACCAAGATATTTTTACTGATCAGGATTCTGAACTATTTATGTTGTCGTTGTTATGGTTTAGTTTTTATAAATGATCTGTACCACAGTGGTTTTGTATTAGCTCTATAAATGTCAACTGTACATATAAACAAACATGAGTCTCTGTGTGTTTATTCTCCGTACTGTGTGTATTCATAATGTGTGTGTGTGTGTCGCAGTAATCTTGTTTTTTATTTGAAGAACACTCTCCAAACCAGCGGTGCCTCATCGCTTGTAACTTCAAAGTTGTTCTCAAGTTTCTCTTAAAAATGTACATTTCTCCTAAAGAGGCAGAGTGAGTGATTTCTCTCAGAGCAGCCGGGGTTTGATAAAGTTGCCATGGTGATGTTGGTAACGTTCATGCTTAGGTTAATCAAATCTTAATTGCGGTTCAAACACTTATTGTTGTCTGGAAATTTTCATTAAACATGAAAAAGAAGCCGAAGTGGATTTGGAGGAGAAGCTCGATGTGAGATAAATGTGGCAAAAGAAAAACAACAAAAAAGAAGAAGGTTTTCAAACTGTGAGACGCTGGAGAGCAGAGATATGAGACTGAGGGTGCTTTTACACCTGCCCTGTTTGGTTCAGTTCAGAAGAGCTCAAGTTCGTTTGCCCCCTCAGTGTGGTTTGTTTGGGCAGGTGTGAACACAGCAATCACACTAGTGTGTGCACCAAACCAACTGGACCGAGACCTTCTTGAAGGGGTGGTCTCAGTCCGGTTACAAACGAACTCTGGTGCAGTTGGTTTGTGGTGAGAACGTGTTCCGTCCTGGATCTGAACCAACTGCAGTCACATGACACATTGTTTGGGTTAAACATGAGCATGTTACAGTCCTGGAGGATTATTAATGTGCGCCTCCTCCTGTACTGCCTTAATATGCACATTCAGCACATCCAATGCATCAAAACATTGTTTTCTAGTTGGAGCCGCGCCTCGTTTTCAAACTGTATGCTTTGACTCAAATGAACAATGACAGCAATATAGTCCACGATGAGCAGCGCTAAAATCAACCTGCGTAGTTGTCCCTCCATTGTGACATTAGAAAGTGTCACATTTATCTTGACAGTGTACTCTTCTTCAACGTGTGCTTTACTTCCTGGATTTTTCCCACATGGAAATTCTGACCAATCAAGAGCAGCTTTCTCACACAAGGCATTTGATCTGGTCCGCTTGTAAATGCTGCCGTGAGAACACCAACCAACTCTAGGCAGTTATACAACTTTGGAACAAACATGAGTCCCTGATTCAGAACAAAGGAGACAACGACAGGTCTGAAAGCACCCTTAGATACTGTTTAAGATGACAGGGACAGGTGCATAGAGGTGCTGTAAAAACAACTAGAAGTTAGTTGTTGTTTTTCCTGCTCACAAACACTGTCAACAGTTGCAGCAGCAGCAGCGGGCTGTGACACACATCTCATGGAGGCAATTCAGGGGCTTAACTCTTAAAAACGTACTCCCTCTCAGACAGATGTGAACACATAAACAAACACTGACATCTGTTTAAAGTCAGTTTGACATCCACTTTTTGATGCCCATCGTCAGTGGTGTAAGGTAGTTAGCGCACACTAGTTACTAGTTATAAGCCGCACACACACACACACCATTATGTTACAGTTTGCTACTGACTATTTTACTGAAGAGAAAAAAGAGTGTCATGACGGAGATGGGTTTGCAGTTTTCAGGGCATATAGCCCATAGCAAGTGGAACCATTTTTAATTGAATTTGCGTTCTTTGAACACAGGTGTAGCTCCAAGGTGGCAATCCGAATCATTTGCAAGGCCCCACCCCCACCTCACAGGCCCCGGTGCAACCACGCCACCCAAACAGACAGCTAGAAATCAGAAAAACAGACACTAAAAAACTTATCTGAGAACTACCATGTTTTTCAGTTTTCTTCAGTATCACAGTAACCCACTGATAGCTGTCTACACATCCATGGGTGCTTTGCTAAAGGAGCTACTAACAGCTAATTCAGCGTACTTTTAATGGTGCCAATGTGCAAATGTAGGCCAAAAAAATTGGGGCCACACTGACTTTGAAAAGCCTTGCTGTAAAGAAGCTCATCTTACCCAGCCTCAAGCAAAACAAAAACAAAATGTGGTAAGAGATGACAAAAAAATTAAATCGTTTGTCGTGTTGTGTATCGGGATCTACAGATAATAGAACACAGTGACATAGATGAAGTGCAATGTGTTGTCAGAGTTACGTGTGATGATTCTACCAGTGTAGAGTACACAGGATAATATAATTGTGACAGTGTGGTGGCATCACACACAGCAGCAGTTATTTCTTTTACAATACAGTCGACATACACACATTGTTACGCAGCTCTGTGCTGTGTTATTGTGCAGATAATAATAATGCAAATTAATTAATACCCTAAGTGATCATGACTAACAACACTGATCTGTTCATAAAATAGAAGATTTAAATGGTCCTCCATCCTCGTGTCTCCTCACCTCCTCTGCTCACATCTCCCATGGGCAGGACTAACACACGAGAAGAGGAAGTGAGTGAGGGAAGTGAGGAGACACATTAGCATGATGAAATGCACCCTTAGTCTGTGGTGACACCTCGCAGACAGCCTATCACTCAAAGCACCACGCCCTTTAGTGTTCCCAGCTTTAAGCCTTAATAAAAAAATGTTAAATACAAATTAACCTTCTATACAATCGTCGTGAGCGAGAACTTGGCTGTAGACTGAAAGTGCTTTTGTACCAGGCTGTAAACATGTTTATTTCTGCTGTGACGTTAGGCATTTAACATTGAGGTCGATGATGATTGACTTGCTGCTGGCGTAGACTGAAGATGGACGACGTGACAGCGCCACAAAAGTGAAGTTGAAACATCTCGGTCAGCCCCCAGCAGCTGCTCATGGATGGGACCTGGGCCAAACTAAAAACTCAGTCAGGTAGTTCTTATCACGCTGATGTTTGTTCAAGTGTCCATTTCTCTGATAAGTTTGGTTATAAATAGTCATTTGATGTTAAAAAAGAGGGTACTGAGGTCATGACTGACGGCTGTGTGTGCGCCTATCTGTATGCTCGCTATCACTGACGCTGGTTGTTGAATGATTGTATGACTTGGAACTTGATAACAGTGGATATCGCTGCTGCACAGACTCTAGCTCCAAATGACGTCACCAGCGCAAGATGGCAGTGGCTGCATCAGGTACATTTTGGCTTCATTTTTGTACAGTGGGGGTGAAGACACGTCGTCCCTCACTAAATATAGTCTATGGCTCCTGGGGTCAGCCTCAAGTGGCCATTAGAGGAACTGCAGTTTTTGGCACCTCCGTTTTGGTTTAATTTTTAAGCCCCAGAGGTTGCTGCTTGATATTCTCTCTTTTTTTAAACTCTGTTTTTGGTCTCCACCAACTCTGGAGAAAAACATCTGTCTCTTTTGCGATGAAATGCTTCACTATGTTCATCAGTTTGTCTCTAACTGTGTCTGACTGCTGTTTGCTTCTGAGCGGTGAGTTTATCTGAGGTTTTTAGCAAAAAAATATCTGCCTGTTGCAGTAAATAAGGTTGGTGGGTGTCCACCAACAGGGCTCTCATTTTAGTGTAGAGCGTCAGACTGAATTTACCAACGCACCATGTCAGGTCACTCACTCTCCGGGACCGCCAGTGTTACTGGAAGAAGTAAACACTGACCAGCGGGACCAGACTGGCCGACCCGTATGCTCTCACTCAGTGGATGGATGATGTCACAGGAAGCCAATCTTGTTTGTTTTGCTATGGAAGCTAACGTTAGCTAATGTGCTAAAGAGTTAGCGTTCCAGAGAAATCCAATCTTCCTCTTAATAGCTCCCCAGTTTCTGATGAGGTGGACATGATAACCCTTAATACACATAACGTTCTTCATCCCTACAACAGGAAACACTTTGTCCCTAACCTGATATGAAGTGTGCGCTGCACATGTGAGCATTTTTGATGATGGCCTCCGTCCAGTCCTTTGGTCTGATCACATTTAACCATCTTTGTTTTTGTTGACGGGCAGTGGCGGCTGGTTTTGAGCCATGAGTCCTTCTATTCTGGCTCCCAATAACACAACAAGACCACATTTGAAGACTCCTGTGTAGCCTACAGCCCTGTGGTGGAGGGGCAGCTTCACCTCCAGGTGATAACATGACACCATCATGATGTCGGCCCTAAAAGGGTCTATAAGCGACAGTGGTTTCAGCACGATCACACAGTCATTTGATTCAGTGCTAACATCAGAAATAACGCAGCCTCAGTAACGTTAAGAGAAATATTTGACGATACTTTCTAAATGAGAACAGACAACCTCTGAGGCCTGATAACAGGCAGGGTGAATACTGTAGCACGAGAGGGTAAGAGAACCAGCGAGTTAAGGAATCAGAGACAAAGGAGCTGGAGTGAGAAAGAGCGCTAAACTCACACACACACTCTTGTGGTGTGTTTGGCAGTGCAGACTGTGGTGTAGTGCACGGAGTAGACACAGTAATGAGATTGAACCTCAGCCTGACTCCCCACACGCAGCATGGGGGAACAGCTCGCAGCTCCCTCTGAGATCATATTCATTACTCTGCGCGCGTGTGTGTCTGAGAGAGAAGCCAAGACATATAATGAATGTTTCACCCCCGTGTAGGCTGGAGTCAGAACGACTGAAATCACACACGCAACTTTGGCTCTACACTTTCTGCTGTGTGTGTGTGTGTGTGTGCTTGCTTTGCATAACACAGATACTTGTATATTGACAGTTTAGACGCACAAACTTGTGCAAGTAGTCACTACGGTGCCCTTGGGATAACGGCGAACACACAACGCGCCCACACACTCAAGCTGTTAGCTGTGGATGATGGTGTGTGTGTTAATGTTTAGCTCGATCCCACGAGTACAGTAGAGAGGATAATTCCGAAAACTGTTGGCTAAGCATGACACACACTGTAATGCGCTGAGGGTGTGTGTGGTGTTCAATGTATGTGTTGGAGGTGGTGTTTGACTTCCACAGATGTTTGTGAGCGTGTGTGTGTGTGTGTGAGTGTGTGTGTGTGTGTGTGTGTGTGTGTGTGTACAAAGCCTGGAGCCTAGTTCATTATGTTAATTTTCTCCGTGTCTTTATTAGGCCAGTAATGGCTGACAGCAGGAAGGCAGAACATTACATTGATCCCTCTATAATTATTCCACAGCTACCACAGCTTCTCCTCGTATGCATGCACTGTATGTGTGTGTGTGTGTGTGTGTGTGTGTGTGTGTGTGTGTGTGTGTGTGTGTGTGAGCATGCATGCCTATGTATCAATGCAAAACACAAACAATGTGAAAATGATTCCTCGTGTTGTGAAAAGTAATTGAACGACGGCCTGTTTGATTTCTTCTGTTTCCCTGCGTCGACTGTAGCCGTGCTGGCAGCCTCCCTCCGTCTCTCTGTTCATTTTATTGCGCTGAATTTGTGTCTGTCTCTTTTGTAATAAACCAATTTAAGCGTGACTGCATGTGAACGAGGCCAATAAATGATGGTGACACACACACAGGTCATTACCGTCCGTACGGGCTGTCTGTTTGCGCGCTGAGAGACATTAAAGGACAATCAAGTTTCTTCCAAGCTCTTATTTTCATCATCATTGGCTGTCTGTTTTCCATTTTGAGTGTGACAGCTTGTTTTGACCTTGGAGACGTAGTCTGGTTCGTTCGGTTGTCATGGAGATTGCTCAGGTGTCATCATGTGACCTCATGCTGCAATCCATTAGAAGTCAGAAGTCAGTAATTCTTCTGAAAATCTTAATGTGTCCCAGTGCATCTGCTTGGGGAAACACAGATGCCTGCAGCAAACTGATGTTTGTATAGCAAGTCTCTGGAGCCAGGTCCGACTCTGAAGTCGTCAAAATCTGGCGCTCGGGCAGAGCCCAACGAAAAAAGGCGTTATAGTTATAGTTTAACATCGCCTGGCAGCATCAGGGGGAAACGTGGCGAGACAAAGAAAGTTAAGGTGGCAAAAGTCCATCTGGGGTCGGCGGGAGCGGTGGTGGATGGGTCCAACAAACACAGACCTTCACCCAAGGGAGCGGTGTTTGTGTCCAGTAAGATTGTAAAGCCAAACCTTGTTCCTTTTTCCTAAAGCTACCACGTGTGTTTGTTGTTGAAGGAAAAAACTGATGGCATTGTACTGATGTAGTGCCTTTATTTTGAAAGAGACTGTTTGTAAACGGTACAAATTCCTGTGAAAACAGAAGCGTATCCTGAAATAAGACAATGCATGTAACAGGCTGAAGTTGACACAGTGTCCCAGAACGTCAACAACCAACACACCCAGGGTACCTTGGACGTCATATCTCGATGTGGAAAGTCCATGACCAAAGGTCCATATGTGGCAAAGTCAGAGTGAGAATGTGTTGGTCCCTGAGCTTCACAAGCATCTACAGATTGACCTGCATCAATTACCACAACAGAGAAACAGGGTGTAAAGGGTTGAGCCCATAATCTGTAAAAAGAGTTCAGCATTTTGGCCGTCGCCATCTTGGTATTTTGGAGCCAGAAGTTACCATATTGGACGAGAGGCTGGAGCTGTGGAGGAGTGAGAGGTGGATCTGATTGATAAGCTGAGGACACTATCAGCAGACAGCCTGTCTCTCAAAACGACCCACCTTTCAATACCAGTAGCAGCAGCTCAGGTTTGATTCCACCTTGTAGCCCTTTGCTCCCATCTGTCTTCCTGTCTGCAGCTGTCCTGTCATTAAAGGCAAAGTCACCCCCCAAAAATAATCTTAAAAAACCCCCAGTAATTTTATGATATTAAATGCACGTAAGTATTGAAAGTAAAAGTTGAAGTAAAAGCTGTTAATAAAAAAAGCAAGCAGTCAGAATTTGGAGAATTATGAAGTTTATTTCTTCAGAATCAGCTTTATTGGCCAAGTACGTGTGTACATACAAGGAATCTGGCTCTGGTAGACTTTGCTCTCAATGTACAAGTATTTACATAAGTACTTCAATTAAATAACCAGTGTAGAAAATGCAAAATATACAAATATAAAAGAGTTGTACAAATATACATAAATATGAAAATATGAAAAAATATACAATGTTCAGGGTGCGAGTGTTGTTTGTCCTGCCACTCTGTGACTGTTATGAGTTCATCAGAGCGACAGCCTGGGGGAAGAAACTGTCTTTGTCTGTAGCGCCTACCAGAGGGGAGGAGGTTAAACAGTTTGTGTCCGGGGTGTGAGGGGTCTGCAGAGATGTTCCCTGCCCGTTTCCTGACCCTTGACTGGTACAGGTCCTGGATGGAGGGAAGATCAGACCCAATAATCCTCTCTGCACATCTCATTGTCCGTTCCAGTCTGTTCCTGTCCAGTTTAGTGGCAGATCTAAACCAGACGGTGACGGACGTGCAGAGAACAGACTGGATTATGGCGGTGTAGAACATGATCAGCAGTTCCTGAGGCAGGTTGAGCTTCCTGAGCTGTCGCAGGAAGTACAGCCTCTGCTGGGCCTTTTTTCGGACAGTGTCTATGTGGCAGGTTCACTTCAGGTCCTGAGAGATTGTGGTACCCAGAAACTTCAAATGTCTTCTTCACCACCTTAAAAATGGAGCGCATGTTACACTAGAAGAAAGGATTTAAAGAACAAAACCCAGTTTTCCTTCCCACCTATTCCCTCAGTCCTCTGTCCATCCCTTCCTCTTTCTTTCCTTTCCTATTTTGTAGTCTGTAATGAAGACGCTTAGGGGAAATGATTTGGAGTAAAGGTGTACATCTTATTTAGGAAGTGTGTCGGAGTAACAGTGAAAGTTGACTGAAATATGCAAACTCAAGTTAAGTACAGATACTTCCAAACAGTACTAGAACAAAGTGCAGTAAAGATTTCTATCTTCCTTCATTTTGACACTACTTTTCCTCACTCACCTCACTTCCTTTCCTCCCTTCTCCTCAGCACTGATTGGTTCCTCTCACTCTGTGTTCACTCATTAATCTGATTGAGTTCACCTGTTCAACCCTTTTGGAAACAAACCTTTGTGTGCAGAAGGAAAGTATTAGTCGCTGATGCAGTTTGACCGATGCCCTGACAGTAGACCTCTCCTTCTGAACTTCCTCCTCTTGAACACAAAGTATTATTTCTTCATTACATGACACCACTGGGTGCTGATAAATAAACTCACGTGGCTACTGACTGATGCTGTATTCACTCATGTCAGTGACGACCCAGTGATCCTTCACTATGATCTAGAATCAGGTTTTAAAAAAAACTTTATTTTTTTAATGGCCAGTCCGCTACTTTAGAGTGCTAATCACTGCTTATTTACGACAATGCTGATGGTAAGCAGATCAAAACCATGAATGACAAATGAATTGGTCTGTCTCCAGTTGACTGTGGTACGGAAATAAGCCACGTCTCCTCAGGCCTGTAGAACTGCAGTTTTATGTGTAGACACGCCGTCCATTGTTGTAAACTGCTGTTGCCAAGAGCTGAGTGCCTCCAATATGGCTGCCAAAGGCTGAGTTATATCACCATTAATAGGGAAATTAATGGAAAAAAAAGAAAACATTTGCAACATAAAACAAAAGCTTGTGCGTAAGAGTGTGCACGGGACACAGAGCTGGAAGTGCTCCGTGTTCAGTTCAAGGTTCATAAGCTTCGACATGATCTATTCCCACAAACTGCAGCGCTGCCAGCAGTATGACCATAAATCATCTTTATAAACACGGCTTTAGGTGAATAATGACTCAAGACGATACACAGAGGTACGAGAATCCCATTTCTTAGGCTGTTATTTCTTGACAGAAGGAGGAGATGGTCTGCTGGGATTTCTACACAGACACTGACAAAGAACGAAGACAGGAGCGCAGACAATAAAATAATTGTCCCTTTTAGTTCTGTCAGAGCAGAGAGGACTGAATGTCAGCGCTGTAACAGTCTGACGCGCACACGAGACAACACGTACAATTGGTTTTCTGGCAGCTTTGCTCTGTTGTCACGACCAGATCTTCTAATGTACCTGACACACACTCACACATGTCTAATACGGCTGCTTTTATAGAGCTGGTTCGATTCCAGCCAAGGACTTGTGTTGTACGTCATCCCACCGCTCTCCTCCCTTGTGTGTGCCTCTGTACGGTCCTATATAATAAACACTGAATCTGCCAGAACATGTCCTCTTTAAATGCACTGGAAGTTTTTACCCTGACCTTGGGGTAATCGTGTTTCTTAAAGTCAGCTACACACAGAAATATTAAAGGTACCCTGTGGAGGTCGACAGACACAAACAACTCCTGCACCCACTCTCACAAACAAACACTCCCACCAGTCGTCACAACTCCAGCAGGACACCTTTAAATAAACAATATTAGAGGTTTTGTTTTGTTAAATGACCTTCAAACTAATAATGTGAACCCTGACCGTCCTCACATAAAACCAGCTTTATAGGTCGTCTTTGCAAACAGCATATTATGACCGTTGTTTACGTTTATTGTCAGGTGACAACCTCTAGTGTCCGTAGTAATGAAAAGTAGAAAGTTCGGCGATGTACCAACATGTTCTCACTCCCAACTCGTCACATATCGCTGCTTGGTCAGTGGACTTTTACGTCTACATATGACGCGCTACGTATCCTGGGTGCATCTGCTGTTGATGTTATGAAACGCTGTGTCAAGTTACGCCTGATACATGCATTGTGTCTTTTCAAAATACACTTCTGTTTTTCCTGGAAAAGAACTAGTTTCTGCCCGTTAGATGCACACAGTCTTTTTCAAATAAGCTTATGATGGTGGTAAAACACCTGGTGTTTATGTTTATTTCATGTGGTTAGGTTTGGAAGAAACAAAATGGTTTGGCTCTACATTCATATGGGAAGCAAAGACCAGGGTCCTGGGTATATGTCCAGTATTTGTCCTCTCACCCGCCCTATTGGGACTTTCCAGCTCTTTAAACCACGTTGTTGTTCAGTGGCATTATGAACTGACGCCGCCCAGCAGCATAGTGCTGCGAAAGGATGCCTTTTTTTTACGCTGGTGTCTGACGTGGAAATCACTGACCAGACAGCAGTATTTGACGACTTCAGAATGAAAATGGGTTGGACACACTGCTATAAAGAGAGACAAAACACAGGATAAGGTGGAGGTGCATGGAGGAGTCAAACAAACACAGGACTTTGACCAAGGAGCTGTTTGTGACCTGTGTGAAACCAAAAGTCAGGGTTGACTTACTTCAACTTATGTAAAGGTATTTAACTTACATTTCACGTGTATATAAGTTAAGTTAACTTAAAACATTTTAACCCAAACTATGATCTCTTTCTAAACCTAACCAAACTGAAACTGTTTCACAAAATTAACCACGTTTAAAACTGTGACAGTTTCAGAACGTGATAATATGTGGTAAAACAATACTGATAGAACAAAACCTAAATACTGAATAAAATGAAGATCCTTTCCTTTATTTGGCCCCAGACCAAATCGAATGCTTCCTGTCCTACAGTTCCAGACATTTTGAGAATTTTTTTATGCCTTAAATATCAGAATTAAATTTAAGATGATTTAAGACTTTTTATTGGGAACCTGGTTAAGTGAACCATATGGCCTGCTTTTCATAAGGTCATATTTCAGACCTGGATATTTATTAATATGCTTTATTACAAACGTCAATGTGACTTCTGAATTAAGTTTTTCATTTCCTGACAGATGTTATGGTTACATGTTGGCTCTCTGTTCACACACAGCTGTGGTATAGATCAATCCTATCAAATTTATCAGTCGTTTCATACAGACTTTGATGACATAACAGTGTAATATCTGTTTTTTAATATATTATTTTACCAAAATCTTATATTGATCTGATGGGCAGCAGCAGCTCAGTCCACAGGGACTTGGGTCATTGGTCTAAGTACCCACACGGACCACACATGGAGTATGGACTGGTGGCTGGAGAGGTGCCAGGTCGCCTCCTGGGCTCTGCTGAGGTGCCCTCACGTAAGGTTCTGAACCTCCAGCTGCTCAGGACCGCTCATAAGCAGCCCCCTCCCTCCACTGAATGTGTGTACAGGTCCTATCTGTGTATGTGCACTTCAGGCCTGTGTGTGTGACAACAGCGTGAAAAGATTGAATCTCCCCTCAGGGATTATTAAAGTGTATCTTCTTTTTTGATGTATGATATATCACACCAGTGGTTCCCAGCTGGTCCGGCCACTGGGTCCAGATTTCTCCTTAGTCATTAAATCAAGGTCCACACAGTTTAATACATTCAGTGTCGTTCTTGCATTTGGCCATGTCGTCGAGTTAGTTTGCTGTCTCTGTCAAGTAGCGTTCCGTCAGCTGTTTTTTACAAAGTTGACACATTTGTGCGTCACTTGTGGTCCAATCAGAATGGATCCACGACCCACCAGTTGGGCACCACTGTACTGTACTGTCTCCCCACTGTAGCAGCGTAACTTGAACATTAGAGGCCATGAGTTACATCAACCTGCTGACTTCTAATTAAAAATGCAACTTGTGATTACAGGTCTGCGCAGGCCTCCATGTTAAACCATGTGAAGGCAGTGACAGCCATCAGAAACTTTCCATTCATCGATTTGAGTTTTCTTTGTTCCTGCTGATGCACAAACACGTCCGCGGAGGCCAGTGGGTGTGTGTATGTACGTCTCCTCTCCTCTCCTTTATCCTGTCTTTCTCTTGCAGGGAGAAGACAGGCTGTCTGGTCTCACTGGCTGTAATTACAGGCCCTGTCACCTGGCTGTGCTAACCCACTATTAACACACACACACACACACACACACACACACACACACACACACACACACACACACACACACACAGTTTGTTTGCATCCTGAATGATTTAAAGCAATATGTGGCCTTTTATGACGTAAATACTTTTGAAAATGTCATCTCCTTTGTTTGTTTGCCCTCACACTGAGGTGACAGTACAGACGTTAAACTTTAATGAACCTCATGTGAACCTCAAATACTCGCTGAAAATACTGAAGAAACTGGATCAACAGGAAAAAAACAATATAAGGGCAAAGATATAATAAAATGGAAATGTGTGAAAATTAGTGGAAATGATCAAAAAGAGGCGAGATGTGATGATCAGTCTGTGAGGATAAGGCGCTCAGACAGTCTCCTCTTGAAGGCATTCACTGGTTTGTACACAGAAAATCAAAAAAAGTTGTTGTGTTAAACTTCAAAATGCGCCTATTTTCTCAGCCTCACACAGTCACTGCTTGATTAGGGTGGGAGTGCTAAAAAAAGACATTCAGCCTACCAGCAAACACATTCTCACAGAGTGGCTCCTAACTGTACAGCTGACATCAGGACTGGTGTCTCACGTGTGGTGTCTTGGTCTGTGTCCTTCCACCCAGCGCTCCCAGTCCTGGAGCTTTAGCTGCTTCCTTCAGAGCTGGTGTGGGAGGACACACACACACACTGCGATCCCAGGACTCTCTTTGACTGAACATCATAGACATTCACTGAACAAAGACTATAAACACAAAATGTTATCAAAGCATTTTCATCTTAAAATAATGCATTTTCCAGTGACAATAAAATGAATGACGTCATTTTTTTGTTTTGTTTTGTTTTCACAGAAAGACACTTGGATGTCATGTGACGTGGACGCAGGCTGGCAGAAAAGAATGGACCAAAATATAGGTACGCATCTCACAATTTTAGAGCTGGTATTGTGAAACTAAAATGTTTTATGTTGTGAGACTTGGTTGCTGATGGACCTTCTCACTGGTCACCAGTACAAGACTGTGGTCACACTGGGCAGCTTTCCCTGAATGTTTGTGTGAGGCGAGAGGTTGATGGAAAGGAGCATAAAGCACAGTCAACTTTGCCAGAAAGTATAAAAATAAGTATTGAAACACGCAGATAGCAAGACCACGGAGGCTATTAGCTGCTTTTAGGGTTCCTCCTTGCTTCCCAGGCTGCAGTTGCTCAACCATCTGTTCACTGTGGATGGGATATGATACGACTCCCAGCACTGCCTCTGTGTTTACTCTGCTAGAGAGCATTTAATGGCAGCCTTAACGTCACTCTGTTATGCCTGCTAATGTTCCTGTAAGTGTGTACGTGTGCACGCGCCTTTCATTTTCTCCATTAAAGCCCCATGCATCCCAGCACTTAAAATCTGCAAGAGACTTTATGATTAGGGGTTCATGTTTGTATGAATTCTACATTATGATACTAATTACCTCGTTCACTGGCTCTCCCCGAGCTGTGGGCTTTGGAGCGAGATCTGCACTGCTTAAAAAGAAAAAATGCCCACGTTAACAAGCCTTTTTGGTCTCATATCCAACATTAAAATTTTATCTAAAGCAAGTTAAAAAGTCTGTCAGTACTGGGGGAGATAATTCAACAAAATTACAACAGTGTTTCAGAAGTTATTAGAAACAGTATCTGAAGAAAGGCGAATAATGCAAATCAGGGCTCAGTGCTGTGAGGAGGCTCCAGTATGAAGACCAGATTCACAGCCTTTTAAGGGACAGACACAAACATGACAAACAGCAGGTCTAAAGCTAAAAAAAATAGGGATGCACGATACTGGATTTTTTGCCAGTATCCGATATGCACGTGTAAAACTCATTTGACCGAGAACTGATACAGATATCAATATGTCCACTTTTTTCCCCACCTAATTTTAGTGATCATCAAGTCTCTTCTGTAGTGGAATCAAAATCATATCATGCATGTATACTCTTATCATCATGACATACTTTTGTCATGTGTATGTGATATTCATTCATTGTGCAAAAGTTGGCCGATCCCTGCATCATACAAAAAAATGTCATGTATAATGGCAACATACACTGATCAGCCAAAACATCAAACCCACTTATGGCAATAGCACTTGTCGATGGCAGTGCCCCTCCAGCAGGACAGTGCACCATGCCACATCACAAAAACTGCAGGAATGACCCGAGGAATGGGACAAAGAGCTCAAGATGTTGACCTGGCCTCCAAATTCCCCAGATCCCAATATGATCGAACATCCGTTGGGCATGCTGGTACCTTACCTCACAACCCACAGGACTCAAAGAATCCGTCAACAACGCCTTGGTCCCAGAGAACACAGGACACCTCCAAAGGTCCTGTCTCCATCCCTCAATATGTCAGAGGCTCCTCCGTAGATCAGACGTGGCTCGGACAAAGGACCTTTGGGGTACCAGTTTGTCCCTCAGATGCACGATCAGATTGGGATCCAGGGAATTTGAAAGCTAGATCGATGCCTAAAGCTCTTTGTCATGTTCCTTGGACCATTACTGAGAAGTGTCTGCAGTGTGGCATGGTGCACTGCCTTGCTTGGGAGATACTGCCATCGGGGGTACTGTTACAATCAGTGGGGGCACTTGACAATGTTTAGGTGGGTGGTGTGCGTAACAAGGCATCCACGTGAATGCCAGGACCAAAGGTTTCCCAGCAGAACATCACATTGTATATATGTATGTATATATCTGTATGAAATGCTATCTAACTATCTTGACAAACAGCATCATGTCTGTATGAAAGGGATAACTGACACTTTTGTTGTGTGACTTAAAGTTGTGTCTAAAAGGTGTTTTGACCCTCCAGAGGAACTGATTTCAGTGTTGATGAATGACTTTGCTGTTTTTCACTGAATCATTGAGGAATATGCTGCTTACATCAACCCTTCCCTCTGTGTCTCTGCTTTACGATTCCTCTGCGGGCAGCTTTACGATATGATTTCAGCAGGTTCAGTTTTCTGACTCTTGCCTCTGTGCTGTCCCTTAGATCAGTGGTTCCCAACCTGTTTCTTGAGGGACCCATATTTGCACCATTGTAGACTTTGCTCACACGCACTACTTCCTACACTGAACATCGGCATAGGATGGAAGTTGTGAGTAGCAGAGTCATCGAATACGAATGAATTCCTATAGACACTGGGCTGCAAAGGAAGCGTTATAATGGATCCCATAGCTTTTCTAGGCAAGCCCTGCCCTTCTGAGCTGTGATTGGCCTGGTACTAGCCCTTACCCTGACCTCTTTGCCCTAATCATTGATTCATTCCTGCGTAGATATGAGGAACACTAGTCAAATACAGCACAAACCGTGACAGAGTACTCACCAGTCGCAGCATAGTAGGGTGGAATTTCACATGTTAAGCTGTAGGATCCATAATAACACCACGGGGAGCACTGTGCAGCCTGTGAGACAGTTTAATAATGTCCTCTGTGCTCTGGAAGAACTTTCACAAGTCTCAGGAAAATAACACAGATGATGCCATCTGGGGGATGTCGTCAGAATTATGTTGACCTCAGCTTGAAGAACAGTATTTGCGCCTGACTGTTAAAGGAGATATGCAACATGAAAAACAGGCATTTAGCAGGCAGGAAGGGTCTAACATACAATGTGCTACTGGCTGCATCATGGGAATCTAAGGATCCAGTGATTCAATTTCAATTGTGACCATTATACTTCTGCCCTTTGCAAAATGAAATTGCTGGATTACCCCTTTACGTAGTCGATGCAGTCGTTGTAATTCAAACCTCTTATGATTTTCCAGAGCTCTGTTGTTGTATCCGAACATATAAAGACAGCAATAACACAGTCAGTGATACTGTTTGTGGCCTGAAGTGCGACATGCTGCAGAGCAGAGCAGCAGCATCTTTCCACCCTGTGTGATCCAGACACTCTAATGTAATAACAGACTGACAAATACTGATCATCTCTTAAAGGACAGTCGTCATTTTTCTGTTGTGTTGTTGTGTTTTCTTCCGAGTTAGCTCCAAATTGCTTCATCTGACAGTTGAATGGAAACATTGCTTTTATAATCAAAGTAATAAAAGACATTTACAGTTCAATTCACCAGACGTGTGTGTGTGTGTGTGTGTGTGTGTGTGTGGTTTGTCTCAGAGCTCAGTAGAGGAGGAGAGAGGGAAAGAAAGGAGGAGGAAATGGAAGAGGAGAGACACCTGAGAGGTAAGAATTTAGTGATGTGCAGTGAAATGAGAAAGATTGGATTACTCTGCCTGAATTTTTTTTTTTTGCCGGATAGCTCCAAACCTCAAGGCTTTATAAAAGACCGTCAGAGTCTTCAGGGTTCACAAAGTTGCACACCAAGGTCTACTTCACTTCCCGTCTTGTTTTTTTCTTCTACTCTCTTCAGGGATGTCTGAGAGAAATGACTTTATGATGAAACCTACTAGGATAAACCGTGCATTACAGAAGGCAGTTATCCTGAGATAATGACATAGTGGTCTGTAATCATGAGACAACTGTTTATCTCAAGACAGCATTATACAGTAATTGTCTCAGGGAACAGTCTTAAACAAGACTATGAGTCTGCAGCCATGCCAGCAGCATTAAGACTGCACTTAGGTTATTAAACAGTGAGCTAACCTCAGCATGGTAACAGGTTAACAGTGACTATGGTAACATGCTAATATTTAGCAGGTTTAAAGGGGAACACCACCTAAATTAAGAATTTCAATATGTTATTTCCACAATCTGGAGAAGTTTAATTAATATTTGGTTTTTGTCTTTGAGACAGAGTAGCTCACACAGAGAGGAAAATCCCAAAAGTCTCAGGAATGACATTTTTTTGTAAGGCCGGCATAGAAGTTAGCTCCGCCCTGGTTCCCTCGTCAAAAAGCCTACGGGATTTTTCATTTGTGTTTAGATGATTGCAGAAAATAGGCTCTGTGACAAACAAACGTTTATGATACGTATGCCCAGTTCAGACCAAAGATTCGCAACAAGACAAAACCGAAAAGTTGCAGCGGTGTGAACTGGCCAGTCTGAGCTCAACTCAAGCTGGCTGATGGTGTCATCTGCAAATCAGCTGGTCAAATCGCCAGCAGCTGGTTTTTAAACATAAAGCACGTCACCTGTTTCAACGGCCAATCGTCCCTGCCGATGTCAGACAGTGTGTCGCTGCTGCTGCTCGCTGTATGTGCTTATGCTCCGCCCACACACATTCTGACTGACTGATTAATCAGCGCTGGTTATTTATAATATTGTGAACTCTAGTTTTAGGATTTGTGAGAGAGTTTTTCATTTTCACTAATATTTTTGGACTTTCTTAGACCATACGTATAAAATTATGAATTTTAAAAATTGGTGAAGTTTCCCTTTAATGTTCACCACTTTCACAGTCTCCGGCAGTTGCTGCAAACTTCTGAATAATTTTTCTAAACTAGTAAAAACACCAACTTTCCTCAAACTCCCTGCGGCATCAGCCACAGGAGATGATGTGTCCCTGTGTGTAATGAAGGCACACAGCCACAACAGCTCACAACCTGGACAGCTGCTGCCACAGCTGTGACACCACCACCTCCATTAAAAAAACCCTCTCATCACTTTTATTAAACTTTACCAACAGGAGGTGTTCGATCTGTTTTCAGTTTGTTACTTTAATTCAATCTCATTCATTAGCGGCTAAACATGAGGTAACATCAGCTGTGTCTCTGAAATGGATCATAGAAATGGTGCTTTATTTATTTTTAATTTATCTTGACTCAGTCAGAGTCCATTAAACCTTTCCCACATGAAAGTTTTTCAGTGTCCTGTCACTGTCAGCATTTAATCTACAGCTTCTCTTCATGTCTCAGTCATGTGACAGTCATTTTTGTGTTTCCATTCAGTCATATTCACAAAAACTGATGTAGTTTACTGTAAGTTTTGTCTATCCTCTGTGATTATGATTCCGTAAAGCCCACATACTTTGTCACTGCACTTAAATGTGATACTGTACAGTGCCATAAACACACAACTGCGAACTCTCAGTTGAACTACAGCAAACTACCCTCAGGAGAAATCTAGTTTGATTAACCCTTTGAAACTTGGAGCAACATCCCTTTTCTTTTGCTGCTTTTAAATATTTCAATCTTTGAACCCTGAGCAAATTGCTGTGATTTCATTTTAAAAAATATGGGGAAAAAAACGGCAATAAGCAACTTGGTAAGAAATGTCCCATAAATTACAAAAAAGGAAAAAAAATTGATTTATAAAACTGAATTAAAAAACCTATGGAAAAATAACTATTATTATTATTATTATTATTAATAATAATAATAATAATAATAATAATAATAATAATAATTTCTTTATTTACTTTTTATTTCTACATTTAAGAATTATGTCACAGAATTATTATAATTTTTAAGTTCTCTTTCCAGGTCATTTAATTGTTTGTTTGTTTGTTTTTAACTTTCTTTCTTTCTTTCTATCTTTCTTTTTGCTTGTTTTTAATTTTCTCTTTTTGCTAATTTCTTGCTATTTCTTTAGGTCATTTTGTCTTTCGTTGCTCATTGCTTCTTCCCGCAATTTTAAAAGAAATCAAGTCATTTTGCTCAGGTTTCAAAGGGTTAAAAAGGCTGCTTTATAAAAAATATTAAATTTACAGTGAACAAGTAATTCAAAATTCTAATAATAACAAATTATACAAACAAAATAAAAGACAAAAAAGTCACATGCCAGCGAAAAATACCACTCAACTGAGTTTATCGCGAAAGTGTGAACGTGTTCACAGGTCATACATAAACAAACAAAAAAACCCCTCTACTATTCATACCATAAACAGATGGTATTCATCAGGGCTGGCCCTTTAAAGTTAGAGATATTAAATTATTGATTCCTGTTAGGGATGTCAGTTTTGGCTAATTTTACTTTCAAAATGCCGCCACCCATTAACTGGTTAAGTTTCAGAAAACAAAAAAGTCACTGAGCTTTAGCACTGCATTTCTAAGCGCTATCCAGTTAAAGGTGATAAAGTTTAAATGTTTAGTTTTGTAAATGTCCTTTATTTTACTTTCTGATGACCATGCTGACAGACACCTGGCCAGCCACGTTAATATGTGGAAACAAACCCAGTGCCCAGATTCTGTCTCCACTGGTTTCTTGGCCACTCATTATGGGCACCAGTCTGGTTGGCAGGGCGCTAACGTTAGCTAGCGGCGCTGCTCATTCTGCGTTCACAGCTGTTAACACCAGGTCCAGTGGCAGAATGTGTTGCTGCTGAAAAACTGTGTCCATCCTCCAGTCTCACACCAGCTCTCCCCTTCAATTTGAGCTACGAAACCCTTTTAGCATTGTTCACAGTGTTGATGGTGCTAACAGTGATAACATAGTCAACGATGCTAAAGTGGTTTCACAGCTCAAAACTGAGCCGCTTACTCACCAGGGCGACGTCTGGTGCCTATAGACCAACCTTTGTATCTCGTCAAAAATATTCTCCACAGTTACAGTTAACAGTTAACCGCTGACATCTGTGATTCCTACAAAACATTATCCGCACATAGCCAGTACAGTGCAGTTTGATTTGGTTGTGGTTAAACTAAGGCTACTGAAACAACTTGTTTGATGTTGGGAAAAGATGATGTTGTAGAAAAACAAGCCAACATTAACTTAAGGTAAAAGTCAGGCTGTAAATTCCTGGATTTAAGTTGTGCTGCAACGTCATTTGAGCTGAAGTTTGATTGAGACTGGACTGACTGTGTTACTGTAGCTTATATAATGCCATAGATAATATAATACTGGACTGTATTATAATATGCCACAAACGTTACATCCCAGACGAGCAGAAGAGGCACAGTTTTGTTTAAATGTGATTGCAGTGAAGGAAGCCCCGTAGGCTGCAGGTCAACAAGCTGTTCCATCAGCTGGATGGAAATGAGAGTCACAGCTGGAGCACAAATGAAACCTGATGTTTGCTGTCATCACGGAAAGACAGGGGCAGCAGAGGGGAGCCAGGTCAGAGCAAGAGAGAGATTCTGAACAGCAGGGCTGGAGAGGAAATTTCCATTAGATCAGCTGGCTTTTAAGCGTTATCACAGCAGAGACCAACTCTGCAGATAAAAGGTCCTGCTCCTGCACAAGATGATTTTGATCATTTTCCTCAGGGGAAGATCACATTAAAGAGCCAAAATCAAGTCAATACATCACATAGCACTGTAGAAAATATTTCACACACTTTATAGAAAGTTGCAGCTGTATTAGAGGGTTTGTAACTTAAATATGCACTTAAGTCATCAGAGTTTCAACAGTGGGATAAAAGGAAATTATATACACTGCCGTTCAAAAGCTTGTAATTGCCTGCCCGAGAAGTTTCAGCCAAACAATTTGAAAACCATGACGAGTGTCATTTTTATGTCACTCTTTCTATATGAGTAAATCAAGTGAAATACATGTAATCAGTGAACTTACTCTTGCCTCTGTCAAACTCTGTAACACTTGTAAAAAAATACTAACTTTGACCTAAAACAACTGAATTTCAATTGTTATCTCAATGATCTCCTCTGTCGTCTATCACTGTGAAACACTGGACTGTAAAAGCAACAAAGCAGCATCACCCTGGTACTGCACTGTATCTGTGTTTGCTTACAACTGAATTACAGCCCTACCTCTTCTTCTTCTTCTTCTTCTCTGTTCCACGTCCCACCTCTCAGCTTTAGCTCTGCCCAGTATGGAGATGCATTTCTGTTTGGGAAAATCGATTTGGGGATTCTCCAGCCCAGAGAAAGTCATTTCTACCATTTATCTTCTCCGCAGCTGAGCATGAGAGGGCAATAAGGGAAACAAATCAGACGATGAAGGTGCAGTATAGGTTTTAGATTACTGCGGATCATAAAGTGAGAGCACAGTTTTGATTGGTAGCTGTTCTATTATTGCAGAAATTGAAACAAAATATGTTTGTCTAAGTGTTCCCAGGACAAAATGAAATTACACTGCTGAGAGCCGGTCCTTTATCTCTTTACTGCATCCTACGCATAGTTTCACACGCGCTGCCCACCTCTTCACCCTTCAGCCTTCCTGCTGAGTGGATTAGGAATCCGGACCCTGGCTTTTCATTTCCCTCCTCTGCAGGAGCTTCGAGGCACCGTGCCTCCTCAGCAGAGAACAATCAAGGTATTACTCAGTGATTAAATAAATAAACAAGCAGCCTATCACACACAGGATTAAAAACAATACAATATAAGATGAGCGAACATCAGAACTATCTCATTAGATGTCAAAATGTGAAAGCATACTCAATAAAACCAGAAATATATGATAAATGGACCGAGAGACGATAGTTCTATGCAAGGTTAAACTAATATATCTTTAAAAGTTGTTTGAAATTGGCAGCTGAGTTTGCCTTCCCTGATGTCTCCAGGCAGGGGTCCTTGGGCAAACTTGATCAAAGCCACATTCCCAACTTTCCCCAGGCAGTGGGGGGGTAGAAGATGAAAAAAAGAGTGTGATCTAAGAGTGCACAATGCAGCATAATAATCATAATTATAAAATGTGATCTGGTTTAAGACCATTAAAAAAGAACTGTGTGGACTCACAGTTAGATCATACCGTCATATAGCCATACACACCAGTGAAATTTCAAGAGCTCAAGGCTCCAGGCTACATTAACCTCTGCCTCCATAGCACACTTGACTCTTTGACCAAACTGTTGAGTTGTGGTTGAGTTGCATTGTGGGTAATGGAGGCGCCAGATTTTGACAAGTAAGGAGAATGTGTGGTATTAAAAAAGAATCTGGTTTAGTCACTGGTTCTGCTGCTTTGATTTTTTTATCTTTTGTTTAAGCGGTCCATCACGAGTCCAACAGAGTAATAAGAGGGTAACGTTAAGTAGGTGCAGTGCTCTGAGGCCCGAGGCACAGAAAGAGTTGTAGCACCTCATGGTGGCTTTTCGTAATTGTTTTTAATAAGAATGAAGCTTTTTACTCGTGGTTTTTGTGTTGCAACGCACCTCGCATTTCTGTGCTTTGGGTGCCCAGCGTTTTTGCCAGAGCGCTCCAAACTCCTTGAGTTGAAAAAACTTCAACTCAGAGCAGAAAAGCGCCCCACGTCATCTCTTTTTTGTCATCCTTTTTTACCATTGTCCAATCAGATGATTTGAGAGGCGGGCCTTCTGTGGTAGTCACGACAACAAGTTTACAGCTGGTACACAATGGAGGTGAAACTGGTGGTAGAGGTTGCTGGATACCCAGAGCTATACAGCCTGACAATAGACAGCAGGTTGTCAAACTGCCCCTGAGTCATCCTAAGATATGCCTGGAAACGTCCATCATGGAGGAGAAGCTCCTGGACCAACTGGTGGTACTCCCCGTGATCCAGCCTCTTTTTTAGGGTCTCATGTACCCACACAGATCTCTGTTTATCTGCTGACAGCCTCTCACCCTCAACCAGAGCTACAGACAGTACCCTCTGCCCAACATGTCAGGAACTAGATACTAATTACTGTTGAGAAAAAGGTAGGATAATGTAAGGGCATGATGGGGTGGTTGCCTAGCAACAATAAAAAGGCATTCAATTAAAAAAAAGGCAGTGCAGTGCACCTCACGTTTTGCAACCTGCAAAACGCTCTCTGCGTGATCAGGGCCTTAAGATGTTTATATATGGGCGACGGAACTTTTAATTTAACTCTAAAATATACTGGAAGTCAGTGTAGCAGAATGTTCTCTCATTTTAGTTAGCAATCTTGGCACATAGTTCTGACTCAGCTGAAGCCTGTCGATTGAGTGTTCTGGGAGGCCTTTGAATTAGGCATTACAATTTGTCTGTATCATTTGAGGTCAAGAAAGGTCAAATTGGCAGATTTTTTTCCAACAGCCTTGAAGAATGCTGGATTAGTGGTGTGTCAATGTTTGTTATGAAACCTGAAGAAGTATTTCACCGCTGGAAGGATGGTGTTTTAAAAAACTGGGCTGTCTGTGTGGTAGAAAGATGCAAATTTTTTAAAAATTGGTGCTAATGACCAAATAAAACTGGGAAAAAGGGGTGTGGGCTTTGCTTTTGCTTAAGAGGTAGAAAACCTACAACTACCAGCATGCACTGCTGGACCACTAAATGCTCCAAAGAGTGCACTGAAGTATGTTGCCGAAGACATTTTAGGCAAGAAATAGGCGATACAGGAACAGAATATTCTTGATCCCCTTCTGTACTCTTTGTGTTCGTGGTGGCAGGCTTATGAAAACCAAGAAAACTATAAAGTACGACAACAAGATAATAATTTTCAACACTGCCATATTTCCTGTCAATATCACCCAATAGAAGCATGTATAGTAGGAAAAGTAGTGAACCAAGGTAACTGTGTGACCTTGTTGGATATATGACGTGTTTATCAGTTGGAATAGTTGCTTAATTTTGAATTCTATAGGTTAATTTATTTTCAGAAGCTGGAAAGAGAATGAAAGGCAGATTTTTTGACCCTGGCCCTGCCCCTTTCATACTACTGCTGAATACATATTTGCTGCATATTGGAACTGGTTGATAAATAGGTAGAATTTTCTTTTTGTAAACACATTTTATTGCAATAATACAGTGGCAGTATCACAGTAACAGAAATGAATGAATACCAGCATTAGGAGGAATATTTGTTTACATATTGAACCTATTTACCCAAACATCGCTCACTAATTGCCAGTCCACCCCATCCCCCTATGAGCCACCCTGACCAGTCTACAGTGTGACAGGGTACGTCTTGCTTTCTCACATACAGAGCCCATACACGCATTCATATATCTCAGTATTCAGAAGTATACTTACACACACACACATATGAAAATACATTAATCATAAAAGAAAAGAAAGAGAAAAGAAATCCGAACTGAAATAAATAAAACTGGAAAAAATCTATAAAGGATAACAGATAAAAGATATTAAGTGTTATTCACCCTTTAAGTGATTATTAGGCTTGATGATATTAACCAGCTAGTCAGGGGAGAGACAGGACAGATTCTGAGGGCGCATTCACACTGGGGGTATTTGGTCCGCTTTAAATGAACCCTGGTCCGCTTCCACGGATAGTTCGGTTCATTTGGAGTGGTGTGAACTGAAATGTGATATGTGATCTGAAAACTTTTAAATCCTTCCAATACTTCGCTCGGCGTCTGTTTAACCACAGCAGCACGTCATAGTCTCTCGATCTCCGCCATCTTTTTCGGTACTGTACAGAGCAACATGCTGGACAGCTCACTGCCTCACCTGCTGCTCATACTGGGCAACGTCTTATGAAAAACAATTAGGTTTGAACACCAAAGTAAAAACAGAAACCCGCAGACTGCATTCATTTGGTGTTGCTCCATTGTTTTTGTGGTGACCAAGCCGGCTGAAGGGGATGGATTTCCGATTTGGGTCCTGGCCAATCGATGAGCTGGGTTTTCTTCTTCCTCATGCTTTTTTTCTTCCTGGTCAGCGGTCGTTTCGGGCAATACCGCCCCCAAATGAGCAGCTTTTGTAACTGCGTGACGTTGTCCAGGCAGTTTGGTCCGCTTTAAAAAGTGCAGTGTGAAAGTGAACCGAACCAAATGAAGGAAATGTGAAATTTTTCGGCATTCCCCGCCCAATCAAAACGAGTCACCCGGACTATCCTGGTGTGAATGCGCCCTTACAGTAGGAAATAAGGGTTGCCAGTGACTGAAGAACTTTGCAGTTGAACCTCGCAGTGAGAACTTAATCCTCTCCAGGTCGAGGAAAAACATTGCATCGTGTAACTAAGAGGTGCTAGGATTCGCCTGTGAGCTATTAGGGAGGTGAATAAAATTAGATTTACTTGGGGATCATTGGGAATGGCACGATTGTTAACTCTCCTTGTTCCTACTTTCTTTGAACCAGGATTAAAACCAGGATTTGTCACCATGAGCTGCAGATAATTAATGATAAAATGGCATTTGTTAAAATTTTCTGATGTTACTCTTTCATATGGGTAAGATTTTGTTGTAATGTTTTTGGTGGAACAACAAATCCTCACAAAAGTTCTTTTGTCTTTCTTTTTTCCATCCTCAAGGTTGAAATAACAAAAACAGAAATGTTTGATGCTTGACCTGAGGGAGCCGCTCCACACTCGAAATGAACAAGCAGTGCAAAGGTGAGATTTATTCGGAGGAGTTTTCAAACAAGGATGAAGACTTAACTTGTTTGTTTTGGCACATGCGTGTATGGTGAAGTTCCTCACCTCCGCTTTCACTTGTGTACGTGTGCTTCATAAACACGATTGACTTTAGATACACGTAGCTCACACTGAAATGTGTGTACAGTGGGCCATCTGAACCAGACCTGCAACAGTTTTGTTACAGCTGAAGTGTGTGTGTTAGTGCGTGTGTGTGTGTGTGTGTCAGCAGAGTGGACCTTAGTCCCAGCCCATTAGAGCAGCTATCAGCCTCAACAGTAACAGATGGCGCTGACTGCCCCATTCAGCCCATTTGTTACTGAGAGAAATAAACAGATAAATAAAAAAACACCACTGCACTGATGCCTGTGAGACCAAAACAATGTTTAAAGGTGTTCAGAGGATACTGGGAGGAGTGTGTGATTGTGCGTGTGTATGTGTGTGGGCAGCAGGATAATGGACCCTGATGGAGCGTCCAAAGCTCAGAGCAGACATCCAAAATGTAGCCTGATGATTATAGTGAACTGAGCAGCAGAGTAGCTGTAATGGAGGCAGTCATATACGAGATTTATCTCCTTCTGTTTAAAGTGATCAAAGTGATTTTTTACAACCTTTTGCTCATTTTTAATGTCAGCATGTGGGAAACATGGTGTACAACTGCTCTCCGCTGTGAGCGCCTAAAAGCCTGTCGTCATTCTCAGCAGCAGTTTTCCTTTGTGGCTTTGGCTTAGTGTTACAGATCAAATGCACCTTACACAGAATCGTTGTTGGGTCACATTTTTTGGCAGTACTTTTTATACTTGTCCAGCAGGCTACACAGTCATACCACCGCCTGGACAGGTCGTTCTCATGCGCTGTTTGTACATATGCCTATGGAAAGCACCAGAATTCGTAGGCTGCGATCATGTGACCAATCACTGTGGATGGTTCAAACAAACACACAGCTTTTACTCAGAAGACAGGTGTCTGTGCCCCCTGTGAAATCAAGAGAACTTTTAGTTATTTTTAAGGTATATTGCCACCATGCTTCTTTTCCTAAACCTACCCTACATAACTTGATGTTAAGCACATACCCTTGTGTTAAGTAATATAATGATGCAACCTATATCACTTTACTCTCCTAATTCTCACCCACATTAATTTAGTATGTAACTTTACTAGGGCTGCCACCTAATAGTCGAACAAATGTTAATCAACCAGAAAGGTCATTGGTTGGCAAGATTTCATTGGTCACTTAGCCCAAAACAAAACATGAAACTCTATCAGGAGCTGCACCTTATCAAAATAAATCCAAACCTCTATGACTGGACCATGTGGGAATTTAATTTGAAAGGACAGACAGAGGAAGTGTCCACGCTCAGCAGTCAGACAGGAGTCAGGTTCATCTCCAGGGCTGGTACCTGCGGTTATTCCACAGGCTAGTTAATAACATGTGGGGCAGGAAATCCAAAGTATGGGATCATTTTGAGAAGGTGAAGGACCAACCCAAGGTGATATGTAAACTCATCTTCATTGGTCCACTACAAACATGACATATCATGTGAAACATGGAAGTAGCTACATGCCCATTAGCCCACAGCGTCATTAACAGGCGGCTCGCTCAGTGTGTGACGTGCACTTGTAGATAAAATATAGGCCTATATTAATGAAGGTTCATTAGTACGGTTTGTATTTCTCTGTAATGTAGCACAGTGTTAACAATGTTACTGAGACTATTCTTTCTCACACCTTCAACTCAAACCACCAAAATATATCATTTAATAATTAAATTAATATCATAAACATGCGGGCGACTAGTCGACTAATGGCCCTGAATGACAACCACTGGTCGACTAGGAAAGTTTTTAGTCAGGGGCAACTTTACTTAACATTAACTTGACATTATCCTTTTCATAAATGTACAGAGACAAGTTAAAACTGCCAGCAGCAGATAAAAACTTTTACTTGAAATACCTGAAACTTGACACTTTGAATGAAACGTCTCAACCCCGATGATCGCCATGAAATTTGGTACACACATTCAAGTTCCCCTCAGGATGATTAGTAATACCTTCGGTGATCCTCTAACGGGTCATTTAGTGACATCAAAATGTTAATGTATCCAGTACTTTGTTTAATGACCAAATATTTTAGCCCAGTCGCAAGAAAAAATGTTGAAATATAACCCACCAGTTATGGTTAGCAAGCGATCATGTTTTGACCTAAAGTACCTGTGTTTTGGAGTACAGTCCTGGGAGAAAAAGCAGCGATATCTTGCTAAAATAACAACTGCTAAAGGGTTGCTACAAAAACACCTGCAATCGGTGCCTAAACACAGCTGGAAACACAACAATGACTCACTAAAACACACCTGGTTTTGTTGTTTGTTGGTCTCAAACATTGGTCTGCAGCTTGGCCATCAACCGTTCCCTCCACCTCACGACGAAAAAGTCAGCTCATATACGTCACTTCAGAAACGTTAATATGATAGTCTGAAATGTGCTAATGTAGCATTCCTGGTTTGCAGAAACGATAATACCCACATATTCTCTTGGCAACTGGGCTGAATATTTTTAGTTCTATTAACAAACTGGGCACGACACAAGTGCGTTAATCCAGATTTAAAAGCATCCCAAAATTCACTATATGAATAACAACAGATGCAGATGACACGAGTGTGAGACAGGTAAAAAGGCTCAGTCTGTGCTGCATGTAAAGATAACGAATTAAAATATGGATCTCCAAAAAAAACCTAACAAGAAAGACCTGGTGTTCACCTATGGCATGGTGTGGTATTTTACAGAGGAGGAACAGAGTGCAGAGAGAGCTGCAGACAAGGTTAAACAAAGCTGTAGTGTTACAGAAAGTTGGGCTGTTTATTCTCGAGTGATACTGACTCTGAAGGTTAATTACAACTCCAACCTTTCCACCTTCCTCTTCCACCTCCCCTCATTTCTCTCTCATCTTCCTCCCCCGCTCACTCCATTTCAGCTTGAAGCCACACACAAACAGCAGGAATCAAACCTGATAGGACAGACGGCCCTCCTCTATCGAACGACTTTCTTGTTTTCATCTTCGTCTGATACTCAACTTCACCACCATCACCATCACCATCTCCTCTTCCTCTTCTGCTTCCTTCCATCCAGCATTTGCACTCCCTCCATCTCTTTGTTGTTGTGTCATTTATTAGTTTACCTTCTCTCCTCTCTTTCCTGACCAGACTGACTCATTCTCCCAGAGAGCAATAACATCTGTGGATATGTGTGTGTACTTACACGAATTAGTCACAATGCTCTTTATTACTCCATCTCAGTGCAGCTCTAAAGTGCTGCAATTACTGCACTCCTCAGTAGAAATCGCAGCCTCACCTCCCTCCCTCCCATTGTTCTTTGTAACAGACAATATTGGCAGCATCGTGTGAAAGACTCTCACATCTTTTTCGTTTCTGGATGGAGACCAACTTGCTGATGGAAGACCGCATTATCCATTTAAAGAAAACAGCTAAAGTTTTAGAACCCTGAGCCAAAGATAATATCTGTTGAGAATGACTTACAGGATGTCAGAAATGGATGTGAATCCATAAGAAAACACATAACACTTGTGTTATTTTTTGCTGAGCCAATATAATGTTTTATGCTGTAAATATCTCTACAGTATTTGTCTGAAGAAAATATCATCTCTGCTTTATGATCCAGGATGCCTCTGGTGTCCAAAGTACAATATACTGGTACTTCAGATAAGTCACACAGAGGTGGTCGGTGTGGGTGATGTGCATACAAGGACTTTTACATGGACGACTGAGGTGTTAGTCCCATGTGTGGTGAGGTATAGGTGGTGGTGACAGGGTATACAAGGTAAATCCCCGGCTGCTGGCAGCAGAAAAAGATTCTTTTTCGTGATACTGAATAACTTCAGAATTAATATAACTCTGGACTAATGTATAAAATAATCTCAGTGGCTGGATAAAACAGTTTTATTAAAACAGTGTTACAGATGCTCTTGGCTCAAGAGGCTGCTGTGTGGGGATGTGGGGACTGTTGCAATGTCAAGTGCCCCGGGTGTGAAAACAACAATATGTATGCCCAAAGCCTTTGGCAGTGAGAGATGGCACCATTTTGATGCCAGGTAGAGGCAACTGGCTGTTGCCCCAGTGTCATTCATGTGGCTGTTTTCCAAATACTGATGTTGTCATTTGCCTATAGTTGGCATAAACCACTGATAAGTGCTGACAAAAATACTTGCAGATTTAAAGTGGGCCAGTGGGCTGGTTTGTGAATTACCCCTCAGAAAGGTCTCAGTGTGTTCAGCTTGATGGGCTCACCTCTAACTGGTGTACCCCAGGGCTCTGTGTTAGGTCCGCCTGTTATTTCCAGTTTACATTAATAGTCTAGGTCATAATGAGGTTGGTGCCAATTGTCATTTTTTCATTTTTTTTCATTTTCGTCAGTTGGTTGGTTCTTGTCATTGTACGTAGTATTTCTACGTTACTGTGTAACTTTTATGTTTTTTTGTGTTTTTGTTTGGCTGTAACTTGATGTATGCTGCTGTCTTGGCCAGGTCTCCCTTGTAAAAGAGACTGTTCATCTCAACAGGACTTACCTGGTTAAATATGGGTTAAGTAAAAACAAGAAAAAACAAAAACGTGGAGTGGTTCCCCAGGAACAAAATGGCTAACTGTTAGCTTGTCAGACAAGATACCTTTTTGCTTCAGTATGTCTTATCCAGAAAGTTGGGGGACACTGGGGACACCAGAACACCTTGATGGGGATGTTATTGAAATGAACACTGTGTACTATTGAAAAGGTGGTCTCTAGTACAGTCATGTGTACTGGAGTATGGTTTACATAAGGTGTGAAAAACAGCTGTACCAAAGAGTTACAAAGGTATTTCTCCATGCTGCAGCTCTTCTTGGAAATCTGACATTTTCCTCAAAACATAAACAACAGTAAGCATAATGCAAAGTTGATTCCATTGTATGGGGTAGGGATTTCGTGATTGGCTTCCTTTTCTATACTGCAGTGATAACATAAACAAAGGTCACATAGGCAACAACGCAAGTGACCTTTCACGAAGGTGCGCCCCTTTGTGATGGTCCAACAACCTGTTGGAGTAAGCATGGAGCCCACACTGTAACTAACTGCACTCCCTGAAGAAATGCAGCAACAACAGGTTAAAAAGACAAAGATAGTTAGAAGCTAAAGCCCAACTATAGGCTACAGATCACAGTGTAAAAGTGAACCACCACATCACTGCTGATCCACACAGAAGACAATGAATATAAAGGGAAACTTTGCTGATATTGAACCAGCTGTGTGGCATCACAGTGTGTGCAGATGAACGCTGTTTGACTTCGCCCCCGTGCCACTGCCAACACCCGGGATCTCCAGGGGAAGTCAAACAACTTTCATCTGTGCACACTGCAATGACACACAGCTGGTTGAATATGAGCAAAGTCTCCCTGCTTCCCTTCACTGGTTCCTTCACAGCAGGGTCGGTCTTTGTTTCACTGTTATAATCATTACAAAGCAAAAGCAGCATGTGTATACATTCAGTAGGCTATATCTTCAGTAGCTAGCTAGCTAACCCTACACTTTTCAGGGTCTGATTTTGGTTTTGGAACAGGGAAGAAACGTATATCTTTTTCCAACCTCTCCAGGTAACGAGTATCATGAATACACGACGTGCCCCAGGCACAACATTTAGCTCCTGAAAATGAAGAATCACTTAGAGCCGGCCCGATGCTGTGTGATGATTGGCCAGTCTGTGTCCGAGGATGGGACTTTGCGAAGGGTCAGTTGTACTCGGGTACATTACCAGTGTGAAAGCTCAGCAGCAGAGGAGTAAAGAGGGGGCATGGTTTGAATCAATTGTCCCTAATCTGAAGTTAGAATTAAGAATTTAAGAATATAACTAGGATCTCCTGTTACCTCAGGTGTGTTGATTGATAATTAATGACCGCTCCTATTTGTAAGAGATTATAGAGTATTCTGCTTGATACGTTGACAAAGGGATCTGTCCCTGAGAGCTTAGATACTAAGTTTGGTGTGATGGAGAAAAGTGTACAAATGTTTTAATCATTTTTCTTTGAGGCTGACAAGGTAAAACGCTGTCACTGGTGAGCTCATTGCTGTGTGGCCCACAGTTCCCTACCTGCTCAGCACCAAACAGCAGACAGACAAAATCAGAGACTAGCTGGTGAAAATAGCGGAGCATTTAGCAGCTAAAGAGACAGATATTTCCCTCAGGAGTTGTCAGACAGAAACAGCTAAAAAGAGAGTAAATGTTAGACTTACATTCATCAGGTGGACACAGAATGAAAGGTAATGTTGCTTCGTAACTGCTGGATGCATAAATAAGGTGATGATATGTCAATGTTGTATTTACTGCTTGTTTGTGCTGCCCCCAAGTGGCCAAAAAAAACCAGTTATTTCACATTTATGACACATAATAGAGTTTCACACATTCCAAATGTACTATGATCTGCTAATCCAACCAGCTCAAAACACTTTCTAAGTTCTTAACACTACCTTTCTTCGCTCTGTATGCACGAGCAAAATGTCAGTGAATTAGATGACAGCCATATCCTTGATTCTCCTCTAACTGCTCTCTTTCTGTCTCCTCCACCTCCTGATCTGGTCTTGCGAGATCGCCTCCAGTGCAGCATGGTGTGACTGCCACAGAATTAAATGTATGAAATATTCAGCGAGTCCTTTTCTTGTTAAAACTCTCCCCGAGCCGACGAGAGTCCACTCCCTTCGTCCAAACGCACAAAGCCCCTTATCCTCAGGCTGTCATGGAGCCTGTGTGTAAATGATAGAAAATTCTGACAGCAACATATTGTTTGTTGTTTTGGCTCTGTGCTGCCTTTACTTTTGATGTGGAAATGAGACATTCTGGCATGCAGACTAGTGGCTTTACTTTCAGTCCTGCCAGAATTTTTGGCACCCTAAAAATTGGCCAGGCTGTGGACAGATAGAGCTATTGTTCATTCATTGTTGATCCAATATTGTTAGAAATACCCAGAAATTAAGAATGAGTGCACACAGCTGCACCTGAAACTTTGTAATTTGTCATCTAAAGAAATGTGGCACAACAACATCAAACGGTAAATTGCATTAGACGGGTGTTTTTATTGTCATAGGTTGGCATCTCATTTGTACCCGTTGGATGCATGATGCATGTTTACTGAGTGAATACGTAATAATAGGAAATAAAGAACGCACAGTTTTGCTCTCAGAGCCATGGACATAAATTCTCCCTCCTCTGCTGATCTCCGTGTCATCCGAAGGGACTGGGCCTGGTAATCTGCTTATATTGTGCATGCCCATTAAACTTGACAGAGACATCCAGCTGCATACAAATGTACTGTGAGCACTCTGACAGAAATATAGTGGCCTCAAAACAAGAAAAGGATGCATTCATACATGTCACAACGTTAGTCACGCTCAAGGTTAAACTGCAGCTGAAACAAGGTCGGACCCAGCTGAAGTGTTTTGAGTAGATTAATATATTTCAGATAAAAGAAAGCATGCATCTCTTTCTTTGTGTCATTCTGTGCAGAGATTGTTGGCAGTCGTATATTTGAGTCGGAGCGCTGAGCATCCAATTCACACACACGTAAAACAAACAAACACAAGGCCACCTTTAAAAAAAGTTATTTAACCACACTTACCTGTACAGATGGTATTTCCAGAATCTTCAAAGACTCATCTCACCATCTGGATGAACAAATATTCTGTCAGGTGCACAACACAAAAGAGAGAGAAACATTTCAAACTGTTTTCAGGTAGCGAAACTTTTTCTCTCAATAAACAAATATGGCCAAGGGAAATTACTACTTTTTAAAAAACTTTTTTTCTGTGTACACGCACTGGTGCAAAAATCTATCAACCTGCACCATTTTTTTTACTGCATCATTTGGTGTAAGCTAGTTGTCCTCTGTTATCCACCAAAAATTACAGTAATGTGCAGTGAGACACTTCAAATTTTATGTGGTCATAGGAACACTATAAGCAGCTTCTTTTTCCTTCTACTCTATATGACACCCTGAAACACCATTTAATGTTGTGTTTCTGTGTAGGCTTAGGCATAGCAGTGCACACAATATGAAGGCTGAACACCCGTGTGCCAGTTCTCCTTGTTTACCATTTCTTTTTTAAGCTTCCTGACTTTCCCTTGTAGCCTCGTGTTTTCACATCACAACTCTTTGAGTTTGGCAGTTAAGGCAAAGTGTGCAGAAATGTCTGCGAAAGAGCCCTCATAATCTTGATGATTTGACAGTGAGACAGCCAGAGATCTTTGCCGACTTTGCAGCAACACGCCTCAAAGTTTGTGAAAGTGTGAAGTGGTAACCTCTGGAGCTAAAAAAATGAAGCCGGTGGGAAGTGCCAAAAACTGCAGTCACTTTTATGACCACTTTAAGCTGACCTGAAAAAGTCAGTTCCCAAAGATCCCCATGTTAAATTGCCCAAATTTGCAGCAGAAATTAAGATGTTCACAGCCTGGTAGAAAAACAATTTTGGTCTCTGAAGCTAATTTCAACATTCATGACAACTGTACGGGGACTGAACATTTTTAAGACCTCACCAATTCACATTTTATTAAGGCTTAAAGTTACACATAATTAAGGGCGAGCTGTTTTGAGTGGGGTTTCTGCGGAGAGCCCAGTCTCACTCCGAAGTCGTCGAAATCCGGTGCTTGGCCAGTGACTTGCAGCGCTAGAAACCAACAAAAAAAGCCATCCTTAAATGTTGGCATGATACGCGGCTGGTTGCCGGTATAGTTTAATAGTGCCTGCCAGCGACAGGGGAAACACGGCAGGACAAGGATGAAAGTTAAGGCTGCAAAAATCCGAGTGGGGCGGGTGGGAGGGGTGGTGGATGGGTCCAACAAACACTGACTTTCACTCGAGAAAGCAGTGTTGGCATCCCGTAAGATTATAAAGCCAAACCCTGTTCTTTTTTCCTAAACCTAACCACGTCCTTTTGTTGCCTAAACCTAACCACGTGCTGCTGAAGGAAAAAAAACATAGATTCACGGTGTTGTACTGACATATGTTTATTTTAAAAGAGACTGTATGTAAACCGTTAATTTTCTGTGAAAACAGAAGTGTATCTTTAAAAAAGACAACTTGACAATGTCAACATGTCAACAACCGAGTGCTGAGTGTTGCTGTGGATAGTGTCCTCAGGCTCTCAGTCAGATCCACCCCTAGCTCCTCCACAGCCTCCACCCTCATGTCCAAATATGGTTGCTTTTTGCTCCAAAATCCAAGATGCCGACGCCCAAAATGCTGAACTTGAGGCTTCAAAACAGGCGTCCACAAACCAATAGGCAACATCACGATGGCTATGTCATAGTGTAGACACTGGGATTAACCCCTAATCTTGCTCTTATATAAAACCTAAACCATTTTGCAAAATGCAAACTGTTTTTAGTCGTTCTCCTTTTTTTAGAGTAGTAATAGAGCGTGAAGTGTTAACACACCACACTGCTGCTCTCCTCAGCAGAAATCCTTTATTTCCAGGCTGTTGTCTTGAGTTAAAGCCAGAGCCCAGAGGGTGTCCAGCCTTGGAGACACACTGCTCTCCATGCTGCTTCAGATCTGTCACTGAATGTCTTGATTGGTTTTTATGCATCTCTAATCGGTTCAGTCGTCTGCTTCCATATCTACAAATGCATGATGTGTGTTGTAGTGTGTGTTGCTCTGCCATGCGATAGTTCCTTTAACAAGCAATGGTTGTCAGCCTGCGGTTATGCCTTTTGTGTGTGTGTGTGTGTGTGTGTGTGTGTGTGTGTGTGTGTGTGTGTGTGTGTGTGTGTGTTGAGTCTTTGTGGTTTCTTGCTCTGCCCAGTGGGACCAGTTAGCAGCTGACTAGCTCCGATAGCAGACTGTCTAGCCTGTTCTTCCACTGAAAAACATTGGAAAGTCATTGACACAGTGAGCGTCACTGGGGTGGGGGTGAAGTTTGGTTGGCAGGAGCTGGTGTAGCAGCCTTGGTGTGCTATAATGTTTTCAGCTACACTCACCAGCCACTTTATTAGGTACATCCTGTTCAACTGCTCGTTAACGCAAATAGCTAATCAGCCAATCATGTGGCAGCAACTCAATGCATTTAGTCATGTAGACATGATGAAGACGAGCTGCTGAAGTTCAAACTGAGCATCAGAATGATGAAGAAAGGTGATTGAAGTGACTTTGAACGTGGCATGGTTGTTGGTGCCAGACGGGCTGGTCTGAGTATTTACTGGGATTTTCACCACAACCATCTCTAGGGTTTACAGAGGATGGTCCCAAAAAGAGACAATATCCAGTGTTGATGCCAGAGGTCAGAGGTCAGAGGAGAATGGCCAGACTGGTTCAAGATGATAGAAAGGCAACAGGAAGTCAAATAAGCACTGGTTCCAACCAAGGTGTGCAGAAGACCATCTCTGAAGCAACAACACGTCCAACCTTGAAGCAGATGGGCTACAGCAGCAGAAGACCACACCAGGTGCCACTCCTGTCAGCTAACAACAGGAAACTGAGGCTACAATTCACACAGGCTCACCAAAACTGGACAATAGAAGATTGGGAAAACCACATTCAGATGGTAGGCTCAGAATTTGGAAGCATGGATCCATCCTGCCTTGTATCAACGCTTCAGGCTGCTGCTGCTGGTGTCATGGTGTGGGGGAGATTTTCTTAGTACCAACTGAGCATGGTTTAAACACCACAGCCTACCTGAGTATTGTTGCTGACCGTGTCCATCCCTTTATGACCACAGTGTACCCATCTTCTGATGGCTACTTCCTGCAGGATAACGCACCATGTCACAAAGCTCAGATCATCTCAAACATGACGATGAGTTCACTGTACTCCAATGGCCTCCACAGTCACCAGATCTCAGTCCAATAGAGCACCTTTGGGATGTGGTGGAATGGGAGATTCTCATCATGGACATGCAGCCGACAAATCTGCAGCAACTGTGTGATGTCATCATGTCAATATGGACCAGGCAGTTCTTAGGTAAAAGGGGTGCAACTTGCTACTAGCAGGGTGTACCTGATAAACCTCTTTTTCTGGCTATTTACAGTATACACACCCATCAGCCAAAAAGCCTTTGGAATATATAGCAGTAGTCCGTCCTGTGACTGACTGGCAAACTGGGAGTACCCCTCCTCTTGCCCAGTGTCAGCTGCGATTGCCTCTAGCCCCCTGCGACCCTGTAAAGGATAAGCAGTTATAGATAATGAATAGATGGATAGATTTTTTTAATGAATAAAGCTCTCCTTCTGAAACTCCTCTTGTGACTCCTCACACCTCTCACTGGGCTTCAATCAATGCCTGTAATGTTGTGTGTCACCACACTCAGCAGACAGCCATCACAGGTAGATATCTCACCTGAAATAATGGATGTTGCACTGATAAAAAAATGCTGTAAGCACCAGTAATGGGAATTTGATTGAATGCTTGCCTCAGGCCTGGTGGATGGGATAAGCTACAAACACAGCCTCCCCTGTGTTGTTGTTGCCCTGCGTGTTAGCCTTGTGTCTCCAGCACTGTGTGAACAGTCATTAGCTGTTTAGCCTCGGGGCTGCCTCAGGATGAGGATAATAAAACATGAGTATTGTTGGAGAGGTGAAGAATAAAACAAAACAAAGCATGTCTCTTTGAAACTTGCAGGTGAGACGAAAGAGGAGACTGAGAAATGTTTGTTGGCCTAATTTCCACCATCATCATCAACATGCATACAGTGGATTGTGTAAATAACATTTTCTTTTTTTCGTTGATGTTACTGGGATACAACACATTCTCACTCTCAGATTGGATTTTTGGATGTTGGGGAACAGTGTGTAATTTTACACTTGTGACATGTATTGTATCTTTTCAAAATAAATTTGAAATGTTCAGCTTTTGCCCGTTAAATGCATCAGAATCAGAACCAGAAATACTTAACTGATCCTCGAGGGGAAATCATGATTTGTTACAGTCGCTCCAGTGTAAAGAATACAGAATTAGAAGAGGATTGAATAAGACTATGAGATAAAAGCATGTGAAAATAAAGCAAGTAAATAAATAAAATAGAAATTAAATGCGCATTAAAACAAACGGAAAATGTGCATCATGCTACAGTGAACACAGAAATAAAAAATGTAAATATTCAAAATAAAGTATATATCATCACTGTGCTGAGGCTGTAAGTGTGGAAATTTAACTACATTATACCTCACCTTTCTTCTCTGATCGCTTAAGATCCAGATGTTCAGGAGGTTTTAATATCATATATCAAGATATAGATCATATATCGAAATGAAGCCGAAAAATATTGTGATATAATTTTCAGGACGTATCGCCCAGCCCTACGGTGAAACATATCTGACTCCATGGTAGAGGACCCGCTCCCTATGCAGATATAAATGTCTCACTGGTAAGGTAAATTATACACCAAAGAAAACATACTTATTATATTATATTCCATCTCTGCCAACATATCCCCCTAAATCCGACACACTGGACCTTTACCTCACTGTATATTGTGAAACAAAATCTTTAGTAGAACAAAAGCCGGGAGAATTATCATCAGCTCTGCAGCTTTTAGTTTCATTTACACCATTATTTGAGTTTTCGTCACATCAATCACCTGATACCAAACAGAAGGCAGCCATTACGCTTCCACTGAATGATAGGTAATTCATGAGGTGGATAGAAACACAACTCCAAATGAATGCTAATGTCACTGTGTCTGCTGCATGTGTAAACAGGCACATGCTAACATGTTTACCATAACAACCCCATCAGGTGATGATATGCCAATACTGGGTTTACAGCTTGTTGTGCTGCGTGAGTGCCAGTGACAGTCGTCAATGTGCCTATGTCAAGACATGACAGGAAATAAAAGTGAGAATATGCAAGTGAGAAAGTGTGTGTGTGTGTGTGTGTGTGTGTGTGTGTGTGTGAGAGAGAGAGAGAGAGGAAGAGAGATCTGAGTGTAAAGCAGTCAGTGCCAGTAAGTGGATATTGCTCTGCAGCCAAGAACCTCTTTAATACATAATGCTGCAGAAGTAGCTCTCCTCCTCTCTCGTCATCCATCATCTGCAGGCACACACATACACACACACTAAATTATACACCACAGATGCCCTTATGATCACAAAACAGAGCCCCTGTCACAGAGACTAAAATTACTGACAAAGACACAGCATAGAGGGGAAAAAAGAGGAGTCTGGGGCCTGGCTGGCAGAGCGGACATTTGTATGGCTGATGATCTGAGGTGAAAGCTGCTTTATCAGGGCTGGCATTAGGGCAAGACTGAACATCAACACCTGCACTGTCAGTACAAAATATCAAGCAATATCCTCACACTTGCTGCCTCGGTTTATGGCTTTCAGTGTGCTACACTCTGCACATAGTTTGGTGCATTCTTTGTGGCTTTATCTTGTCTTTCTTTCTGGAAATATTCTCCCTGTATTCATTAAAACGTCACAGTCAAACTTATTTCTTTTAATAAAACTATCTAATAGAAGCAATAACAAAATTAGCAATGTAGGGTACATTTTGGAAACACTGTAATTCTGCCTGTATTGTTTTTTAAGTTATATTATCTAAGTATGGCTTTGCAACTTGTTTCAAATATGTGGTTACACTTAGGCAACTAATAGTAATAATGTTTGGAAGATATGCTTATTTTATACTTTCTCTTTGAGGAGATTTATACGTCTTTTGATTAGCTTAGCTTAGCAACAAAAAGGAGAAAAGCTTGGCTATGTTGTTTGTGTACAGGGTGAAGATGTTAATCGGTAATATTTAGAGGTGTTGACAAGTGTATTGTTTGACAAAGCCAGGCTAGCTGTTTTCCCCTGCTTCCAATCTTTATGCTAAGCTAAGATAATCTGCCTCTTTCTGGAAAAATACTTTTGTCTTTCTTTTTGGAAATATACTCCCTGTGTTCATTAAAACGTCACGGTCAAACTTAGTTTTTCATATAACTTTATAATAGAAGCAGTAACAAAAGTAGCAATGTGGGCTCCATTTTGGAAACACTGTAATTCTGCCTGGATTGTTTCTTTTTTTTAGTATGGTTTTGCAACTTGTTTAAAAGATATGGTTACACCTAGGCATGCAAATCCTCTTTGCTAAGTAGTAGTTTTTGGAAGATATGCTCATTGACTTTTTTTCTGAGATGATTCATACGTCTTATGATTAGCTTAGCAAGAAAAGAAGAAAAGCTTGGCTATGTTGTCTGTGTACAGGGTAAAGATGTTAATTGCTAATATTTAGAAGTGCTGACAAGTGTGTACAAAGCTGTCTCCCCCTGCTTCCAATCTTTATGCTAAGCTAAGCTAATCGGCCTCCCAGCTGCAGGTCTTTACCTAACATACAGATGTGCGATGTCAGTCTTCTCAGTCAATCTGATCTCCCTCTCAGTAAGAACTATTTCTTGAAATGCTGAATTATTGATTAAAGTTGGGGCAGGCAGAAGTATATCCCCTCCTCTTGCAACTCTACCCTCTCTGTCTTAAGCTCCTCCCACCAGACGACCACTGGTATATGCCTCATACACTAACCCAGTGTCTAACATACATTGATTTTTAAAATTTTATGTCATTGTACAGTTGAACGCAGCTCATTCACTCAGCTTCTTCTTGCCCCGCTCCCTCTCTCTCTGTTCGTCAGACCACATGTGAGACAAGAATTAGCAAGCTAACTACCCCACGATCCCTTTACCTTGCTGTGGACTGTTTCTCTGGGAGAGGAGCAGATAGCAGCTCGAGACACGAACCTTCTATCAGCGGTTATGAGAGCTTTAATTTAGCCAGCACAATCCCCCCAGCTTCATGCGTCACTTCAGGCTTGTAACAGGTGGCAGCACAGGGTCTAACCTGTGTAATGGCAGCAACAGAAAGTTTGCTGATCCAGCGGAAAGTCGGGGCTAGCCAGACCCCCGAAGCTGGGGTTTGTGCTGGCTGGATTTTGGTTGCTGTGGCGGCTGACTGGGGGTCTGTCTCTAGAGCTGCTGCCTGGTCTCCTCCAGTGAGGTGGTCTGGAGGACACACTGTGATTTAAGGCTCTTGCTAACGTTAGCTACATAAACGTGAACTTGAAGCCGCAGTTGTAAGCCTTTGGGTCCAGTTAGCATTAGGCTAAACTATTGACAACATTTTCTCTCCATCTCTAAAACTCTTTGCCAATATTAACACTGGTTTTATTTTTTTTTATTGTCAGACTCTTTTTTTTTTTAGACTCTTCTTTTGATAGGTCCTTCTTCTTTTAGGAGTGCTTTGCAGTGTAGGCACTTCAACTTTCTCTGCAGGACTCTCTGCCATTGATTCATCTGCATTTGTAGAACAGCCCATACCAAAACCGTCTCTCTAAACCGACCTGTGATTGGCCAAAGTCTTCTGTCATGGTCCAGACCTTGTAAGACCTGAAAACAGAGCCAAGAAGAGGTGCAGAAGTCTAGTTTTCTCTCAGTCCACTTGAATTACTGCATGCTCAAAGGGTACAATGGGTGTTTTGCCTAATGACACCAAAATTAACCTGAGCTTTAAGGTAAAGGACAAATTCTGATCAAATAATGACAATGGCAGTGCTGCTGCTTCTACTATATGACGATATGATAATACGATCATTATCTCAGCTCATCCCTGAGTTCACATTGACATAGTCAGCGGGTTCCATTACAGTAATGACCGTCCTTCAGACGGAGAGACCAACATCGCCATCCATGGAGCCACGAGCATGGCTAAAAATCGAGATGGACAGTTTGTGTAATATCTTGCTTCCATCCCCCATTACTAGCTTTGTTTTGTTACTTTCATACTTGTTTGGAAGAAAATGAAAGAGTAAAAACAAGACTGAAGATCACAGACTGGTGTTGATTCTTGCTGTATCCCATTACTTCCTGCTGCAGTGACCCAGTTTCTTTAAATGGACCATTAAAGTTTCATCCTCTGTTAAACAGTATTAGAGAGAAAAAGGAGGGAAGCGTGTAAGAAAGCACAAAAGATCAAGATAAAACACGAGAAACAATAAAGACAGAGTTTGTTTTTCTGTTCGTTTAACAGAGGAATAACAAGACAGAGCAATTTGCCAAGTAACCAGCCGAAAACGAGGAGAAATATTGGAAAAACTCAATTTCGGTTTATACAGCAAAGTGAAGTGTCTCCTCCAGGGTGTAAGATCATTCTGAGTGTTGACTTGGCAGACATGACGTGCAAAATGACACAACTATTGTTACTGCCAGTCTGGGTTTGTCTGTACTCGTTGATGCTGCTTTTGGGATTGTAATCCTGCAGTTTGTCTTGAAGCAGCTCTCCAACTCATCAATTCTGATTGCACATTTCTTATGAAAGCTGATTGTCCGTGGAAACTTATCAAACATGCATGGAAGCCCATTGTGTCCTCTGTCCAAGGATTACCAACCTGTCAAAGTGGGCTGCAGACATCCAGGGGCCCCAACCATGCCATGTTCACTGCTTATCAGTTGGTTTGAGGAATTTCTTTCTCAACAGATTTGTTCAAATTCCAACTGCTAAGGAAAATACCAGTTAAAGCGGGGATGTGCATCATTACCTGATCCTGTCACAGAGAGATTATCAAGACTATAGGCCCTGGGCACAAATTCACAAAGGGCTCTAACCTACAAGGCCATAAATGACAGCATGATGAGACGTCTCTGCGTCACTGGCTTGACAGTCACTAATGTTGTTGGTTCTTACAGGCAGCATCAGATAGCCTTAGTGTACATGTCAAGAACAGCCTTGACACTGCATTATGTTGTGGTGGCACATAATACGTTAAAAACAGAAGCTGGCACCATGGAAATGTGCTGATGGAAAGTCAGTTAGGAGCCTCTGTTGTGTTAGACACAAATTCCTCAGTTCAACAATGGCAGTAGTTAATGTTTGGACCCCAAAGGTAGCATAAAGAGCAAAATTTTGCATAGGGAGGATGACCGGGCTGGATGTGTGGGTCAAATGAATACAGGACTTTCACCCAGGACACTGCTGACTGACTTTCAATCCTACATTGTAAAATGATCTAACTCTTGCAGTAATTGTAAAACAATGTGAGCAAATAATTAAAATTGTGAAATGTGAAATCTAATGTAATCTAATTCTAAATCTACCACTGCAAAATAAAATTAAATGTTATTTTGATAATAATTCTGAGATTGGCTTGGTTCGTCTTTGTTTTAAGACTCTGAGCTTTGGTTCTTGATAAATTCCAGTGGCAAATTAAACTGCAGGTGAAACCAGCAGAGTTTGTAGAAAGCAGAGAGATGGTTTAGTATTCCACCTTGCTGCTCAGCTGAGTAACTCCTTGGTGTGTTGAATTGTTTATCTGCCCCCACTCTACATTTATTCACTCTCAATCTCGTGGTCCAACAAACACAGCAAAACAGTCAGTCAACTGTTTGGGATAAGAGGAGAAAATCATGAAGAGAAACAAAACAAAAAGACTAAATTTCACAGTCAAGCCAAATTTATTTATAGAGCCCAATATCAGAAGTCACAAATCAGCCTCGAGGGGCTTTAGAAATCTGTACAGCATGCAACAACCTCTGTTCTTAGGCCCCTCAACAGGAAAGAGAAACCAAAGAAAGAGCAGCAGAGGAGAGATCCCTCCCTCAGCACAGACATTCACTAGATGTCGTGTGTACAGAATAAACAAAAATAGGAAAATTACAGTACGCACCAGCAGGATGACAAAACAAACGGTTCACACAGGCTGGAGAAATAAACACACGAAGAGCAACCGTGTCTCCTAGAAATTATGTTTAATGTAACTAAACTGCTCTCTTAATTACGTTGTTGTGGCAACGTAATCCCTGCCTGGATTATGTTCAGAGACGCTTCTTTCAGTCAGCTAAACACCACATTCATGTACCACACAGGCTCTGTAAGGAGGATAGAAGGTGTACAAAGTGCAGGACCTTGACACCAGAACCCTGGGTTTGCGTCTAGAATCCTATCTTATCCAAAGTGCTTTGATTAAGGTTTGGGAAAGTTTGTGATTTTAGTTACATTTTAATAAATAAGTGTAATAACAAAGAGTCTTGTCTGAGGTTTAGGCAACACATGCACTTTGGTTAAGGTTAGAGAGGTACTAAAAAAAAATTTTTTTTGTCATTTTGAGTGGATACTGTTTTGTAAGGATCGCCTATTTTGGCAGAAGACAACTGAAACACATTGTCAGTAAACATTTTGCTGATACGTTAATAGAAAAAGTCATTCACTCTGCATTATGTTTGCCTCAAAACATATTTGTTGTTTTAATCTAGTTGTATGTAAATGTAATTTCTCAGAGACAAAGCTGAACAGGGAGTGAGAGACAGAAGTGCCTGCATCCGCAGGAGCAAAGGTAACAGATATTTTAGTTTGATCCCATATTCAGAACATACATATATCAGCTTAATTAGCCATAGGGTGTATATCATTTCTGCTTGTGCTTATCCACATATCCTTTCTGTTTGAGTATACCCTATTTAACAAGGACAGTCAGCCAGGAACAACAGGTCTTTCTCAATTTGCATTCCTGTCTGGACTTGTGTTCTTCTGGACTTGTGAAATGTCATCAGTCACAGGTCAAGTACTAAACCAGTTCAACACATAGACTGTATATAAAGACAGACAACGAGCCTCTACTTCCTCCCACTGTGTAAAAATCGAGCCAAAATATCCTGGCCGCTGCCATGTTGCATTGGTGACGTCGTTTGGACGACTTTGTACAGTATCAAGTTCCCACGCAGACACCCTTCTAACCAATAGCAAGCGGCGCTATTGATTGTGAGCACACCGACTGGCACACACAGCTGTCAATCATGATGTCAGACCCCCTCTTTATAACATCAAATAACTAATTAAAGCTAAACATATCAGAAAAATGAACACTTGTACAAACAGCAGCCTGATAAGAAATACCTAAAATGGCAGAAATATTTATTTTTTATTCATTTTTTGGGGCGGGGTTGATTGAGGCGATTGAAATGTTTTGGCTTCACTTTAGGGAGCTGTCATGTTGTTCATCTTTATATCTTTACGTACAGTGTATGGTTCAAAGTCAAAGTTGGGTCAAGCTGACGACGAGCGATGCTTTGTGAGCTGACTTGTGTGGGGTGTGTGTGATGTTCAGGTAGACAAGCGTTCCCCTGTGTGCTTTGTGTAAAACAGTGGCAATGACGGATGGCAGCTAAACTCACAGATGTTATCATTTTTGTTCCACAGCTGATTTTGTGTCACCAAATTTAGTTTAAAGATTTTGTCATTTTCTGAGATGTGAGGACCCACTGGCTGGTCAATAATGGTCAACGTCCGTAGTCATCCCCAGAACAGTTTTATCTCTCTAAGCCTTTTGGTAATTCACTAGTGGCACTAATAGCTTTATTGTGTTTTAAACATTGTGTGTAATAATTCAGGGTTGGTACTATTTTGTCTCCACTGTTTGGAGAATTTTGCAGTGATTTAATTTCATTTTCAGTCCATTCCAAGGTGTGATTCACCATCTAAAAGCACCTTGTCTTGTACCGGGGGAGAGAAGATGCTGAATCAGTTCTCTGCTCCCACGGTGTTGGGGACAGGATGATGTCTGTAAGGCTTCACTGTTTTATCAGCCACTTCTGCTTACACTGCAGAAACTGTCCATTTTAAAAGTAGAGTACACCTCAAAATAAAAATGCAGTCATTATCTACTCCCCGCGTGTCCAATCAAATTGCTTTGAAGTAGGTAGGCCCAATAAAAACAGGGACTGTGTACCCATGATTTCATCTTCCATCCCAAACTATTGAAGTTAAGAGGGCCGTCTTCCTGCTGCCACAGAAGGAAGCATAAAATATCCATCAAATTAGTGCAAACAGCTTGTGTGGCAAATTTAAGAATTAGGTGTCCAAACTATTCCAAAAGCCTACCTCCTCATTTCCTCACTGTCAGTCCTTTGTTGTAGAGGTGCCAACAGAGACCAGTCTGAAGTCTTTCAGTCCTATTTTTCATACAAGAGAAAAATAATCACTATTTAAAGGTCCACTCAGTCATTTTTATGTGAGCTCTAAAGCTACATGAGCTGACTTTTTTTTTTTGGCCAGTATTCATTCTCTTTTATCTCTGTTTTGGTCTCCACCAACTTGAAGAAAGAAGTTTTTCAATGGATAAATGCTCTACTTCACAGTCTAGTTGCTAATTTTGTCTGTTTTGTTTTGAACTCAGCAGGTAAGATTCGGGTGGATTTGAGAGCTTTTTCTCAGGAAACAGCTGTCTGCTGCATCTTTTTATTTATTTATTTTTTACATTTTTTATACTCTATTAATCCCCAAGGTTAAATTACATTTTTCACCCTGTTGTCAGTTACATATACACACAGGCCTGAAATACACACACATGCACAAACAGGACCTATACATGCATTTAATGGAGAGATGTCAGAGGGGGCTGCCTCGGGCAGGCGCCCTGAGCGGTTGGGGGTTCGGTGCCTTGCTCAAGGGCACCTTGGCAGTGCCCAGGAGGTGAACTGGCACTTCTCCAGCTACAAGTCCATGTTCTATATGTCGTCTGGATCGGGACTTGAAGCGACGACCCTCATCCCAACCAAAGTAATAATAATCATGTGGTGTGGAGTTAGACAAAAGGGACTATAGCAGACCTCTATAGCTCAGCTTTCATCTCTGCTTGAAGCTAGTGGCACGGGATTAGATATACCTGCACTTTACCTGGATATACCTGACCGTGGCTGATACCAGGTACTGATCCAATGCCATTGTATTAAGAAAAATAAACAGATAACGGCTGTATAGTATCAACCCATCTCTGTGTCAAGAAGTTAAATAAAAATGACAAAGGGAAGGCCTTTTGAAATTACAGACCACAGTGTCCCACACGTACTCTGAAAGTAGTAAATAGAGTACTTTGATTTCGTATACAACATCACTGACCTCTTAAAATTAATAAATTACATGGTATCAGATCAATGCAGAGACTCAAATATTTGTTAAAACCTGCTCCAGCATTTCAGGCAGTATTGGAGGCATTTCTGATACTGGTATTGGTATTGGAACAACAAAAAGATGGTATCTGTGGTTCCGCTGCATTGACTGTCCACCATGAGTTTGACAATGATATGGGGCGACTGTGGCTTAGAGGCAGAGTGGGTCTATCCCCGGCTCCTCCAGTCCGCATGTCAAAGTCAGAGGCGATTTCTCTAAGACTGCAAGGGAAGCTGAGCTTCCCCTAAAATGTCAAAAATTGAATGGTCAAATATGTACGGTTGTGTTAACATTTCATTGACTACAGATGCGTTAAAACACGTTCATCTCGAAGACGAGTTCGTTCAGAATCAGCTACTTAGCGATGTTGTTAACTTCTCATACATTCCCGTAGCGTCGTTTTCTTATACGGTCTATGGCATTTGCCTGTAGAAGCTGAGCGTCCATGCACTTCAATGGGACTGCATGGAACAGTTTTTTTCATTGCCTCGAAATTCAACGGTCATTGGATAAATGCCATGATTTTGTCCCACCCCCGGACGCTCAGCGTCTCTGGAGGTGAATGGAGTTGTGGGCGGGGCTCGGCCGGGCTGGACGCTGAGCTTCCGCGTGATGATTGGAGGATCAGTCGAAAGGCTGAATCCTGTTTTGATTGACAGCTATTTTGAGATACACCGTCACTTGACAGCTCAGCTCAGTCCCATCGCGGATTTTGCAGGTGGAGTCGAAAGAAAAACTGCAACCCATTTGTATTTGCTTGGCGAAATTACTTGTTCATTTCTTACACTGTAAATAAAACACACTCATAGTATTTCCTTGTTTCAGTTTAACATAATTTCAACATTTCCTTGTTCGAGTTTAACATCGTTTCGTTAGATCGTTCAATCAGTCAAGTCCCTGGAAAAGACACCTACTTGGTACGATAGGGTCACAGACCATTTTCTTGAAAAGGAGGGCAGAATTTACGTCTAAATAAATTGACAAATTTTATGATGTAAGCCGACAATGAGCTTCCCCTCTTTGAAAGACCAGCAGCCGCCACTGGTCAAAGTATCCTTGGGCAGGATACTGAACCCCGAATTGCTCCTGATGGCTGCTCCATCAGTGTATTAGAGTGTGTGAATGGTTACTGAGTAGCAGGTGGCAACTTGCATGGTAGCCTCCGCCACCAGTGTGTGAATGGGTGAATGTGACATGCAGTGTAAAAGCGCTTTGAGTGGTTAGAAGATGAGAAAAGCACAATACAAGTGCAGTCTATTTACCATTTAGGGGTGTAATGCTAAGTTGGTTGAGTACTCCTTTAAGCTACATATCATATTATCACCTTTCCTAAAGAGTGTAATCTTTAGCTCGTCGTTAGTGGCACATGTAAAAGAATTTTACACTCTGTGATTGAATGTGTCTCCCAAGTGAACCTTGGGAGTTGTAGTCCACTTCTCACCTCATGTTTTTATGTACACAGGCTTATACCTTTCCCTTTTGATCAAAGGACCACATATTTTTGACATATGGAGCTGCTCATCTTTTGTGCTGATGATTGAACCTCTTTGTGAGCGTTCACAGCAGTATGATGGTCACATTATAATCGTTTGAAATGTATTTATTCAATAGAGGACCAAACCTTTTGGCAGTACACCCACAGTCTCAGCGAGGGCTGCTTGAATAACCAGCCTTGTGCTGTGGATGTAAACAGTAAGAGGAAGCATAATGAAGGAGGTGGCAGACCAGTGAATGTGTGGAAAGAAGAATTGACTATACAAACAAATATTGCATACACAATTAATCTCCTGGTGCATTGAATTGGCATGGCTGCTGATATAAATGGGATTGATATCCAACAGTGCTCCCAGAATCTATATCACTCTGCTTTCCATTTACAAAAGCCCATGCTGGGCAATATTGCCCTAAATGAGGCAATGTGGAGACGGCAAATGAAACTGATAGAATGTGCACAGTTTATTTCATTTACTTCTCTCCAGTCTTGTTGGCTGGCCCTATGATGTGTGAGCTGATGTCTTTGCACCTGAATGCTTCCCTGCATGTCGGTGAGAGATGGCTGTGGTGAAGTGTAGTCTGAGGGACTCCCCACTCTGGAGAACTGAGGAAGACTCTTGGATGAGTCGTGAAACATCTTCAAGAAACAAACAGCAAATCAACAATCAACAGCCCCACAGTCTGAGATGGATGTTTTCCTCATATAGGCCAATCAGGATGTACGTACAGTATTTTCTGCAGAATATTTTGGCAGTTGTGATATCGACTGTTGTCTAAAAATGTACGATTTTAATTTCAACTTTGAACCAGAGTATGTAATTTTCTGCCGCTATTGGTCTCTCAGTTAAACAATAATGAAAGACGGTGCAATGCTGTCAGTGCAGTCAGTTTCTCCTCTGTAGGATTCCTTCACTGCTCATCGTCCAGGAGGTTTTTATCAGCAGCCAAATTATCTGCAGAGGTTTCTTCCTCTCCGAAACAAATAGACACGGTGATTTAAACCCTGTAAAACACAGAATACAGCAGTTTATTTAATATTTTTTTATTACTTTTTTGGGCAGATTTTGCTTTTAATGACAGTATCGTTGAAGACAGACAGAAAATGGGGGAGAAAGAGAAGGGATGACATGCAGCAAATGGCTGCAGGCTGGAGCTGAACCTGGGCTGCTGCAAAGGGCTCTGCCTATATGGGGTGAGCTGGAGATCTCCTTGAACAAAGCAGTTTCATGTTAAAAATCAGTGTGTCTCTGTTGGCTAAATCCTTCATCCAGTTAGAACATATATTAAAAAACAACCAAGATCTAAAAAGTGTGTCGTAAAAATGTAGCGTCACACTGGATAAAGTCAGTTTATTACAGTTTCTGGCAAACAACCCTGACACATGTCCAAAGGGGATGTGACGCCACTGACAGGAGGTGGCAACCAAATGACACAGACATATTCTTGATTAAAATTACATTTTTCTCTTGGTTTGAACATTGTTGGAAATGTTTGGGATGAGGGAAGTACACAGCTCAAAACAATAATTAAAAAAATAGTCTTGTTTTTAGACATTTTATTGCAGAAAAGTTACAAATATATTTAGAAGCTTTTTTACAACCTGGGTCTTTTTTCAATAGTTCTGGCCATCAGTTCTGTCAGTAAGAGCTACACTTAATATCACCAGTTAATTGCGGAGATCTGGGAACAAACTGACACTGCTAGAAGACAGATGGAGCAAGAAATGCAAGTCGTCAGAGGACCAGACAGGTTGTGACAAACCTTACTTCAGTCAAACTTATTTGAAAAAGAAAACAAGGGCCAATAAATTGTGGCCAAAACTCTGGAAATAATACCCAAGTTGAAATAAACTAAAATTGTCGTCCAAAGATAAACAAATGCATCAGTTTACTGTGAAAACAAGATGTATATAAGGTTCACTGACAAAGGCCTCTAGTGGTCATGTGATTTGTAAGTCTCATATTTCATCAGCGAAGGTGGAGGCAGTGTGACGTTATAAATGGGATGGTTGGATGGGTGTACAATGTCGTCCACAGACACTGCTGTTCTTACAAATTTCCTTTAGAAAATACATTTTGCAGCAGCGTTGTAGACAGTGGTGCTCTGTGAGGCCACTTTGAAATACATTCTGACATTTTTAGATGTCTTCATCACGTCCTATGTTCGTGTCTCATTTGAAATATGCAACACTGCCCCATGATTTCCGGTGGTACTGCTCTGTTTTGTCTGTATCCGTAAGCTTTCACAAAACATGCAAACATGGAGAGAACAGACAGGAGGCTCTATATCACAGAGAGCTCTGTATCACAGCAGCACAGCTTGGTAAGGCTGCAAATTAGGCAAAGCAAATTAGTCGTATGGAAAATAATATTTTGTATAAACCATGTTGACGCCTGTCGAGTTCCTACAGAGTCCCTTGATGGTTGACAAACACGTCTGCAACATCCAGCCACGTCTGTCTGATAATAGTTCCACTGAAGCTACTCATTACTGAAACACAATATGTCTGCGGATAGGCTGGACGTCTAGCAGCACTCACAGGTAACACTAACAGTGACTTTTAATGCATCAACATATACAGAGGAGACAGTCCAATAGTGCTGCTCGTTAAACTCTGGGCTTCATTAAGACTGCTCAGTGTGAGAGTACTTGGAGCTACATCATAATATACCGGGCATTTCCCAGGCGTGGAGCAGTTTTTATTCTGCTGTGTGTGCGTATTACAAGGTATGACCGAATATTGCTGTGTGTGTGTGTGTGTGTGTGTGTGTGTGTGTGTGTGTGTGCGTGTGTGTGTGTTCTATTTAGATTACAATCCATTAGCTGTGGGCTGCAGGAGTGCCTGTGCTGAATGGAGGCTTTTGTTCGGCAGGCGTTTAAATAAAGAAAGCTAACTCTGAAATAACCTTGCTAATGAGATGCCACATTTTAATACAAGCACAAATCGCCCTCCGTTCTACTTTATGGTTGTTATTATTTCAATTTTCTGTGTATGAGTGTGTGTGGCAGTGTGTGTGTTTGTGCCATTTACTTTCCCAGAGAAAGAGAATGCTGAGTAAGATGTAGCTAACGTTCAAGATTAGATTATTCCCAGACTCTGTGTCCCATCCGCTTCAAGACACAACTGAAGGTGACCCGCTTTAAATGCTCACACAGACACACACAGACAGAGTGTATCCATTACAATCCGACCCAGCTCCTCCCTCTCTCTGATGTGACTTGTGACACCTGCATGGTTACACCTCTCTGGCTGTAGGCTCTGAGGAAATCAGAGTGACAGTTTAACAGGGATGTGAACCAATTAGCAGGCTCCACTCTGATACACAGACCTGTGTTCAACTGCAAATAACCCCATGGCAATGTTATTCACTTCACTTCAGTGGTTTTAATGTTTTGACATTTTTCAGGTGATTGTACATTAAAGAAAACACACTTAATATATTTTATTCCATTTCTGCCAATATATTCCCCTAAATCCTTCACACTGGACCTTTAAACAATGACCTGTGAATATATGTGGGTTAAACATATATAAGTTTAAGGTTCACAAATTCAGGTAGAAAATTAAAGTATCTAATAATCAATTCACTGCTTGAATTCAGTCATGCTGACAGACCCCATGAGAGAATTTATGCATCTGTCATTTCCTTAGTTTTGTTCAAGTGTCCTGATGAGCAATGTCTTGTGGTGGCCTTCACAAACAAAACCAAAAGTAGCTTGTTGTTGTCACACTCTGCTGAAACCTCTCATAGGGGAGGTCGGGATGGGGTTGCGGTTGACATCCCAGTTTCTAACAGTGTTCATGAAGGAAATCTTTTCCTAAGTTTAACCAAGTACTTTTAGTAGCCTAAAACTAACCAGACCTGAACCATAGAGGTGGCAGAATCAGAGACAGCTCATATTAATCATCTTTGTAGAGGCCATGGGTTTTTTTGGAAGGCACTGACCTTGTGTGTGCACTAAGTGACCGTGAATGTGTTAATGTGACAGCTGACTGATCTCAGAACTTTCTGTCTCCTTCTGTGAAGTCAGACAGCTTCAGGACAAGTTGAAACATTTTCAGCTGGACTCATCTTCACCTCGCTGTGAGCTGTCTAAAGTGAATCTCTCTATTCATAGCCACTTGGGTCTTTCCATTGACTTTGCAATCGATGAGGCTGCGTCTAAAATTCGCTTCACGTTCAGTCTAAACTCATCTTAATACGATCAATCCCACAATAAAACCAGCCCAGTATCCTGGTAAATATGTCTATATTGGACAATTCTGCACCTCACAATTTACATCCAGAGTCAATGTTCATTGCCGATACAAGAAGTAGTTGCAATGTGGATCGTAAAGGTGTGGAGGTCGGGATGAGCATGTAGCAGGTTTCATGTGAAAAACTGGAACTTAACTTTAAATATCTGGTTTGCTATTGTGTCCTTGTGTATCAGTCTGTGTCCCCTCTCTAAATTTGGAGGTTTTTGCAGGTCCATGAACGCAGAACTCTTTCTTTTTTCCTTAGCAGCAGTTTGTGGAGGTTTTAGTCGTGGGTGGATAATCGATCAGTCAATACAATCAGAGCTGATTAGATGAGTTCGATGGATGAGAGGAGCAGCTGTTGGTGAGTGAAAGCAAACTTTAGACCAAGCACAATAAATGGTTAAGTTTGTCTTTCACTGCGCCCGATGTACTGCTGCTCCGTCTGTGACCAGAGAACGCTCTGCACCGTGAGGATGTAGATCAATGAATAACTGAGCAGTATCTACATAACAACAGCACACCTAATGAATGGTCCACCTAGCTCTAACAGCAATTAAATTGTTATTAACGATGATCATTTACCAGAAACTTTGAGCTCCCTTGTGATCTGCTTCAGGCAGCTGCCACCTTATTTAGGTTTTTGTAGTCAAATGAGGCAGAATCATTTCCTCCTGAGACCACAACTTTTGTTTCTCCTAGCTATTTGGGATCAGTAGGACCTGATAAGTAGAAAAAACTAAACTTTGTCAACGATGATTAAGTCCCAATGTTGTGAAACGAGTACGTTCTAATTAACAGTGTCTTAGCTTTTAACTGTTGCTAAAATTGGTCAAATTTGTTGCCATATCAAACTACGAACATCATTAATCATAAATAAACGAGTTTCAACCATAACATGTGATCAGGTTTTGGACTTTGTCCCCTTTTGTATCAGGATCAGCTGCAGACTGACTTGGCAGAGATGGCTGCCATCTTGTTTTTACATGGATTAGTGTGTTGTGCTCTTACTACCACTAGATGGCACAAAAAAGTGTCCACGATCAAGGACAAGCAGGTCTGAGTTAAGTAAAATGAAGTATAAGGTCAAGTAACCCAAAATGTGATGTCCTCATGTGAGGACACAGGGTCTCAGGAGGATATAGATAACATCATTTCAGTTTCACAAATCACTCATTTCTCAAAGCAGGTCCTTAAAGTGAGAGACCAGAATAAATAGAAACAGGGCGTCCGACAAAAGTTAAGCCTAAAACGGCAGCACTGTGTCGCTCACCGCTAACTCTGACATTCAAAGAGAAAACAGTGCAGTCAAATTGATCATGTCACTGATGCTCTCTTGTTTTAAACTGTAATGCATATTTTGTATTTTAAATATTGTTACTAGTAATCTATTACTCTCCAGCCCTGTTTGTTCTTAAGTATATTACTTGAGTAAACGTTCATAGAATTGAGTACACTGAGTGAGTTAAGTCTTCGTACAGCACTCCTCCTACACTCTTTGCTTTGTACCAACCAGCACTGCATACACATACAGTATATTATAATTACTTTATCTCCCCTAATGCCCTGCTCTTGCTCTTTCCCTCTTAAATATTTTGCCTTCCTCTGCCTCTCTCCTGTTCCTCTGCTTGTTTCCTCATCACATGAATGATAATTTTGTGTTTCCTTCTAATTATTTCCATTTGACAACACGCTGCACTAACACACAAACACCGTCTGGAGAAACAGCATCTTTATCCCCACAGGAAGTTGTATTATGTGTGTGTATGTGTGTGAGTTTGTTTGTGTGTGTGTGTGTGTGTGTGTGTGTACGTGTGCTTGTGTGAGTGTGTGTGTGTGTGTGTGTGTGTGTGTGTGTGTGTGTGTGTGTGTGTGTGTGTGTGTGTGTGTTAGCTCAGCAGTGTGTGAAAGGTGGAGACAGGGGTGATATTTCTCCCAGACACACTCTGCTCCAGCTCTTCGACTTCACCATATGGAGCCCATTACACCCATTTATGAACGTTCTACATCAGCTACACACACACACACACACACACACACACACACACACACACTTATGATACACTGGTACTCACACACACAAAAACAGACTCATTTGATAGCACCGCAGCGAAGGCGAAGAAGGAACATATGTCATGAAATAAATAAGAGAGTGTCAACATTTACCCCTGCAGTCTGTTCACCGTGTGTGTGTGTGTGTGTGTGTGTGTGTGTGTGTGTGTGTGTGTGTGTGGGAGAGAGATAGAGTCCGTGTGAGTGTGTGCATTTGTTTGTGTTGTCGAGGCCTGTCAGTGCGAGTCTTCATATCTGTGTTTTGTCCCGTGCTCCTCACTGTGTCAGCGCTATCACACCCTTATCAGCTCACTGGCACCAAACCTCTGTGTCTCACACACACACACACACACACACACACACACACACACACACACAGCCTCAGTGTTTCCACCTCACTGTACCCACTCCTCTGTTTCTCTCTTTATGTCATAAACTCTGAGGGATGGTCAAGTCGGCATTCGCTGATACAGCGTTTTCATATTTGAATTTGTTTCTGGGTATTCAGTTCACACTTGTGTCTGCGTGAGTGTGTGGGAGGGTTTCGGGTGTTTGGGGGGTTGTTTTGTCTGTTTCCTCTATATACTTGTAAGACTCGGCTGCTCTGTTGCGCTTCACTTCCTACATCTTAGGTGCCAAGGAGTCCCAGTGCCAAGCTCAGTGTGTGTGTGTGTGTGTGTGTGTGTGTGTGTGTGTGTGTGAGAGAGAGGGAGAGAGAGAGACAGAGAGAGAACGAGTGATATGTCGGGCTGTGTGTGTGAAGTTTCCACTGTGTCATCAGTATACAGTTCAACAGACACCAGGGGACACACGTGCATGGAAGCGCTTGAGTGTGCATGTACACACACACACGCACACACACACACACACACACACACACACACACACACACACACACACACACACACACACACACACACAACCTGTCTATACTGTAGAGATGATGGTTTGTTATTAACCCAACCGTAACTCTTCTAATACAGCACCCCTCCATTTTAAGCAGGACTATTAGAAACCTGCATGTTTTTTTTTTGCTCTTCTGTATAAAATATAATCATTTCCTTTTTTATCTATATTATAAATGTGCCATTTAAAGTTCAACGTCTTGCCATTTTTAAAAAGTTGTTTAACATTTTTTAAATGTGTCACAATACATCGCTTACAGAATACCTTTATTGCCATGGTAAATGTACAACGAGATTCACTGTGCTGTACTAAGCTAGAGGGGGGTTTTGTGCTGTGTTAGCAATGTCAAAGCACGTTGCAACTAAGGTCAGAAGAGCCATGTAATCACAATTCTTTCAGCAGTAAAACCACCTTTGTGTAAGAAGTTTTATTTAGTTGAAACAACTAAGTTGAGACTAAGAAGTTGCACAGCGATGATCATGGAATACATGAAACTCATTGAATTAAATGTGCGTACAGTAAATTTGTTTTTGCAACCTTGATCACCATATCTGCATGTTTTTCAAATTTCAGTCAGGAATCTTACACGATACAGAGATATTTTACTTCTTAATCCTGTTCAGCACATGGCCCATTAACCCTGAAGTATATTTCGTCTTTTGATGATAGGCGGAGGCGGAGTTAGACGTACTTTGTCAGAAATTCGATTTTCTCTTCTGCATGTATACTCAGACAAGACGAGAAGTCCAACTTGACTGATTAGCCGAGCTATGAGCTTAGCTCGACGACTGCGTGCATGTAAACGTTCTGATTGTAATGTTCCACTGTCCAAATGCTTTAAAGGATGCTATCCATTAAAGTTAAGTATAGGCTGTAAGATTTAAACTCATTTCAGACCCGATTTTTGAGCTGCATGACTCATTTTAGAGTCAGACTGAATTTCAGCTTTGTGTGGCATTGATTGCCTCGTAGTGTACAGGCGGGAATGCAGACCGATCATGGCCCAATCAGCTGCGACTGACCAACTGTTGGACGCTCAGTTAAATTTCTAACTCGAAGCTTTGGTCAGCTGTCGTCAGGCTCTTGCACAGTTGAAGCAGAACCACGAATTGATTCCCTAAGATCAGTGCCTTTTTTCTCACTCAATCAATCGAGCAGCGTGTTGGTGCTGCTATTGTGCTAACGTGTGTGTGTGTGTGTGAGAGAGACGAAGAGGGGAAATCAGAATTTGGACTGACCCATTTTTGCAGAAATGGACTTCTAACCTGTTCTTGAGATGTCTGTTGCTACATTTTTGTGAACTGTACCTCCCCTAGCAAACAAACTTCTACCTTCCTGCAGACCTGGAGCTTTCAAAAGATTCTGTATTGACAATTGTCAATACCCTAAAAGGTCCGCAGGGACCAATGGGACGTTTTATTGTCTATTTTACATGTACAGTGTGAGCACTCAGGTCGTGGCTTGATGATTGGACCACACAGTGTGACTGTGAGCACATAAATTGTTAGCTTTGGCTTTACATCCCAGATGATTTACTCGTACAGTGGGAGTTGGAGTTAAACAACATCTCTAAAAGGGGCTTAAATTGTACTCTGTATGCCCAGCTTAAGTAAAGATACAAGATACAGGAGGAAGGAAAACTGTAATGTCAACACTTGATGCAAAAGGGCTCTAACTCTAACTTCATCACAGTGGCAAGCACTACAACATCATGTTTGGTTGCTTGCCAGTTAGCAGCATTTTTCAGCTGTAAAGGGGCCTGTCTGGAACAAGAAATTGATGTATGGGTTCTCAGAGAGACAACTACCACAGCTCCACGGAGGCTGAAACATCTGTGGCTGAACTGTGGCAACATCAGTCAACAAAACTGTGAAACTGTCAAGGTAAAGTCTGAAAAATCAAGTCCTCTTTCCAGGAGACTCTCATGTTACTTCGTCTGTTGGACCAGACCAACATATCAGTTAAAACCTTCCCTAATTGGCCCGTTGTAGAGGATGAAACCTTGATAGTGACAGACCGAAGCTGTTCGGCGCACAGCAGGTGTGCACACTTTCAGCACCACCAAGCATCATGCCACCAACCCACATTTTTCACTCATACTCTCACCTGATTGGCTGGCCAATTGATTGGCTGTCAGGGTGACTGATGGTGTTGGTGCTCATATCCAACATATCCAAGGTAACGCACTGATGCGACACCCGAAAGCTCCCCAATCAGCATTTCTCAGTGAACAGAGCGAGAAGGAGAGTGAGTGTGTTCATCTATCATTCTGATAGTAACTGGTACAGCTCCCCTGAGTCTCACAGTTGACCCCATTCAAACCGTCTATTAGTGAAACTGTACTGTCGCCACACACGATTGATGTGCGAGCTCCTCTGACCTTCTCATGTAGGCTAATGGAACTCCATAATAACCTGTGCGGCTATTATGTGGTTGGTTCACAATGGTTGAGATGACATGAATTGTATTCTGTCCTCACCTCACCACCTCTATCATTTTTGCAGCCATGTGTGTGTTTGCATTTTTAGAAAAAAACCCCACTGTATTTATATCAAATATTTAGACTTTCAAGTGGAAATAATCTGACATGAAAACTGGGCTTTTATTGGAGGTCTGGGGGCAGGAAAATGGAGACTGTTGTGTGTGTGGAGCCTTTTGATGGCGATTGTTTTTTGTGGTTAGTGGATTTCTAACATGCAGACTGTAATTATAGCAGCTTTTATGGTTTCACTAATCTGTTGCAGGTATTTTAGTGTTTACGTGTCGGCTCGGACTGCACTGCTTTGCAATTATTTTTTAAATTTTTGAATCTGTATTTTGCAACAGCCCCTCAAGGAGGTATGTGGACATGTTACGTATTACTTGGTGTCTTTGTTGTTGCTGTATGTACGGTGTGTTTCTTGTTACATGTTGTTGATAGTGTGTTTGGTAATGTCATATGTGCAGTATGTTTCCCATATGTTTGATTTGTTTTATGCTGCACCAGATCTGCCCTTTGGAAACAATAAAGCTTTATTGAACCGCCGAATTGCGTGTAAAATAAAGGGGGGGCTGACTACGTTTAATCTTACACTTTTGATCAAAATGATCTGAGGCTTAATTATGAGGCTGTTCTGTGAATATTTTTCTAATAAATCATCAATATATTTACTTCTGGTCAACCCATATCAATTTCAGTTACAACTGACGATCATAGTCCACCCACTTCAGGTCTAAACCTCTGCCCATTTCGAGTCCAGATATAAACTGTGTCTAAATTCAGGGGCTGCAGCCTTCAAAGTACGTGACCTTCGTGGTCTACGTCAGCCAAGTCTTTGAAGATCACATCAGCCAAACCCAACAGTCTCCAAAATGGGACGGTCTGGTCTCCAGAGGACTTCCTGGTTGCATCACCAGCTGTTCTCGCCCTGACCTGTTGGTGTTCCTGTTACCAAACAGTCAGCTGCACCTGATGAAAGGAGTAAGATAGTAAGTTAGTTAGCTTTAAATCATGGACCCAGAGATTGTTATTATATATATATTTTTAATTAAATACTTGAGGAGATGATTCACCACTGTTTGGTATATTTCAGGCTGATGGAGGACTGCTTTCAGGTAAACTTATTAAATTAAGGTTGTTTAAGCTGTGTGCTTTTAGCTAATGGTGATGACAACAGTTAACCGTTAGCTAGTTATCAACTGTATAATCGTCACCTGCACACAATGCATCTTGGGATAGGCTGGGCCACAAAGGGTTAGGGTTAGGGTTAGGGTTGCACCCTCCAAATTTTGGGAGAGAAAGCTGCACTTCTCATTTGAAGGAGCCTTCAAAATAAGACAGCCTTGGTCGTGCCGATGTCTTCAAATGCAGCCCCTGAACTGAGACACAGCTACTGATAGTTTAGTCGGTTAAACACATACAGACACAGATACAGATAATGCTGTACTTGCTCATAACTAGTTGCCTGGCAGCCTCCAGTGACAACAAGGCTACAGGAAGTTAGCCTGCATTCAAGTGGTGTCAGAATAATCAGAAAAAAAGAGTTTCCGACTGGGAAAATTCACATGAACACCCCTCAAGTCAGAACGAAAACTCACAAAGTTGGCTTAAACTTTGATACAATTGCTGAGTTGAGATCATATGAGCAGACACATGGCAGCTGTAAGTAAATGTTTGGTTGATGTTAATAAACTTTTTATTAATTCACACATTGTATGTCAAGTTTTTTGGTCACATTTAATTTTTGAATGTTGTATTAGGTTGTAACCGTTAATTAATGTCAATGTAGAGTGACCAAGATTAGTTAGAAAAGTTATATATTAACGCGAGTCAGGTAAAGCAAAATTATAGTAGTTTTAGTGGTCAGGGGTGGGAATCACCAGAGGATCCATGATACACTATTATCAAGATACTTAAACGATACAATATTATGGGGATTTTAAATATGTTGCGACATGCTGAATATTGCAATAAAATATATTGTGATTTATTACCTTTTTCAAACTGTAAATTATGTCCTCAAGGGGAAACATTGTCAACATCTGTTTTATCATATAAGATAAAGTTTTCAGTCTGTTCATCTCACTTAAGACATTTTTTGCAGCAGTAAAATGTGTCTAGCGAACGGAAACAGCAATTGATAAAGTTTAATTTGTATTTATAATATTAATAATTTAGATGATTACCTGCTGTGAGGGTCCAAAGGACACAGGGATGTCGTATGCTGTAAAGCCCTCTGAGGCAAATTATAATTTATGATATTGGGCTTTATAGATAAAATTGAATTGAACTGAATAGTTGGCACTGTGTGACGATTTGATATTGCTACACAAAAATATAGGGATGCAGTTTCCACTGCAGAAAAAAACCCTGAAAGGGTTCAGTTGGCATTCACACCTGGGTCCACTGACTCTGCAGTAGTCACAGGTATTTATGGGCTCCGGCTTTGATTGGCATTGATGGAAACACAACGCCCAGGTTAATCTGCTTAGTCTGACTCCTTTACCAACGAGATGCAATTCTGTCTGTCTCTGCCCAAGCAGCGCTCAAACATCGATCTAAATTAATCTGCACTGAGTTTGAAAGAGTCTAAATAAGTTAGAGATCTGTAAAAAGAAGTAGTGCTGCTTTCTGTTGTCACTGACCTGTTTTCGACAAACCAAACACCAACTTCGACCTGACCTACGCCTGGGCCCAGGACAGGTGTGTGCCTCTGGTCAGGGAGGTCACCTTTGAAAATGGAGAGGAGCTGACTGGCAAAGGAATTCCTTCTCTCGTCTTGTTCCACATTAAAGAACAATGGAACAGGAGTGTGTAGCCTATTTTTAGTGGGTTCACACGTTAAAAAAAACCCTTGTGCACATGCTAACTTGGGTGGAAAACAGGTACATGTAACCTGCCAGACCACAAACAGACCATCGGGGCCATTTACCTCTGAATTTGTGACTCATTTTTCCATGACGACATCTGCTCCAGCATCACATTACTAATGCAGTCAATTCATGTGTAATGTCAACTGATGAAGATGAAGGAGGACCCAGAGTGCGGTCCTTCCACCTGAGCCACCTCACACCAGAGAAAGCCACAGTGAGCCACTATGTTTGCACACATTAGTGAAACAGGAGGTGCAGGAAGCTTGTTGATGAAGGTTACACAGTGGCACTGAGTAATTAAATGAGACATACAAACTGGAAAACAGCTTGAATGAATTGTCCTGTTGTCACAAGATGAATGAAGGATGGTCCAAAGGTGTTGAGGTGTTTTAGACTGAGTCTTTTCCCTGAGTATTACGGTAGTGGGCGGGTCCTGTCGGAGCGTGGCGGCCGGCTGGGCGTGTTTAGTCTTTGTGTATGTGTTGTCCTGACGGGCTGCTGTCCGCTCCGGCACGGCTCGGCTCAGCTCCGCAGACTCACAGCGCTACAGCGGGAGGAAGAGGAGGCGGAGAGCCGCACCAGCGCCGCCGCTGCGTCCACAACAAGCCACCCGGGTGTCAACACACAGCTGCCAGCGTTCCCTCCACGGTCCGGTTGGATTAAACTGTGGCGTCTGCTGCAGCTGAGGGAGGCAGAGCAGAGCTGGTATCAGGAGCCACTGCAGCAGGAAGGTCAGGAGCGGAGGATTGAGTCAGCGGAGGCGGGGAGGTGCAGGGACCCGTCCGGACACCGGGACCCCGCCCGGCCGCAGCTTCACACCGCTGCTCTGGAGCTCAGCACCGGTCACACCTGTCACCCAGGTAAAGTGCACGGAGAAGAGTTGATGGTGAGCCTGTGTTTGTTTGATTGCATGTCCCGCATAATTCCTTCATACTGCCAGAGAGGTGCGACTTTATTCTGCTTTTATATCGTGCATTTATTAAACTATAAGCAGCATGATATTGTTGTGATATTAATGAAAGTTTTGAGCCATTGTACAGTCACTTATCTACTACGTCACACCGGTAAGCTTCTTCACACTAGAAGTTTCTGTAAGTTTCTATGATTTTACCGCCTCTTTTATTATATAAAACTTAATTAATCATATGTATTTAGAAGCCCAGGGGAGTATTTTGCTGTGGTATAACCCCTAATCTGCATGCTAGATTAAGAAAATATAACAAATAAGTCAAATAAATCTGTCAACTGGCAGTTAACAGACAATTAATCAGCAAAAAAATGACAATTAATTCGTTTTTTAAAATGTTTTTGAGGCAAAAATGCCATATTGCTGTGGCATGCTGCATCTTCACTGCTTTATGAACATTTCTGAATGCTAAATATTTCGGGAAATGTTTAGGTTTTGATCAAAAGTTGGTAAAAACAAACAGTAAATACTGATTTTTGGAGAAAAATATTTGAAGCCCTACAACAGGGTTTTCAAATATTTGAAAAAATATTTGAAAGTTTTGGAAAAGACATGAAATTCTGTTGTAATGAAATTAATCGTTACAGTGATCTTCAGTGGATAACCTTCTGCATAATGTAAAACACATAACCAGCCAGACTGGAGGAGGCTGCTGTCTATTTTCACATGATAATTAACATTTGGTGTAAAGTAAACTATACAGTTTTGTTCATGTTATACACTGTGAATGTTGCTAGATTTTATTATGGGTCCCTGAAAGATCTGAAACAGTGTGGGAACCCTGCTACAAGCAAACAAACAACAACAAAAATCTGGATTTTTCTGAGCTGTGGGCTCCAACATGAGGCAATATTTTCTTTCCTGCATTTCCAACCATTTTACAGACTCAGGGCAGCACGTTGGTGCAGTGGTTAGCATGTTGCCTCACAGCAAGAGGGTTCTGGAGGGTGTGGGGGCCCTTCTTTGAGGAGCTTACATGTTCTCCTTGTGTCAGCGTGGGTTTCCTCCAGGTGCTCCAGCTTCCTCCCACAGCCCGAAGACATGCAGGTTAATTGGTGACTCTAAATTGTCCGTAGGTGTGAATGTGAGTGTGAATGGTTGTCTGTCTCTATGTGTCAGCCCTGTGATAGTCTGATGACCTGTCCAGGGTGAACCCCGCCTCTCACCCAGTGTCAGCTGGGATAGGCTCCAGCCCCCCCGCAACCCCCAACTGGATAAGCGGTCATGGAAAATGAATGAAAGTACAGATTCATTTTAGAGATGCATTTAGTGTCGCTCAAGTTGACAGCATCCAAAGTCAGTCTAACAAATGTATTTTCCTTCAAACACAAACTGCCTGTTTGTGTTACTGTTACTCTTAATGACTGTGGATCAAGTTGAGATAGTGGCCTCCCATCAGCTTTACTCGGGGGGAAATGATGCTGCAGCACCGACTCCCTGCGGGTTCTCATCCCTTCCTCTGCAACTGATGAAAAGCAGTTTGAGCCTGTTTGTTGAGGTCAGGCATCATTATCAGCTGGTTCGAACAGAAAAGTGAATTTATTGCAATGTTGTGGAATTTTGTGGCGTTTTCCGTCACATTATGGTGCTATAGTTTAATCCCTAACGCTCCTGGAAAGTACCATAGAGTACCGTTTTCTCGGGGGACTTCTCCCTGGCTGATAATGGAGCCCCTGTTTTAGTGCTGTTAATGAACCGCCGGTGTCTGTTATCTCAGCAGCCATAAAGCGATCCTGGTAATATCCTGGTAAGTGAGCTTCATAATGCTGAGGAGGAGAGGAGGAGAGGAGGGTCGGGGTGGGGAGGTGAGGTGAGGGCATCCAGGGTGAAGGATTAGTCTTCCACAGTGTTACTGTCAGAGGCACACGAGGACAGAGCATACCAGCATGGTTGTGCCTGTGGTGGAGAAGATATTAGCATTAGTGTTTGTGTCTACTGTGTGGACCCTATTGCATCGTCTTGTGAGGATAAAGACACACACACACATTTCTACTACTGAGCACACCTCCTCTGCTAATGGATCAGCTGTCGCAGTTGTCATGTGTGTGTAATCTATAGCGCTAATGATGTGCACACACACTGAGGGTGAAGCTGTCTCGTTTGTATGCACGCAGAACATTCAGCAGTGTATCCTGAGTGATGTACATGGATCCTTACATTATTTGTATTCTGGTGTGTGTGTGTGTGTGTGTGTGTGTGTGTGTGTGTGTGTGTGTGTGTGTGGCTCAGTCTCCGGGTGAATGAGGAGAGAGGGGAATACAGTTGGGAGATGGAGGGAGGGAGGAGGAGGAGGAGATGGGGGATGGAGGGTAGGGAAGAGGGGATAGTGAGGAGGAGCAGGAGAAGGAGAATGAGAAGAGGATGGGGGGAGGACAGAGGAGGAGGAGGAGGAGGAGGAGGAGGGGGGAGACTTCTCTCCAGTGTTTTTCCTGCTCTAATTTGCTTTGACAGCTGCTCCATTGGCTCAGGCTCTGAACAAGCCTTTACGTTGTGTTGGAGGGAGAGAGAGACGCTAAGTATTCCTACTGTCTCTCTAACATGGCTTAATTGGTGATGCTACAGTAACTACAGTCACACCGGTGCAGTTCTGTAGTTTCAGTACACAGTTCCCGTAGCAGTCTCTCGTCTTGCTAATTATCCAGTACCTCCGCTTTGTATTATAAACCCACCCCGAAACATGGATTCTTCTCTGTGAGAGTAATTAGGAAGGGCTCATTATATTCAGTTTGTGTTAATTAAGAAAAAACATGGAAATGTGTCAGTTTTAATTGTAAAAATTTTGAGTTTAAATTTGCTTAAAATTTACAAATTTACACACTTTAAAAAAAAAAAAACAAGCAAGATTTTTTGATGTGTTGTCTCTGGCTGCCACAGTTCCCTGTACTGGCAGAAAACTAAATATTTTAAACACAAAATCAGGTTATAAATCAGTCCAAACTTATCTGTTTCTTAAAAGGAAGAAAGTAAACAGCAAAAAACAATGAATCTTACAAACAGCATTTAAAACTATTTAATAACATTTTACCCATCTGCCCTGTACGTCTGCACAGTGTCTCCAGCTATAGTGATGTTTTCCAGATATGTTTGGTGAGCACAATTCAGTCAGACAGCTCACGTTTTTTATGTTTATTTCAACAGCAGAACATAGAGTTTGGCCTTTTCGCTCCCTGCAGATATGTTCACATGAGATATTGGGGAGAGATGATTAAATATTCCCCCCCTCAGCCGGAGCCTGCAGGTGGATGCTGAGGTGGAGCTGAAAGAGCAGGCAGCAATACTGATGCAGGGCAGCAGCAGCGGCATAGACAAGGCAGAGGGAGAGCTGGGAACATTTTGGCAGCGTAAATAGACTGCCAAATTGGAAGGGTGTGTTTTGTCGATGACATATGGAGAGTGACGTAAGATGTGTGTGTGTGAATCAGTGCAGCTTGAGTTGACAGCCTGAACTCGCTCGCAGGCGTCGCTCCATTTGTTGTGGTTTTCTCAGCCCAGTCGCCAGGAGAAAATGTTGGCATTTAACATTTCTGCAAAGCAAGAATATGTTACATTTGCACATTTCATACACATGAGAGTTTCTAAAGTCACAAAGTATATGAGCTAACTTTTCATTGGAAGATGGATGGTGTATGACGCAGGCGAGACACCTTCGAAGCTGTAGACCAGCAAACAACAAATGTGATTAAGAAGAAAAACAAGAAGATATACTTAATTAATCCCTGAGGGGGATTTAAATTTTTACACTCTGTTGTCATAAACACATGCCTTAAATACACACACATGCACAAACAGGAGCTACACATGCATTAATGGAGAGATGTCAGAGTGAAGAGGCTGCCCATGGACAGGTGCTCTGAGCAGTTGGGGGTTCAGCGCCTTCAGTGTACGGGGACTTCAACTGGCAACCCTCCGGTTCCCAAGACAAGTCCCTATGGAATGAGCTACTGCCGCCCCCAATTAGCGAATCATTAGCGAGACATTACGGCTTCTCAGATGTTTGGTAGTGAACCGTCGTTGTTTTTCCAGCGGGGATGCTGTCACAGAAAGTGGTTGTTTTTTCCCAGAGACATTGCTGCTTGTCCTGTTGGGATTGTGCCCCCGGGAAACCAGATATTTTAAGCTGAAAAATGCCATAACCAAGTGGTTTTTGTGCCTAAATGTAACCACACATTAACCACAGTGTTGCTGAATGTTAAATGGTATCACCTTGTGAGTCTGTGTGTGTTATCATGACCTGTTGTAGCTACCACAGCAGCAGTTTTGAGTGTCCTTGGCAGGTGTGTATATGTCTGTCTGTGGACAGATTTTTGTCAGTGTAATAATGTCGCAAAATAGAGAGATGCAGTCACAAATCTCTACAAGTGTGTAGCTGAGATCACAGTGAAGGCCAAGTTTGAAGATGGGTGTGGTCTATGGCAAGGAGGCTGAAAGTAGAAGGGTAGGGAGTGAGAAGGGGCTGTTGGCCACTCTACTTTACCCTTCAGTCGACATTCCCTTTGAGTTGCAGATCACTGTATCGTGGCTAGAGTGATCCCATTGCAAGATGGTCTCTAGTTTTGTTTCTGGTCTAAATTACACCTCAAAAGAATGAGCGCACATTCGTTTCTTGATTTGAAATGGTAGTAAGCTAGTTTTTCTGAGTGTGGTTAGTGTTGCTTGCTGGTGTTGTGTATAACCTGCTGTGTGGAGGTACGGGGAAACATACAAAACCAACACTTGTCCAATTTTCATGCTGCAGAAGAGAGCTATAAGAATTGTAAATGGATCAAATTATTATGAACCAGTGCTTTATTTATTAACTTACATGCTTTAAAATTTTGTGATCTAGTGGATTTTAAAACTGCACTGATAATGTAAAAAGCAAAAAATAACTTGCTTCCTGACTGTATTCAGAGGCTGTTTAAAATTTGAGGGCGCTCGTATGACTGTAGGGGAGCAGGTGTGTTTCAAAAAACAAGGGTAAGGACAAACATGAATAAAAGATGTGTATGTGTCAAAGGGGTTGTCATGTGGAGTGGATGTGATAAGAGCTAAAAAAACTGTAGTTCACTTTGCAAATTTAAAAGATGTTTAAGAATATGGCGGTAAACAAGTATAAAACTAGGGTATGATTATTATTTGGTATGAGATGTTTCAGAGTTTTGTTTTTGTTTTTTTGTAATTTTTCTTTTGTTTGTTTTTTGATTGAAAACTTAGTAGAGTTTGCAAAGTAAAAAGGGTACGTAAAATAAGCTTAAGCTTTAGGCTACGTCTTTGTGGTCTATATTCTTTGTTTTTCCTCTTCAATCTAATGCCTTAATGTTATTTATTCTTTTTATAGATGTTCCTCTTGGAGAATTGCTAACAAGGACCCACATAACTTACCTCTAAGAAATTCCTACTAGCTAGGGCTGCCCCCGACGAAAAATGTTCCTAGTCAACCAATAGTTGTCATTCAGGGCCATTAGTCGACTAGTCGCCTAACTGTTTACGGTATTACTGTAATTATTAAATGATATATTTTGGTGGTTTGTGTTGAAGGTGTGAGAAAGAATAGTCTCAGTAACCTTGTTAACACTGTGCTACATTACAGAGAAATACAAACCGTACTAATGAACCTTCATTAATATAGGCCTATATTTTATCTACAAGTGCACGTCACACACTGAGCGAGCCGCCTGTTAATGACGCTGTGGGCTAATGGGCATGTAGCTACTTCCATGTTTCACATGATACGTCATGTTTGTAGTGGACCAATGAAGATGAGTTTACATATCACCTTGGGTTGGTCCTTCACCTTCTCAAAATGATCCCACACTTTGGATTTCCTGCCCCACATGTTATTAACTAGCCTGTGGAATAACTGCAGGTACCAGCCCTGGAGATTAACCTGACTCCTGTCTGACTGCTGAGCGTGGACACTTCCTGTGTCTGTCCTTTCAAATTAAATTCCCACATGCTCCAGTCATATAGGTTTTTTTTTTTTTTTTTTTTTTTTTTTTAATTTACAGCTCCTTATAGGGTTTCCCTTTTTTTCTGCAACTAAGTGACCAATAAAACAACTAACATTTGGTCAGCTATTAGGGGGCAGCCCTACCACTAGTGCAACATTTCTGTTGCTTAACTTGCTTCAAGAAGTACCCTGTAGCTTCGTTAGCTGCAGTTTCAAAGACACTGTAAATTACCGAACCTTTTTAAGCTTAGGGCTGAGAGCCACAAAGACAGTATTGTAAGACAGACTGTAACACAAAGTTGGTTTTGATGTTTTATTGAATTTGTTGACAATAAGAAAAAGATAACATCAGGCTTATCATTTAAAGCATGAAAGGTAAATGAAGTCCTCAAACTGACAGGCTCCCTTCAGTGTCTAAAGAAACACTGACTCTTTGGTGGCTGTAGTAATCTGTTAACCAATGCATGATCAGCGTACTGACACTAAAAATAACTCCTGTGTCCAAATTCAAAGAATGTGATTAGTGCGTTCAGTCACCTGCCTGTGATGATACGTTATGGGTGTCTGTGTGTGTTTGTCTTGTCCTCTATACTGTTATTTCAGCTTATTACATCTCACAGCCTGTTTTTACATGCAGACAAAGTGACAATTAGGCTTTAGACCGAGCTCTGGTTTATGATGTTTGCAGGACTTGTGTTAACACGCACACAGATTTGTGCACACGTTTGGCTTCAGTCTAACTTAACCTGTTTGTGATGATTTGGTTGTGTCCTCTTCTACACACCTTCTGTATTGAGAAAAATTTATGTTGGTGTACATTGTCACGTGTCGTTTTTGGCAGTGGGGGAGCAACACTGAAGCAGATTGATGAAAGGAGGTCGAGAGTTAACGCTGAGGAAAGATGGATGAAGGGAGAGCAGCAGACAGGGGAGTGACAGAATATTGTGACAGATAGCCACAGGACAGAGGATAGTATGTCATCATGTAGCACCTTATGGGTGTCATACGTCAGCTGTCACAGCTGTATGTACACCCTCCACCCTCCCTGCCGCAAAACTCCCCCAGCCACATGCCGCACTGGTCAATTTTCTCATGGAAATGGGACAGAATTCTGAAAATTGCTTTGTGCCCAGTCTGGTGAAATAAACCTTCATCTTCACAGCACATTAGGTTTGATAAGAAACTCTAAACTTAAACTGAAGTCCTGATATAGGTTGTCTCACAGATGACAACACCTGACAAGAATTAAGTCTAAATGATGATGATTAGGCACAATTAGTGTGATCAAATGTAAATATGAGCATTTTATTCATACATCAGTCCATGATGTTTTATCTTTCATGCTCGCTCATTTCTTATTTATGTGTCCTGACTGATCGATATGACCACTCACAGATTCTGGACTGGACTGTGGGCTGATAGGCTGGTTGCTTATATAGTTTAAATAAGTATTTCACCACTGGGAAGATGGTGTTTTAATAAAACTGGTCTGTTTATGTAGTAAGACAGAAATACTTCAGATATTGGTGCTGCATGACCAGAGAAAATGGAGAAAAAAGACGTTTGCTTTTGCTCAAGAGGTAGAAAACGCTCCCCTGGTGGGTGATGTGAAGCAAACTCGTCTGGTTGACACAATGGCGGCCGGCTGGTAACAAACAATCTTGTATCACAGTGAAACAGTAAGCTAAAACATGCTTCTGAAAACATGTGAGGAGAGAAATAGGAAACACAGTAACAGAATCTTGGTTTAAATTTGATCAGTGCTGCTTAGTTTTACTGTTTGATCAGAGTTTGGTTTGAGTTTGAGAGACAGAGAGCTCTCTTTATCCACTTCTATACATGTTGCATCCGAGGTTGTGGCATGGCTGGTGGGTGATACAAATCTGGGCACTGGTTAGATTGAGGGCAGTATACCACAGTTTATGTACACTTACTACCCACATTATGATGATACAAAGCTGGTTAGAAATCGGTGAAGTATCCCTTTAATAATGTGGGATTCACACATTTTTTGAAAATTGTGACATGACTAAACTCAGATTGGTCAGAGGTTCATAATGTTGGTAGTTCACTTCACTACCAAGCTCTAAAATGGGATGTGTATTATCAACCGTTACATAACGTCATATTATTTAGTCTCATATTCAGCTTTAAAGGGAAACTTTGTTGGTTTTTAACCAGCGTTGGATCATAACAATGTGGGTATTACGTGTAAATGGACTGGTAAACTTCCCTCCATCTTACCAGCGCTCAGATCTCTCTTCTCATTTGCCTGCAAAGATCTAATTTTCACTGGCTTTCCGACTGTTGCTTGAACTGAAGGTTGTATGTCCTCATTTTAGAATGCCTGCCACCACCACAGACACAAAGAGTATAGACGCAGGTCAAGAGAGAGCCACCCCCTCTCTCTTTCTCTCTCTCAAACGCAGATCAAACTGTTCAAACTGTGAAAATAAGTAATGATGATCAAATATAAACCAAGATTATGTGACTGTATTCCCTTTCTCTTGCCTACAGTGTCTTCAGAAACATTTTGGTGCACTGTTTGGCTGTAAAATGAGAATTCGTGAACAGGAAGTGAGCACCACACTGTTTCCTGATTGTGAAAATGGAGATCGTTTGTAACCGGTCAGCTGCCATATTGTTTTCCAATGGGTAACTGTTATGTCAACCACCAGTGTGAGTGTTTATTGGTCCGATGCGGCGCAGTGCATTCTGGTATTTGTAGGTTTGCTACATCTTGTGCAAAAGCAAATGCCAAACCCCTCTCTTTCTGTTTCTCTGGTCATATAGCATCAGTTATTAAATGTATCTGCACCTTTCAACTCACCTTTCAAGAAAAGAGACCACCTGTTTAGCAATGAAATATTTCTTTAAAGCTGCAGTAATCAATATTTTTACAATAGCAATGACTCAAATAACAGTGTGACGTGAAAGCTGTCACTCACAGTCAAGAACCCACCGAGACTTATCACCAGCACTGCAGTGCCCCTCAGCTCTACAGAGCGTTTAGCCTTTTTGCACCTTAAAGAATTTCTTTTACTGCCCGCAACTGTTTTGGTTCAGTCTCACTGCTCTGCTCCACCTCATTATGGCGGCAGCAGGCAGCTGTTTTTAGTGATGAACCCTCAGCAAACTACCTGCTCAGCACCAAACAGCAGACAGACAAAGTTAGCAGCTAGCTGGTGAGCATATAGAGGAGCATTAGAGGAGCAGCTGAAGAGACAGATGTTTTTCAGATATGTATTCAGGAGTTGTATTGGATCAAACCAGGGATAGAGAGAGAGGGAATATTAGACCTACATTCAGCGTGTGAACCACACTGTGGTTTTCTGGATAGGCACAAGGAGAGGACTGACTGACTCTCAGTGCAGGAAACATCCACAGCTACAAGCATGTACGCCTGTGTATGATTTTTTTTTCTGTCTTCAAGTGGGAGTGAATTAAGTTTTTGATATTGCACCGCCACACTTGACGGCAAGAATAACATGCATGTGTCTTTATTAAAGTGAATTAGTGATGAATTACCGTCATGCATGAATCATACATCAGTAATAGCCTCATTTCATGATCCATGATAATGAAGAAACAAAAATCAAAATGCATGTCAAAAAAAAAAAAAAAAAAAAAATCACATATCATTTTTTCAGGGTAGCTCATGTTTCATTAAGAGGAGGCTCCCCTGTGGCTCCCTGTAGTTCGCACCCTGCCTACATTTGTCAGATGGCAATAAACATGACTCCCAGTGAACGTTAACGTAGCACTGTGTCGCTGGATGTGCCGTGTTAGCCAAGTCAACTTCATGGCACAAAAAAAGAAAAGGATAATTCCGCTTTTTAGTCTTATTCCTCTTATACCAAATAGCAAGTCTGGGCTGTGAGAAGATGTCATTTGTGTCAGGTGCAGTTTCATTTGTTGACAATTTGTTTAAAACCAATGTTCTGAATCAAGGCAGGTCAGTCTACAAGTCTCAAGAACGTGACTCATCCTTTACAAATCGAGTAAATTTGCATCAAAAATAAGTTGAACCCTTGGTGTTGTCATTTCAAGCACATGTTTTAGCAGCTGTGCGCACAGTTTTACTGCAAAACGAAGGATAATTATCAACATTTTGTGTGTGCTTACTTTTAGTTTTGCCTCTAATATGTCTGATCATCCATCTACTTGTGTTTGTTGCCCCCTTTTGACTTCGTTGTAGCAATATTTTAATGTATCAGCAATTATCTCCAATAGGAAGACCCAAGTTGTAAAAAAGCAGAGTGATCCTTTTGGAGGCTAAGGTCTTCGTGAAGCCCTCTAATTTATGTCTGTCCTCGATTTCTGCCTTGTTTATTGTGTATTTCTCTTTAACTCTTCCGTGCCACCACTTTGTTTAGGATTCGCCTTAGTTTGTAGGAAATATTAACAGGTGATAAAGACGTGTGCATGAAGGTTTATTCCTGATCTTGGGAACAGTGGGTCTCTTTTTATCAATCTAACGTACTTACCAGCGCAGACTTGAGTGCACAAATCATCTTACGATAGGGTTTGTATGTAAGTCATGAAACATTCTCACCTCACTGATCACAGCATAGGAATGATTGGGTAATGATAACTGTGGTGGCTGAAACAGTCGTCATTTAAATGTCCTGCCCCGATATTTTCTTGGATTAAAGGCCTCGCCCCTAGAGTTTATGACATTGAGGGGCGTAACGTGGCCAAGAAGAGAAACTTTTCTGAGCTAGAGATGGAAACGCTGACATCCCAGGTCCAATTTAACCAGCTGCTTCTATTTAGCAGCCTGAAAAGTGGCATCAAAGGAAGTTAGAAGAACACAGTATGAAAAGAAATCACTGCTGTGGGAAACAGTGTTTCAGTAGATAATCAAACTTAGGGCTGAAATATTAATTTATACATCCATGATATCCTATAGCCTACAAATATTAATTATATTGGCCAATATATAATATTAATATTGTTCTAATATTCAGTTGACCCAGACTGAGGAGCATATGGCCGCATGTATTGGGTCTGCCTCCATTTTGGGCGTAACAGGTGGGGGAAGGAGACACAGCTGCACGACTTGGGTCTAAGGCAAACACTGGTAAAAATGTAATAACCCATAGGCTACTATTATTGAAATATTTACACTATTGCAGGGTTTAATTATTTCATTTTAATTATGTTTGAATGATTAATGATAGAAACCTGTTGGCTTGTCAGGGTACATATATATAAAAAAGTTCCAGATAAATTAGAGCCAGGCACCAGTTGTGTTCATCCTTCGGTCAGCCTGGAGCCAGTCCCACAGAGCCAGGCAACAGCCATCTGTGTTTATGAATGCAGCGATGTAAGTCTTTACAAAACTTAATATCCATTTGCAGTATTATATTTGGCGCTATGGCTCTATTTTGGGGCCTCTCTGCCTTTTCTAGGCCTACGTAGAAAGCCTAAGGCGGAGAGCGCAAACCTCCCTGCCCTTCCATGCGCATACATGAAAAGCCTGAGGCAGGGAGAGCAGCAGCAAAGAACAGAACAGAGCAGCATCAATGACAAACAGAAATGACATTGATAAGTCAGACACAGCATGAAAAGGAGGAGCTGGGGTGGAGGTGGGTCGTAAAGCAGCTTGCAGAGGAAGCAGCAACAGTAGGCAGGCCAGAGTAGTTTAAACGGGGCGCCCTGAACGAGATTTGCTAACTGGTTACATAGAAAGGAATCATGTGATCTATCAGCTGACTGCCTCCATCAGTCAGCTGATCCGTCAGTTGATTGGGCTGCTTGAGATCGGCTGATGTAGCTGGGATGTGAGCTGAGCTTGACATCATGTCCTGCCTGAACTGACGCTATGCTCAGTTTGTGTGATCAATATGTGGCTGCAGATACTTAGATGTGAGTCAGAATATGGTCCAATAACAATTCTCCAACTCAGCCAGATTTACGCTGACTCAAATTTGTGTACACGAACTGAGACCTGACGTGAGGTGTCATGACGTGTGTTGGGTCATCTGAACAGGTTTTTGCATATCAATATTAACACAGTAATGGCTGCTAAATGTCAGTTCTGCTTAAAGTGAGTCATTGGGTAAAGTCATGGTGTTCTTCCTCTCTTTAAATGCAGCGATAGTTTGCGAGGAGCTCTCTGTGACTGCTTGTTTTCATTTTATTTCCTCATCAAGTTAACAAGCTCAGCAACTTAATTAAATGAATGAGTTGGTGGTTTTGTGTGAATGGATCATAATCAGTACAGGCAGCTTCAAGTGCAGCAGCTGGAGCGCCAGCATCACTCTGTGTGTGTGTGTGTGTGTGTGTGTGTGTAAATCACGGGCACTGCCTGTTTTCTGTGTCTGGGGACTGGAGCTTGGAGCAAAGGATTGTGGGTGCAGTCTGGTTCTGGTTGACTGGCCCTGACAGCGAGCGAGAGAGAGAGAGAGAGAGAGAGAGAGAGAGAGAGAGAAACAGCAGAGGAGAGAAGGAGAGAGGAGGGTGATGGTCTGTAATTAGCGCTGGAGGCCGACCGACCGACTGCCACATTCCACATCTGTAAATGACAGACTGCAGGCTGGACGCTCTCTCTCTGTCCCTCTCTGTTTGTCTGTCTGTGTCTCTCTCCCTCCTGCTCCAGTTTGGTCAGACAGTCTCCAGTTGTTTCCACATCACAGCACTCAAACCTCCAGAGGAGCGAGGAGATGAAGGCAGTCCTCATCGTCCTCCTCCTCTTGTGCCTTTATACTCGCCTGTCCTCTCCTCTCCTCCTCCGTCTGTGACAGTGACCGTCCCTTCATCTTTTACATGTTAGAAGTCAGGCTTTAAACCTGCGGCCTGTCGCATGAAACATCCTCAGTTTTTCTTCATTTAAAATGTTACTTTTTCTCAGTTAAGAAAATTGTTTAAGACAGTTGCAACATCTCAAACTGATTCCTTAGTTAAGTAAAAAACCACATTATGAATATTCCATAGTGGCGTTTAATAGAAATTGTTGTCTTGTAATATTAAAAACAGCTCATAATGTCTGAAAATGAGAGGAAAAGAAGGCCAAATTGGACTGAGGTAAATAAAGCTCACACTACTTGATGAATATGAGAGATATTATTGAGTTAATATAGTGACTTCACGGTTGTAAACATGACTGTTGCTGCCATAGACTATAAAAACATATTATGTATGTAAGTATGTTCTTAAAAGTCAATTTTAAGAACATATTTACACACACAGGACATACATACCTAGGACATAGTCCTATGTATATCAACAAGTCTGCGTCACATCTGGTGTATGAACTTTTTATATCATCACGCTGCATTTTTATGAACACGCCCAGGCGCCGTCTCACCATCCCATGATAGCCTAGCCTACAACTACCAAGCAGAATAGCGATGCACTGTTGATTCACCTCACAAATTCACACTCAACTTAACAAACAAGTGGTTGTGCCTCACACACACACGCAGTCAGAGAGGTAACAATACAAATAATCCCTAACTGCAGCATCACATGGCTCACAGTTATTAATAAGTTTAACAGTAGAGTCGAGCCTTTTAAAAGCTCGGTGTTGGATGTTAGCCACTGCTGCTAATTGGCTCGTGCTAACACTCTAGAGATGGTTCTTCAGCACCGTGTCTAACCTGTGTCAGGTGGTCAGAGATCAGACCCTCGGTGCAATCCTGTTGTCCCATGGAACTGTGAAAAGTCTTCCACACCGCCACATGTTTTGCCCTCCAGACAGAGTGCTGCACTTGTTGTGGTTGTTCTTCTTCTCTGTGTTTATTGGCTCGCAAACCAAGTGTAAAGGTACATGGTACTCCACCCACTGTGTCGGGTCAGTAGATGCTGCCCTACTTAAGTCAATAAAAGCAGTTTGGGTTGTGTTATCGGCGCTGTTTATGGGCTGTACTTTTAATTATCGTAATAATTTATAATTATAAAAATGTGCCATTATCAGCCAATAATTTCGTGTATAATCATGCATCCTTAGTAACAAGTATAGCTGTCGTCAACTGGAGTAATCTTGAAGTTAGATTAATTCATCTGGACAGCTGCCTCCTGACTGTTGTCTGACTTCACTCTGTCGTGTGTGTGTGTGTGTGTGTGTGTATGCTGTGTAGAGAATGTCAGTCCCAACATGCAGAGAGCAGGAGAGAGGCTACAGCATGATGACATATGAACCCAAAACTTTAAAAAGTAACAATTACAGAGCTGTTAACGTCAAATTAATACTATAATCCAGATTAATTTTGCCGTGGGCCCTAACAGGGCCACTCAGAGGGTGCTCCTGGGCCGGATGTGGCCCACAGACCGCCAGTTGAACAGGCCCACTGTATTCTATTCTGGTTTGAATTTTCAGTATCCACCAAAGTACTGTGAGAGTCTGTCTACCTTCACTATTCTCTCATCCCATTTGAGCACTCTCTTTTCATTCACCTCCTCAGAGAGTATCACCTTAAAACAAGTCTGTGTGTGTGTGTGTGTGTGTGTGTGTGTGTGTGTGTGTGTGTGTGTCACGGTCTGATGATTTGCCGTACAGTTTTACTCCCAGGTCTCTCCCATCTCGGTGTGATGGATAGCAGGGTGCTGGCTGGCTGTCCTCGGTGTCACACTGTGCTTCAGTCTATATGTGACAGTGTCCGCAGAGAGAACACAGCCAATATCAAATCAGTCTTTTTTACAACAAGGCAAGAGAGCAGCGATAAGACTGAGGTATATTTTATCAGTAGGCTCTGTGGCAACACTTCTGTCTCCACAAACTCACCTTATGTTGTCTAATGCACAGAAATGGAAAATAAAGATTCCAAATATGTCGTATTGAATTCTGGGAAGAGTCCATGTATAAAATATCAGTATTTCTGAACAAAGATGGTCAGTAATGTTTAATGTATGGCACCTTTGGCGTGAATATTTTAGGGTATGCACGTCATCATGTGAGCTCAGAGATACTACTCCATGTATCCTCCAAGTCCTCAATAAGAATAAAGTAAAACAGAAGTTACTACACAGTAAGTATCCCCCCTATAATACTGAGGTAAAAGATGCCATTTCTTTGTCCGGTTTCTACCTGTTTGTTGCCATCAGTGCTGGAGGAAGTATTCAGATCCTTTACTTAAATAAAAGTTTAATACTTTCCTGTAAAAATACTCTGTTTCTAATAAATAAGTCCTGTATTGAAATATTGAAAATATTAAATAAAAGTGCTTAAGCACAACCAGGAAAATGTATTTATGTATTAGAAGTACTCAACGCAGAAAAATTGTGATTAATTAAAATAATTAAAAGCAGCAAATCCTCACATTTGAGAAGCTGTAAAGTGTTTTTACATGAAAAATGACTTCAACAGTTGTCAGAATAGTTGCCAGTAAGTTTTCTAATCAGTCGACTAGTTGTTCAGCTGCACTTGTAAATTTTTATATAGTTTAAGTGTAAAAATCTTAGTGGAAGTGTAGAGGAGTCGAAGCAGACAGTGGCATGAGATCAAAATAGTAAAGTAAAGTGAAAGTACCTCAAATTTGTACTTAAGTAGTACTTACATCCTCTTACATGGAGTCCTGCCATGTTGTTTCTACAGGTAGCCCAGAACGGTCGAATCAAACACTTGCTCCAGATAGGGCCATCTGCGTTTTTGCGTTGTCCACTGACGTTCTCAGACATGCCTAACCCACCAAAGAAGTTTCTCAGCTCTTCATCTTCATCACTAGATGCCACTAAATCCTACGCACTGGACCTTTAAAGGGTTAAATCTGTTGAAGAGTGTAATTGAAATATGGTGGCAGAAAAAAATCTGAAGGAGCCCACACTGCTGTCATCTTGAAACTCAGGATTTCAGTATTAAGTATAGATTTAAATACATTCCCTAATAATAACTGCGAGCAGTCTTTGAATCATTAGTTTGGACCTGTAACCACGGTAACACAGTGTTGCTGAGCTGTTACTGAACAACTGCATGTCACATAAAAATGTTTCCCAACTTGTTCTTCCACGTTTTGTTGAGAAAGTCTTGACAGCAGCAGGGGGATAGAAAATGTAAGTGTGTGTGTTTGTGCACCTGCAGGATGTCAGATAGCTGAACATGGGTAGGCAGCTTCACGTTGATGAAACAGCTTATGGCGTACTAAAATATTTATAGCAGTTTTTCGACCAGTCTTTGCTTCTTCAGCTGCTGCCGGCTGAAATGGGGATCCACCAGATCTTCTGTAACACGAGAAACTGCTGAAGTCTGGACTTTGTGTTTTTAAAGTGGCATCGATCTGAATCATATGGAGGGTAGTTGTGTGTAGTTTCTATTAAATGCACTTAGCATCAAAAGTAAGTAGACAGTAGATAGTAGTATGATGGTTGCTGTAGTGGTGCATGGATGGCTCAGGTGTCAGGTTGGCGTCTCGTGCTGCAGCATCCATATGTGGTGTATAGCCATTAGTGTCTGTATCAATATTAAATACACCGTATGTGTTACATATAGGTAGCAAAGAAGTATGGAATAACAATAAATACATTTATGAAGTGGGCAAAACTCCATCCTTTTTGAAACAAAATTGGTTTGTTTTAAATAAATAAAAAACTTAAATAGATTAGAAACTATCTAATAAAAAATCCTGGTAAAAATTATATTAGTAAAAGTACCAGTTGCAGCAAAAACAGTCTGAAATTTAAAGCTACATCAACTGATGTTAGGCCACATAGGGACAGCAGAACAAGTGATAGAATAGTGCTGAAATGATTAGTCAGTTATCACTTTGTCAATCAATGATTAGCTCCTGAATTGTGATAATAATTTAAGATGGAGAGAAAGTTTAATTTAAACAAACACTTTGCGGATTTTAAACCAGGTCTGTGTCACCACTGTGTGAGGAATGAGTCCAGATTAATGGTGTTAAGGTGCCGCCCTATGCCGGCAGCACTGGGACCTCCCCAGCCTGTGCAGGAATCCACTGGATGACGCGAAATGGTGCATTTTGATTCACTTGGCAGATTTCAGCTGGGGGAAAAATGCATTTAATTCTGGGGTAAAGAGGCTGGAAATAGGGCAGTGGCGTAACGTGCCGTCTGCAATCCTGGACGCGCGTCTTGTCGCTGCTGGTGTGGGGTTATACATTGAAAACAATGCTGCGTTTGCTACTGTTGTGTTTTGGCCTTTATTATTTGAAAATAGCAAAAATGATAGCTTTTGGAAAGAGCAAATTGACCCAAATTAAAATCATATGGGAAGAGATATTATAGGTAATTTGTATATAAAAACACAGACTTCAAACCTAAACCAGCTTGAAAATGTCATTTCATAAAATATGTGGACTATAAGGACACCTGGGACATGATAATAAAGCGCTCAGAATCTTAAGGCCATAACTGACAGATTAATCAACAATAGAAATAAAGTTAGTTGCAACCCTGTAATACTGAATGAGATTAATAACAATCCTGAGAACAAAATGTCATGGTGGTGTAAATGACACTGAGGAAACCATAAGATTGTTAAATCACCTTATAAAGTCGTTATGGGGAAGGTGATAGCCAACAGTTTCCTGTCTACACATCCAGCACACACCAAGCAACCATAGCTTCCTCTGTGGATTCATCACTACAACAACACTCTCCACGTTACCTACAGTCATTTGATATATTGTTAATACAGAAACATTGATTCACACAGCTGAAATGTTAAATCAGATAGTTTGTTTTTGTCTTACAGCTGAATTTGGAACAGAACGATTTCTTAAAGCTCTCAATTTGGACTCTGCTCACAGGCTGCTGTGAAGAACAACTCTGAATCAGTCGCACTAAACAGAGTGTAATAAGAAGGACTTTGTGCCTGACTGGAGGCCAGAGAAGAGAGGCCAGTGTCGAGGTGATGTGGGACCTGTGGCTCATGTCTACCAAAAGCATTACAGCAGCAGTGTTGTACCGGCGGGAGCCAGGTCATCACAACAAGAATGTTCAGTCATGATAATATAGATGATATAAAGGTTTCCTTTAAGTGTAAAAAAATAACAGCTAAAGGAAGATTTAATGTTGAGGATGCTCCAGGACAATCAGCGATGCACTTATTAAATAACAGCATGGTTACATGTATCTAATGAGCAGCGCCTGTGCTTATTAATAAAAGGCTTAGTTTCATGGTGATTGCATAGATCTTCTGTGCTGCTGGGGGGAAGATGTGTGTGAAGCATCCATGTTGTCACAGACATGGATGCAAACTACAAGAGACACTTTGTTTGTGGTTTGTGGAGACATACAGCTGCCAAGCAGTCATTGTAGTTGATGACTGGGCTGAGTGAAAAGTTATATGAAGATGTAGTAACTTTTTACTTTGAAGCCACTGGTCAGGGGGGCCGATGATGCTCATCACATCTGGACTCAGATGTGTGTTCTGCCTGTTGCTGTGTGCGGCTCCTCAGATGTGGGCACATGATGCGTGCCCTTTAGAGTCCTCTTCCAGGGGAGACAACCTGATGCAGTGCAACATAGGCTGAACTACATGCTAGAAAACATGCGTGCTGCTGGTACCCCACCACATGCAGCTGGTGCCCTTTTTGTTCTTTCTTTTTCTACTGATCATGACCAATGATATATATGTTTTTTTTTACTCACCCAAAACATGTTTGAGAACATGTGTGTTCACCTCTGAAAGCCCTCTGAAATGTACATTTTAAAATCATAAACATTGCTTTTTTGGAGGGGTTTTGAGTACGAGTTATAGTGTGTTCACACCGCACTCAAATAAACCAGTTGGTGCGAGTGCATTTGGTATGAACACATCAATACAGTGATTATTTACGTGAATATTTTTACTGATTTCATTTAGGGCCCTGAAACACTTAGCCAACAGTCGGGCATTGATCAGTGCTGGGCCGTCAGCGGTGACCATTTGTTGAATCAGCGTCAGAGACGGTGGTACCTGTTGGTGGGTGAAATCACCCAGATTCACAGTTCGGCTCAGCTCTCGAGAATAAACACAGAAGTATTTTGTAGCCATTAAGCTCTTTAGCAGACAAGGTTCATATTGGTTTGTGTCAAAGTTTGCTAGCACATGGTAAAATTCATTTGTTCTGTCAGCATCAAGTTGTGTTGTCAATGTGCTATCTGGCTAACTAGTGTCTTGAATCCATCTTGTTGGTCTTCCGGTTTCTGGTTTCCCTTTTTGAATGATGACTACAGACTACCACTGCCTGCTGGTATGGAGAGTTATTTTCTTCTCAAGCATGCGCAGAGCGTACGTGCTGGCTGGCTGTTGGCTGGAGTCTTTGTGGTGTGTTCAAGTGCAACTTTTTGATGGAGAAACAGGCAACGCAACAGGTGGCCTTCGTCTCCACTAGTGCTTTGATATCATTTTGGTGTGTCTGGGCTTTTGAGGCCACATTTCACTTTGCAGTTTGATAAACACAAGTCCAGAGCAACAAGACCTCTCTTTAGTATCAGATTATACAAAAATGACCACTAGTCAGCCTTTAAAAGGATAATCAGAAGATTGTTTGGTTTCTGCTAATCGAAGGCCATGAATGAGGCTAATTTTTGAAGGTAAGTGAGGGCACAGTTGTTACTCTCAGAGGCGTAATGGGAAAACAAGACTGCAGTAGAAGCCAACACACCATAGCAACAGAGCATCTTCCTCATTAGCTGTTTCCTCTTTGTTTCTTTGTGTAGGTGTGTATAGACGTACTGTACATGCCCAGCTGTATCTCGTTTGTTCCTGCCTTTCCAGCTCTAAAACAACTGTGTGATTACTGTCAGCCCTGGTGTGTCACGGCCTGTCACACTTTGACAGTTAGGCTGAGCTGGGCGAGGCGGGCTGTGTGTTTGTGTGTGTGTGTGTGTGTGTGATCACTGACCTTTATCTCTAAATCCTTTTTACCTCCTGTGTGTTTGTGGTCCGGGGCTGGAAAGTCTCTGGAACAGTTATCCTGATAAAATGTGCTTTTGTTAATTGTTACATTACCATGATGGGGAATCACATGCAGAGCAGTTATAACATAATAGGCCTGTTATATTCCTGCAGCCATGATGTTGATGAGCTGTGTGATAAAGCAGCTGCTGCCTCTGTGTCTGAGTTTTCTGTTGCAGCATGACTGCAGATAAGGAGTGGAATTTAAAGGAACGTTCAGACATTTTGGGAAATGTGCTTGTTTGTCTTTTTCGCCCAGAGTCAGATGAAAAGATTAGTAACTGTTCTGTCTCCACACCAGGATGTGTTGAGCTCAGCTGAGCACGGAGGCTGGAATCAAAAGGAAACGGTTTGCCTGCTGCGCCCGTCTGCAATATACAATATATTGCAGTATGACAATACACTGTATATTGAAAGAAAATAGAAATATGTATAGTGTCAGAAATGTTGTCACATGGTTTATATCGTGGTAGTAATCTCTTTAGCATCTTAAGCGTCGTTTCCACCGAGCAATTCAGTTCAGTTTGGTACGCTTCTTTTTTCCATTTCCACTGTGAAAAGTTTGGTCCCCCCTCTGTTGGGGTACCTAGCACACAGATCTGGTACTAAAAGGTGGAGCTGTGAACACTGCAGTCTGATTGGTCAGTAGAGGACGCTCACTCTGCTCAGGGCTGAGTTGTGTCTGGTTTTGAGGCTCATGTAACCACCGTTCATACTGTGGAGAGTTTCATTCTTAGACTGTAACTGTAAAACTGCCGGCAACTTTTAAGGTGGAACTTTAACTTGTAATGTTACTCAATACATCAGTTGACGATGTGAATCCATCAGCACACCTTAAATTTCACTGTGACAACTTTGACCATTACTTTAGTTTTTATTGTCTCTCTTGGATGACAGACACTTCTAGTAATGAGCCGATCTTCAAGTATTTCTATACATTAATTACGACTAGGGCTGCAACTAACGATTATTTTCATTGTCGACTAATCTGTCGATTATTTCTTCGATTAGTCAGCTAGTCATTTTATCAAAAAATGTGTTAAAATGGTGAAAAATGTCGGTCTGTCTCTCCCAAACCCCCAAATTATGTCATCTAATGTCTTGTTTCCTACTCACGCCAAAGGGGTTTAGCTCACCGTCGTGGGAGAGTGTGTAAAGCTGCCAATATTTGAACGTAAGAAGCTGCGATAAGAGTATTTTGGGGTACTTTTATAGTACTTTTCTATGAAAAATGACTCAAACCGATTAGTCGACTACTAAAATAGTCACCGATTATTTTAATAGTCGATTAGTCGATTAATCGTTGCAGCCCTAGTTACGACCAGGATAGCGTACGTCCCAAGACAAAAAAAAGCGTTGTGTCATTCCTGTGGGCTACAGCAACACTAAACCCCTGAGCTTGCCTGAGAAGGACTAAATGCACAAAGCTGCTATTTTGAAATATCCCATGGAGAGAGACTCTCACTGCAGCCTGTTCTATTTTGTTCTGAAAATGTGGGCGTGCAGCCTCGTTCTGTGGGCGATAAACCAGGTGCAGACTCTGTGTCATCGCTGATGAGGAAATACAGCGAGTGCTGGACGGAGCAGTGAGTGACAACAACCCCGCCCACATTCAAGATGACTGTTTGCGGAGGAAACGCTAGGGTCTAGGTACCATGTCTGAAGGGTTACTGTTGGTTCCAAAGGTACTGTACTGAAAGTATTTTGGTGGAAACAGGGCATTAGTATTAGGCCACCATTCCTCTGTGGCAATATTAGATTTACAGGATTTTTCATCAGTGTCATAAAGTACCTTGATTTGTTACGTATTTAATTCATCATATTTACATCCAACAGTTACTATCATAGTTGACTCATTTTCTTGAATATTGATTGGTTGTTTGGTCTATAAAGAGTTAGAAAATGGTAAAAAATGTTGATCACTGTCTCCCAGAGCCCGAGATGACGTCCTCAAATGTCTTGTCTTGTCCACAACCTAAAGACATTCAGTTTACTGTCACAGAGGATAAAAGACACCAGAAAATATTCACATTTAGAAAACTGCAATCAGCTGACAACTAATCGATTAATCGCTGCAGCTCCGTCGTTAAAAGCACGTTTGTAAATTTAGAGTAGAGAAAAATATTTCAGTCCCTTCAGTGTCCAAAGCACCATCACTCACAGTGTGTAACAGCAGATATTTATTGAAGATGGTTAATCGCCTCTAATTTAATTGTCACTGACTGTAATTCATTTTGTCACCTCCTTGTCTCGTCTTCGTCTCTCGCCAATAAAGCATCGAAAGATATGAATTGAAACGGAGAGCGAGGGAGAGCGTGACGATTGGCTTGATGTCAGAATCAATGCAGACGTCGTTAATAATTAAAATGTTTTTGTATTGGATGAATCTCGTAAAAAGTAATGGAAAGAACGGCGGTGGAAGACGAGCAGAGACGGACAGAGATGGGCAGCATTTTGAGGCTGTGTCAAGGGGCAAATTTGCCGGCAATTACAACTGGCAACCTTTGATTTTTTTGGTCCAAAATGTCAATCCATGTCGCCGATAACGCTGAGTCACCACTGTTGCCCAAATGCCTGCAGCTTAACAATCTCAAGCACTGGAGTTATGCTGCTGGTGTGTGAGTGTGTGTGGGAGATAGAGACAGAGGGAGACGGACTGATGTAAATGGAAAGAGACAGAGGAAGAGTCTCTGTCCTTTTCTTTGATCTCTCCTAGGCCTGTGCATGTGTGTGCGTGTGTGTGTGTGTGTCCGTGCACAGTGGGGATTTCAAAAATACATTTATCTAAGGTGGCTGCCTGCTTCACACTCCTGCCTGTAAGGTCTGTGGAAATGAAACCGTCCTTAGAGGCTGTTATGTCATCCAATCCACCTGTGTTTGTGTGTGTGCTCGTCTGTCTCCGTCTTTGTCATCACACACACACTTGACAGGCGCCAGTCTCTGTAATGTCCGTAGACAGCTCAGTGGTGCGTCCCAGCACTGGCAGATGGTGTTCATTGACCAGTGCCCTTTCTGTCCCTCCTTCCTTCCTTCCAAGATCCCTTCTTTCCTTCCATCCTTCCTTCGGTTTCCTCAGTCCCTCCCTCCCTTCCTTCATCCAATCCGGATAAAGGCATGTCCCTCGCTTGCCTTGAACTTTGAAAGCCCTCACCAGACAGTAGCAATTGCCAAGGATTTAGTGCTTCCCTCTGTGCCATGCATGTGTGTATGTATGCATACGTTTATGTTTGTGTGCGTGTGTGTGTGTGTGTGTGTGTGTGCGCGTGTGTGTGTGTGAGTGCGCAGACAGATGAAATGGTCTGCCAATTTACCCTCTGTAAAGTCTGTCTGTGTCCAGCTCCAGCTTCACAGCTAAGGGATGATGCTGCTGGGTCACAGTTTATAGAGTAGTAATTCTCAGTAATTAGGTTCTGTACTGTGGGAATGGTTCTGTTTTATGCAAGTTTTTCTTCCCTTGAATACTTTTCAATGTATTTTACGATTAGTTTTTCGCCTCGGTGAAGCTCGTTTTGTTCTTTATGCTTGTTTTACATCTTTAGAGGCTGCGTTAATGGCGTTCTCTGTGGTTTGGACATGGCTGTGATGGCGTACGTTACAGGTTTAATGCCGCTCTTGTATTCATTATGAGTGCATGTATCTTCTTCTTTGAAGACGGGATATGTGTATAGATTTGTGAAGGACTCAATGCAGTTGGTCTGTCAGTTTGCAGGTCACTAAAGGAGTGCTACAATGCTGCGCCAGTTAAAATAGAAGAGCTCTGTCAAAATGTATAATACTCAATGTATTGGTCTGGGTCAGGATAGGACAGTGTCTGGGTATTTGCTAACACAGGGGATGGCGTCCCCCCTAAAGTTGTCTACTGGCCATGTGACTTGTCTTGCAGGGGTTAAGAGAGTCACTAAAAGAAGACACACAGAATTTTGGTTGGATCTGTGGTTGTGTATGGGTGTCGTCGCGTGTCTGACTTTTGTGTTAGTTTTTCAGTATATTTAGCTTTCGATTTGTACGCATGTGTGCATCATACTGTGTGTGTGTGTGTGTGTGTGTTTGTGACAGGGTTGGAATTAGCACTAGCCATTAGCCAAATGCTGGTAAAATTTGCAAGTAGCTGCTAGATTTGCTTTACTCTAGGGCTGCTCCCAACTGAGAAATAGTCGTCATTTAGGGCCATTAGTCGACTAGTCACCTGCATGTTTATGATATGAATGTAATTATTAAATGATATATTTTGGTGGTTTGAGTTGAAGGTGTGAGAAAGAATAGTCTCAGTAACATTGTTAACACTGTGCTACATTACAGAGAAATACAAACCGTACTAATGAACCTTCATTAATATAGGCCTATATTTTATCTCCAAGTGCACGTCACACACTGAGCGAGCCGCCTGTTAATGACGCTGTGGGCTAATGGGCATGTAGCTACTTCCATGTTTCACATGATACGTCATGTTTGTAGTGGACCAATGAAGATGAGTTTACATATCACCTTGGGTTGGTCCTTCACCTTCTCAAAATGATCCCACACTTTGGATTTCCTGCCCCACATGTTATTAACTAGCCTGTGGAATAACAGCAGGTACCAGCCCTGGAGATTAACCTGACTCCTGTCTGACTGCTGAGCGTGGACACTTCCTGTGTCTGTCCTTTCAAATTAAAGTCCCACATGGTCCAGTCATATAGGTTTGGATTTAGTTTAGATTAAATAAAGGTGTAGCTCCTACTTAAGTTTCACTTTTTTCTGCGAGTGACCAATGAAATCTTGCCGACTAATGATCTTTCTGGTTGACTAATGTATGGTCAACTTTTAGGGGGCAGCCCTACTTCACTCACCGGCCAAAAAAACCAACAGTGATCTACTGAGTGGCTGAGTGGCTAGGCCTTTCTATGTATGTACTATAGACTGTATATAAAGTTGGACGACACATCTCCACTTACCCCCGCTGTACAGAAGTGAAGCTAACATATCCTGGATACGGCCACTGCCATCTTGCTTTGGAGACGTCATTTCAATCAGGAGAGACTTGTTTTATAGTAAAAGAATATTTATTAACATGTGCACATACAGTAAGAATAAAAAATGTGAAAATTCTTTGGTGATTAGACCCTGAAGAGGTGGTATGAGTGAAGGAAGGTGATGAATCCATAGTTGAATAGGGAACCCCCGCGGTCTAGGTGCTGGTGGTGGTAGAGGTGGTGAAGATGAGACGAAGATGGAGAAGTGTTGATGATCTGGATGAGTAGAGGAATGAGCCTTTGGTGAGCTTGTTCTCGACTCTGGATGCGATGGCTGGAGGTGAACGGGGTGGAGGAGGGCGCGATAATTGTGCCTAAATTGACAGCTGACAGCCGTGAAGGAGAGAGCAGATTTAAAATTTTACAGTCGCATCCTGATTGGTTGATAGAGATCATGGCGAAGTTTGATTGGATAACTAGAATAGTGAACACCCGAAGTCTGCTGATTGGAGGAAGCAGTGGGAAAGGGAGCGAGAGAATAGTAAATGGATGAGCACAAAGAAAGTCTTTCTAAATTAACTTGTGCTGAGCTTCATTTAGAGCCAGAGTCTGCGCATTAGTGATCACCGCGATATCAAGTTTCCCACCCATACACCTGTCTGACCAATCACAGAGCAGTACCACTGAATACGTGCCCACTGATTGGCTCACACAGATATCAATCATGTTGTAAACTCCTGCTTTTATAGCATTAGTAAAACCAAGAGAGGGCGGGCTTTATGACCTATACTGCAGCCAGCCACCAGGGGGCAGTTGAGATGTTTCGGCTTCGCTTTTGGGGAGCAGTCATGTTGTTGTCCATCCTTGTAAACAGTCTATGGTGCTTACATTTGTGTGACTGGAATTACTCGTTAGAAGCCGAGGCCAGCATGCAGGCCCCATAATGTGTTACAGCCGTGTGAATTTGTGTCAGTGGTGTATCTGTTGCTCACTAAAACTAGTCAGCATGAAGGTTAAACTGTCACACTTGCAAACAAGGCTCTGGTCCCCACAAACAGTTTGCTGCAAATGAACGTGATGGTGGCCGATGGCAGCCAAATAACTGAGGCCAGGTCTGCTGCTGCTGCTGCTGCGCTCACTGTGAGTCGCTGTGCAGATGAGATTCAGAGAAATACCTAAAGTGGACATGGAAAATGGATGAACTCAATAACTGTGTGCAGATTGAATCAGCTTTGCTCCACATTCTGGTTAAAATGTTTTCTGTTTGCCCGCAGCAGTTTAACCCCAGTGATAATTAATGCTGCCATTAGACAGAGGCCACGTACCACTTACTCCAAACTGTGAGTAAACCAGACCAAAAATAATTCCCCTGACATGTGATGCACTTATCTTGGTTAGAATTTTAGAAATTGCATTTATCACTCCAAAAACAAAGACACAAAAAGCTAATTTCCTAACATGCCTCTGCATTTTCAGAAAATTAAAAAGGCCTCTGCTTTAGTTTAGGTCAAGAAAAGTCTGATGTTGGACTCCTGTGAAAATGAAAGCTCATGGCCTTCATGAGAGTTAGAAATAGGACAAGGTTACAAATGCTTACAAAACATTTACGTACAGATGGGCGACAGATTAAGCCAAGGCAGCTTTATTTGTGTAGCACATTTTCTTCAACAGGGCAATTCAAAGTGCTTTACAGAGCAATCAAATATAAAATGTAAAAAAAGATACAGATTTACAAGGAAAGAATAAAAAGGAAAAAAATATATAAAAGGTAAAATGAATTACTAAATGATTTACATTGAAAAAAAGGCCTTTTAAAATAGAAGTGCAGACAAGAGGTGCAAAGATAAAAAGATCATTTTAATTGATTTAAGATGGCGTTTAATAAAGTTGTGCAGTTAAAATCAATAAAAGTATTTGAATAATAAAAACTACAGTGCAGTGTAAGACATGAATAAATATTTGATTTAATAAAAGGCAGCAGCAAAAAGATTAGTCTTCAACCTTGGTTTAAAAGAAGTGAGAGACGGTGCAGACTTGCAGTTTTCAGGGAGTTTGTTCCAGACATGTGGAGCATTAAAACTAAACGCTGCCCCTCCATGTTGAGTCTTGACTCTGGGGACACAAAGCTGACCTGTCCCAGACGACCTGAGAGGTCTGGGTGGTTCATAGTGTAGCAGAAGGTCAGAAATGTATTTGGGTCCTAAACCATTCAGTGCTTTGCAAACCAACAGCAGGATTTAGAAGTTGATTCTCTGACAGACAGGAAGTCAGTGTGAAGACCTCAGAACTGGAAATTAAAGAAAAAAACAGAATGGAAAAACATAGGAATAACCCCTAACCATGTTTTGATAGTTATGAAAAAATAATGTGAATCATAGTTAAATATATAGTGAAATGTAAGTGTGTCAAAAGTTAGGTGTGCATTTCTGTCGAAGCCCAGTATGGCCTTCACAGTCATATTTCAACCCAAGTGAACATCTTTGGGGGATTATGATGAGGGGATGAGGGAAGATCTCAACGCTGAACAACACTGTTCATACCTCTTAAAGATAGGGTTGAAACGAAATAAGATTTTCATGAATCAGTAACCATCTCAGAAAATTTACACAGTTTCACAGAATCATGGTATTAAAGAATTAATCTTATTATCAGTCAGAATAACCCTTAAAGGAATGAAAACAGAAGGTTATTGTTGGTTGAGTGAATGTTTTATTACTATAATTGAAACTTGAAACCATTTGTTAACCCTTGAAGACCTTGAACAATTTTATATATCCTACGCGTTCTTGGTCTTGCTTTGTTCTGTGCTCTGTCGTGAAAATCAGCTATTTCCGTGTATGTTTTCATGATGCAGACGTGCTTACTTTGTCTCGGTTTCCCTCTGTGTTTGTTCAATAAAAAAAAAAAAAAAAACAGCACTAAAACCAAAGTTGATTGGTGGAGTAGATGATGTCTTGGACCACCATAGCTTCATTTTGAACCAACCAGCACACAGGGTGATGGGACTAAGCATTCACAACCATCGCTGTTTGGCTCACAGGACTGAACTATGTGGGTTTCCTTGGCGAATCAATGCTGCAGAACGGGATGGTGTAATCATGTTCACTACAGAGCCTTAAATGTCCAAACAACACATATGTGGTACCACTGAAAAGCTGAGATTCCCCACTTCACATGATGTTTTAAAGCACCTAGATAGGATTAGCAGTTCAAAGGTTATTAAACATTGAAAACAATCAACATTTTTAGTCGCAGGTGGCTGTCTCTGTCTTTGAGGGTTAACGGAAGTATATGTAAAAAGTCTCCTGTTAGAAAATAACTAAAATAAAGGGGAGATTCTCAGTCCAGTAGCATTTTTTTTCAATATTGTAGATAAGCAAATGTACATGGTATGATAACCATCAACTTATATATCACATTATACCTTGAAACTGGTATATCGCCACAACCTTACATGTTTTACACACTTGGAGAATTTCTGATACTGTGCACTGAAGCAGTTGTGGAGGCTTGTGGTGGAAAAACACGTATAGTTTTTTGTCTTTCATTTGTCGCCCTCGAGGGGTTGGAAATTAATGTTTTTTGCCCACCTGCCACTGTGGCTCCTGGACTCCAGGATGTACCAACCACTCAGCAGATCATCATTGTTTTTTGGCTGTGATTGGAGCAAATGTAGCAGCCACCTGCATATTTTAGCAGTGTTTGGCTGGTGGCTGGTGCTAATGTCCAACTTCTATGGCTGAGATTTTGAAGCTGATGAGACTGGCGAACTATGCTCAGTTTTAGTAATGCACTTTTATTTCCATTCACATCTGGTCCTCGGTTTGCTCCAATCACTGTCTGCCCAATTTGGGATTTAAGAGTGCTTTCACACCTGTAGCTCACTTCATTTGGTCCAGATCAAGGGAAAGAAATAAGTTGTTGCACTGACAGTGAACCAGGGGGAGAGAACATGTTTGGTGACGTCATCCTCCATCATCAGTGCTTCATCACGGACCTATGTGGTGCCTGTGCTATTGTTTCGACAGTCCATATTTTCCCAATAGTTAAAAAAATGTCTCATTGGATCGAAAGCCCATCAATACGGCAGCCTGTTATCCCAAAAAACAAACATTCATTGCTCCAAAGGCACATTCCTCCAAAACTACACTACACACTGTCCCAAACAGAAGCACATGGCTGCCCTGATATTCCACTCTTGCCTTAACCTAACCAACCCAATCAACCAAGGCAGCTAGTCCTAACTAATCAGAGGCAGAGTTCAGGGTCATGACTTTTCCTTTGTCAAACTGATGATGTCATCCTGAATAATAATGAGCCATTTGCCTCTGTTTGGGAGAGAGCATGACAAAAGGCATCTTGTACATCATTATTACAGAGGGATTAGTGTGGGGTCGATATGTCACTCACATTTTAATGGACTGCCACAGCACACAGACTGAGATATGAGCACGGCTGACTGCAGTGCTTCTGAAACCTGTTGGAGACGAGGAGGTGACTCATCGGCTCCCATCAGATCAGACACATGCTCGTCAGACACTTTAAGATTAGAGCTATCGTGGTTACATAAATACTGAAAAGCACCAGTGAGATATTATAACACCCCCGCAGGCTTTAACTGTTTAATTGGGATGCTACAGGCACATGAAAATGTCTAGCCACTGCTTTTGTCTCTGTCTGTTTTATGTTGAGTGTGTTCATTTGGTTTGCTTAAGCTGGTCCAGAGCACAGCGTCCACAGCATGAACTTGGAAGTGACGGGCCTCCAACTATATCCTGGCTGACCGGAGTGATTTTGTAATAAAGTACAATTATCAAAAATGTGAATAATGTTCCTAGAGTCTCATCATCACTGCAGGACCTTGGCAAAAGTTACCTCTCACTGTGCAGGACTTTTTCTCTTCTACAGAGGTCAGTCCTACGGGTCAGTCATTGGTGCTGCACTTAGTTGTAGAATAAAACAATTACAAGCAGTAAAGGACAAAGAAAAGATACAGTTGCATCAGCTTGTAAAAGTTGCATCACCGAATGCACTTTGTAGTCCTGCTGTTCTACCTCTGACCCAGGAGAAATAATCAAAACTGCGGGGGTCAATGTGACCCACTGGCATTTTCAGCATAAATATTTAACACCTATTTTCTCTTTGCTCTGCAATCTCATTACCTTTGAGTTTGTTTTACTACTCACTATTAGGAAAATCAATGACAGAGACACATGGTTTACAATATGTATAATCAGTGATATGAATTTTTTAACAAGACTAAGAATCTACGTGCTCATCATGCTGGTGGCTCTGCAGAACTCCAGTGAAGCACAGCGATCCTTTAAGCTAAATGCTGACATCAGTTTGCCTGTGTGATTACAGTGACAGTGCTAATGATACTTTCTAATTAGCACTAAACATAAAACAAGCTGAGGGTGATGGGAACACTATTAGTTTTGCAGGTTTTGGACCAACTGAAATTTTAACCTGAAGGCACCAGATGAAAAGTCAGATCATCACCAAAGTTCTTAGAGTTCATCCTGAAGGGGAGGTGAATGTTTGCACCAAATGCCATGGCCACCCATCCAATATTTGCCAAGATATTTCAGACTGGACCAAAGTGGTGGACCGACTGGCGAGCATGGCCATGCTTGAAGCCCCACTGCTTGCAGGGTTAGGTAGCGAACTCTGTACTTTCGAAGGTGCTGACCGAATTATGTCAGTCCAGCCTAGTACCGATTCACTGTAGGTTAATCAGTGGGGCACCCTGGTAGCTCAGCTGGTAGGACACGCTCTCCCATATAGTCTGAGTCCTTAGCAGCCACCTGGGTTTGAGTCAAACTCGCAACACTTTTTGCTGCACGTTGTCCCCTCTTTCTCCCTTCCCCCTTTCATGTCTGTCTTTTTATGATTTAATAAAGGCAAAAAAGACTTATAAAATATTCGGTACCTGCATATCTGGGTGAGAATGCAGGGTTTTTACAAGAGGTGAAAGTGCCACAAAGTGCTCCTAAGCCTAGAAGGCAGCCACAGAGCTCTAATGATCCACTGGGTTTGACATCAGACAGGAAACAGAAGCGCAGAGAGGTCTGCCATGGAGCTCTGTGGGTGTCTCAGTAGCCAAAATGATCACTGTAGTGCCACACTGTTGCAATTGTTTATTATTTATTTCTATTTAACATGTATTATTTTAATAAAACCCTAATAGAAAGTAAGTAAATAAGTAAAATTTATTCATGTAGTGCATGTAGTTTCACAGACAAAGGTCTCAAAGTGCTTTACAACATACAAGAATATAACATAGAAGATGGAGCGACGACCTGAATTGCTGAGTTAAAAGTGCAAAACTGTTTGTACAACACAGTATTACTGCTAAACAAGCAGACACACATAAACACACACAAACACAAGGAGACAGAAAATTAGCTTTATGTTTGATTAGAAAAGGGCAGCGGAGCAGAACTGGTTTTTAGACTGTTACGTCGTCCCTGCAGCTTGTTCAGAAATTATATTTTTCTACTTACAGAGAAAGTAGAGGACTGAAAACAAGGACACTTGTTGGATACTCGTACCATAGTCCAGATGCTGGAACCAGTAGCAGCTCAAATGTGAACAGTACCCAACGCTAGCAGCTGGTGTGTTTTAAAAGAAAACAGTTGTTGTTTTATCTGATGGTGTTTGTGGTTTTAAATTCACCTAAATGATGGAAATCTAAGGGTGCTGTCACATCTGCCCTGTTTGGTTCAGTTCAATCGAACTCAAGGTTGTTTGCCCCCTCAGTGTGAACACAGCAATCACACTCAGGTGCGCACCAAAACAACCGGACTGAGATCTTCTTGAAGAGGTGGTCTCAGTCTGGTTCCAAATGAACTCTGGTGCGGTTGGTTTGTGGTGAGAACGTGTTCCGACCTGGATCTGAACCAACTGCAGTCACATGACACATTGTTTGGGTTAAACATGAGCATGTTACAGTCCTGGAGGATTATTAATGTGCGCCTCCTCCTGTACTGCCTTAATATGCACATTCAGCACATCCAATGCATCAAAACATTGTTTTCTAGTTGGAGCCGCGCCTCGTTTTCAAACTGTATGCTTTGACTCAAATGAACAATGACAGCAATATAGTCCACGATGAGCAGCGCTAAAATCAACCTGCGTAGTTGTCCCTCCATTGTGACATTAGAAAGTGTCACATTTATCTTGACAGTGTACTCTTCTTCAACGTTTGCTTTACTTCCTGGATTTTTCCCACATGGAAATTCTGACCAATCAAGAGCAGCTTTCTCGCACAAGGCATTTGATCTGGTCTGCTCTGGTTTGATTATACAACTTTGTAACAGCATTAGTCCCTGATTCAGACCAAAGGAGACAACGACAGGTCTGAAAGCACCATAAAAGTCGCAGGTTTCATGTGCAAAGCGTAAAAACTTTTTGCAGTATTTTTGACTTGTTTCAGAATTTCCACTCTGTCTGGTCTTTTAATACACAAATTGCCAAAAAAAAAAAGAAAAGAAAAGGTGGATGGAAATGAACTCAGTGAGTCATGTGGAGGTATGTAACATACTGTAGAACAAGTGTTTATGGAAATGTAGCAATATCTGTGTGTGAACCAGGAGCACATCAGTGCACCAGCTGCATGTGTGGCTTCTGTGAAGGCAGATGCCCAGGCTTAATGTTTTATACCCGCATTACACAGCAGCATCCAATTAGTATTGACACGCCTCTCTGGTCGGCTGCCCTGCCTGTTTCAGAGCAAGCAAAGTCATGACAAGCTGCGAAAGGAACATAATTGGCACTTTGCTGTCACAGCCGGTGTTCTCTGTGCTGCATGAAAATAGGCCTCCATTCAGTCTCACTCAATGATATCGTATACGCGCACACCGTTCTTTAACGTGGTGACTTCTACAGTCTGCTCAATCATAATCATAATGACCACATCACATGTTCAGGCACAGTCTGTTGGTCGTTGCTGCAGTTTGCTCCGTGTTCCCTTCAGATAAAGGAAGCTACTTGTTTTTACTGGTCGTAAACAAATGCTCTGTTTTGCTGTTTTCATTTTAAAATAAATGTATCCAAATATTTCACAGATCCAAACACAGAGCGTCCACTCTGAAGGTCTGAAGGGAGCTGTGTTGTGGCTCTCCTGTGATGTGTGAGATAACTGAGTGGTTGTGGCTGTGAGTGTGTGTTTGTAGTGTATGCATACAATCATCTGATACGGGGCTGGAGACTGAGTGTCTTGTCTGTCTGTGGCCCAGCTGTCCGGGGACGTGTTTGTGGGTGAGCGTGGGAGTGTAAGTTTGTGTGTGTGTGTGTATGTGTGTGTGTGTGTGTGTGTGTGTGTGTGTGTGTGTGTGTGTGCGTGTGTGTTTATCCCCTCCGTTATCTGTGACAGATAGTTATGAGCAGACAGACTGACGCTTTCCCAAGTGTTAGCCTTGGGGCAGACTGGGGAGAGGCATGAGGGTGGGTGTGTGTGTGTGTGTGTGTGTGTGTGAGTGTGTGTGTGTGTGTATATGATGTGTGTGAGTGTGTATGTGTGTGAGAAAGAGAAAAAGGAAGAGAAGAGTGTCTGAAATGCTGTTTCATCCCAAACTCCTCCACTTCTCCGACTTGTTTTTTCCGTTGTTGCTTACTTCCTTCTTCTCCCAGTTTCTCTTGTTGTCAGTGTTTACTGCTATCTCTGCAAAATTATTCACTTTCACACTCATTCAGACTCGCATCCTGTATTAAAACAGTTTTTCTTTGTAAAAGGACGAAGCCCATTTACTGCAATTTATGCCTACTTTAGAAATAGTTTGCCAATTTGAGAAAAATGCTTATTTGCTTTCTAGGGGAGAGCTCGATGAGACGGCTGATAAAAACTCTCTTATCTGTTTAATATGAAGCTACAGCCAGCAGCTGTTTAGCTTAGCTTACAATACGGACTGCAAATGGGGGAAAACAGCAAGACTGGCTCTGTCCAAAGATAACAGCATCCACCCACCAACACCTTGAGCTCATTAATTAGGTTGTTACATCTCATTTTAATTGGTACAAAAACTGAAGTGTATGAACAACAATTCAGTGTTTAATGGGGGACTTTGCACCAGTTACTGACCCCACGCCACGCTGCCTGTTTACCCTGTTTCCAGTCTTTATGCTAAGCTAAGCTAACATTATATAGTCTTGCATTCCTCAGACAGAAATCAGAGTGGTGTGTCAGTGTTTCCCCTGGGGGGGCAGACGGACACCGACGGACACCGACACAAACACTGACAGGAAATCATGGTGTCCGCAGGTGGGAGTGTGCTTACCTGTGTGTGCGTGCACCTGTCTGAGTGAATGCGCGACCACGTAGAGACAGAAATGACATGCCGTGGTGTAAATAAGATACATAACATGAGACCATTTAGTTTGTTTAATAAAAGGACAAGGTATTTTATAGTAAATAAAATATCACCCTACTAACTATGAGAAAGTACATTAATGAGAATCAAAGGTAGTGCAGAGCCACAGATGAAACCACACGGCAGTGAAAAATGTTCTAAAAGGACTTTCCATAAGCTCCTGGAGCACGTTAATCCAGCCGTGGCTTCTTACAGAAACCGGTTTCCATTCATTTCCCAGCACAACAAAAATCTCCCTGCAGTGCAGAGATTTGAAACTTGCTTCAGTGATCCATCACCGAGAACAGTGAGTCAGATTAGATTACACTTTGTCAGATTCCTCTGAAATTTGTCCCGGGTCACAGCGAGTCTGTTTCACGCACAGTTCACAGGGAGAAAAATAAATCAAATGACTGTAATGTGAAGAGGTCGCTCACGGTGACAAACCCACAGTTAATAAATCAGCTCTACATTTTCCCTCAGCTCTGTACGGAGCATTTTTAGCTTCTTTCAGCTCACAGATTTGAGTTCAACTTTACTTTTACTGCTGTCAGCAATCTAGTTACCAGAGAAAAAGCTCCTTTAAACCCACTGCACTTCACCTGCTCAGCACCAAACAGCAGACAGACACTGTTAGAGACTAACAATCTTTAACAGCCAAAGAGTCAGACATATTCTTCAGGGCCTGGTAGAGACCAAAACAGAGCCAACAAGTCTGGAGTCTGAAGACTGGATTCACATTAGTGGAGTTGCCAGAAACACAGCCCTAGATCACTGTTAATCAGTGATGTCAAAAATATTGCTTTATTGATGCCTGTCAGTTCTGAATGATATGAATAAATTCCTTTTTTCTACGGTATAGATACAGCAGTACCTGCTGCACTTTCTAGCTTTCTCTTATTGTTGATGTTTTCTGCCATTAACCAAGAAAAGACGGGCAGTGTTTCACATGTTCAGACACCGACACAAACACTTTTAATGACAGCAGTCAGTATAACAACTGAACAATTATTTGAACTGTACATTGAACTAAACATTAAACATTTCTTCTTCACCATCTCCACCTCCCTGGGAGCTTTAAAAAAATGCAGATATTTTTGTCTGCTTTTCAGGTGGTTGACGCGACATATTTTCCGACGCGTGCTCTCTGTCTGCTGGTGGGAGTGTGCTCACCTGTGTGTGCGTGCACATGTCTGTGTGTGCGCATTGGGGTGGAACTCTGCCGTGCGCGATACAGAGAGCAGAGGAGAATTGTAAACTTGCGACCATGTAGAGACAGAAGGTATAGACCTGTTCTACAGGGAAGGTAACCTTAAATGACTTCTGTTGCGATCTGGCGCTATGTATAAAATACAATTAAATAAACTTAACTTCAAGGGGGGACGTGGGATGCTGTTGGGGGGGCGGGGCGCCCCCCTAATATAATCTCAGGACCTTCAGTAAGCCACGTGTGACATATTAAGCTTTAAAACAAGCTTAATATGTCACACGGCATTGAGTGAGTTCATTATGAGTATTGTGCTGTTTTAGAGTTTAATACTTTTATTTAAATTGCTAAATATTTATAGATTTTTTGTAATAATAAAAATTTGTATTTATCTGTTCAGTCAACTCTGAACAAACCAACTGTATTGTTATTGGAACTCAACACATCCACAGGCAGCTGGTAGCTACACATTCATAGACCCAGAATAGTAATTTGCCAACCACAGTAGTACAACTAAACATCAAAACATTACAGCAAAGCAGACATATCACAGACTAAACAGCCCGCCCATGACCTCGTAAAGCTTTCAGCTTCATTGCCAACCATAGCTAACATGTTCGTGTGACACATTTTCTAACATAGATTCCTTACAAAATCTGGAGGTGATATATTTCTCCAGAATCTGAGGATCACTCCAGCAGCTGTGTCGACCCCTACATTTATCACAAGGTCATATCTTGATACACTTGGTAATGTAGTCCGGTCCCCCATCATACCATCGTACCCAACCACTTCCCAGTGTCATCCACAACTTTTTCCCACAATGAATAAACCAGTTTACATCCCTAGATTGCATGTAGACATGTTCCTGTTTCTGTCTGACATTTCCAACATAGATGATCAGCCAGTCGACCCGTCCTGTACAACTTAGAGGGAGTAAAGTAAAATCTATGAATTGATTCATACTGATTAAATTTCCCTCTTGCCTCCTTTATATATTTCCCAGTATTTTAAACCACCCCTCAGCTCTGCTTAATTCACACCCTCTATAGATTTTTAATATTAAAACATTTTTTACAAGCTAAGGGGCTGACGTGTTTCCTCGCACCACTTCTCCTTCTTCTCTTTCTTCTGGTATTTCAATAGTCTGTCATCAGCTCTGTATCTCACACACAACAGGTTCAGGCTGCGCTCCTCGGTGCGTCTCCTCTCCGAGTGTGTACAAAGGTCCATGGCACAGATAATGGTCACGGCTCTGTGCTGCATACTATGCTCTCCAACTGGTGGGGAGACAGAAGCAAAATCTTCCAATCAAGCTGCCTTGCAGAACCTCTTCTCACTCGCTTTCTCTTATTTTCTGTCCCTCTCTCAGGCCCCCCCAGACCCGGCAGGTTGGGTCGGGCCCAGTCGGGCTCAACAGAGAATCAGAGCTCTGGTTGTTCTTGACTCGTGTTGTATGAGTACGAGGCTGTGATTATTTCCAGGAAGCAGTACAAACCAATGCAGACCTGCGACATACCAAATTAAAAAACTATCCAGGTAAATGTTCTAATTAAAGTGTCTTATATTCTCTAGGGCCTCTGTCCTGCTCTCTGCCCCCTGAGTTTCCCTTCACCAAAGGCACCAGCAATGGATATGATCCCTCCCTGGCTTCTTATCGCTCAGCACATGCAGTGTTTGTAGGTGAGTGTTTTCAAGCCCCTGCACCACACAGGCACACTTTGAAACTATTTTTGAAATGTTATTTGGTTTCATTGTTACATTTATTAGAAGGCTGTGACAGGGAAGAGATTTCATTTTGTACTGAGCAATATTTTAGTTTTGAGTTCAGTTAATTTTTTGTGTCTGTCACAGTGATAGGATAAGAAAATGGGACGGGGTTACAGACAATGTGGTAGAAGGATTACCAGGATGAGAGATGGAGAAATGGAAGAGGAAAGGGTAGACGGTTGTGCATGTGTGTGTGTGTGTGTGAGAGAGAGATAGCGTTGGTTGGAAGGTGTTACAGGGTGAAACTGGGTTAGAGAAGCTCAATTCCTCATACAGTAAAGCCTGCTATCAATCATGCACAGACACCCACAGCCACGCTGTAAAATGCCAAAAGGATTGGCAGTGGTCACAGTTTCATTATTGTTGGAACAAGGAAATTCAATCAGCCAATCAAAGAATAATCTGAGTTACTTTGACTTTCCACCGTCTCTCTCCCTCTCTTCATCAGTTTAGGCTTTTCTCTTTTTTTCTCTCTCTCAGTCTGTCTTTGCTTTCCTCGTTGTCTTTCTTTCTTTCCTTTTTCCTTATTTCTTGATTACAAATTTGAGATGACATGTAATCAATGATGAGGGCTTTCCTCTTTAGTGATTCAATAACAAGTGAAGCTTTGAAAATTCATTAACAATCAGCCGTGATGCTTTGCACTGCTCACCAAAACGTGAAGAGGGTATTTTGGGAGATATGCTTATTTCCTTTCTTTCTGACAGTGAGATAAGAAAATCAATATTGCTCTCTAAATTTTTACAAAGTCCTGACCTCACCTTAACGCTGTGGGGGTACGCGCCCTTAAACGTCCTAAACACAGTAAAAAAAAAGATCCAGACAGAGGGCAGCGTCTCTGCAGAAAAATACACACACATGTTGCATATATCCATTAGAAATCATTTCAAAACATTTTTCTATAAGCAAATGTTGTTAAAATGTGTGTAACTTTTCACCGTGCATAACAAACATTTCACATCATCCTACAAAACATGACAACAACTCATTAAATAGTAACTTTTATTCTTTAGGAAAATGAATCTGTAAGCTCAGCTCAGACCAAAGATTCGCCACGAGACTAAACTGTTTAGAACATTGCAGAAAAAAGTTGCAGCAGTGTGAACTGGTCAGTCTGAGCTGGACTCAAGCCGGCTGATGGCTTCACCTGACACTCAGCTGGTCAAATCACCAGCGACTGGTTTTAAAGCACGTCACCTGTTTCAACAGCCAATCAGCTTGTAGTGAAGTCCGCTGGTCAAGTCAAAATGACCGCAGACGGTGTGTTCGCTTGCTGCTGCAGGTGCTCCGTCCCTGCCAAGCTCTCTGTTTCCGTCCTCACGGTGTGCCGGTGTAGGACGGTGGGTCGCTGCTGCTGGCTGTATATGCTTATGCCCCGCCCACACACACATTCACATTAACTGATGAATTGCTGCTGGTTATTTATATTATCGTAGCGTACTGATTATGAATACAGTCCATCTGATGCTGGTTTTGTTTCATCACTGTAGCCAGTATCTCACTATCACTATCCTCATTCAGATTTTAAGAAGCTACAAATTATATTCAGCCACAAAATAAGTCTGAAAAGCTGCAAATCAGAACAGAAGTACAGAGAGTTGTGGACTAGAGATGATACACCGTCTCGTCTAGTTGTATTGGTGTGAACCGGCAGGTTTTTAGAACGTCTAGAAAGCCACATTGCAAGTAGCTGCCTGTTTCAACTCGTCTTGGTGCGAATCTTTGGTCTGAACTGAGCTTCTGGAAACAGGCCTGTGAATTACAGTGGCATTTCCATTGGGTGAACACAATGACACATAATAATAATAATCATAGTTTAACAGACTAGTCGAATAACAGTGCACATCCCTTCACCTCACCTCACTGATATCACTGATGCGTGGTAGATGGGTATCATCGATGTTCTGGGCGGATTTAATCACCCGCTGCAGAGCCCTCCTGTCCTGAGACGTGCATTAAGCATGCCAGTTTGTAATGTTTCCAGTGAGGATGCTTTCTGTTGCTCAAAAATTTTGCTTTCTCAGGTTTCCTTAAAAATACTGCCATTCCTGAACTTTCTCAGCCAGGGTGAAGATGTGGGACGACCCTGCCAGGTTCTCTGTTCACCTGCCCCACCTCAGATCTGTTGATGCAGACAGGGATGTGTGTGATCAGCTCCTGGTTAATGAATGAATTCTCTTTGTTGTTTGTAATCTGACGATGGTGGTGGTTTGGTCCACAACCTCCGCAACAGACTTTTCTCCATGTCAGGGGGCTGCAGTTGTGAGTGTTCAGTGTGAACATGAGGGGGCTGAGCACACAGCCCTGGGGGAGCTCCAGTGTTCAGCACAGGAGTGGAGGAGGTGTGACCTCCAGTCCAATCTGCCTGCGGTCTGTTTACGAGGAAGTCCAGTATCCATTTGCAGAGTGTAGGACTCAAGCTCAGAGTGCTAAGTTTGCCACTCAGCGTGATGGTTGTGATTGTATCGAACGCTGAGTTGAAATCGACAAACAACATTCTGATGTGGGTGTTGTTATTTTCGAGATGTGTGAGGGCTGAGTGGAGGGCTTCCTCTCACAGGCTAACTGGCACTCAGTGAACTCTCTGACTCCAGTAAATGAATCTGGCGAGCCCCGAAGTCCCAAAGTGGTGTCTTCTGTATACTCCGGCACACAAGCTGCAGTTTGGCATGAACAGGAAGTGTAGGGGGCACAGAGTGTGTACAAGAGCTAGATAACAAGCAGCCGAGTCAAGTCAGGCCAAAACATCAACTTCTGCATATTGAAAATGAATAACTTTGGTGAATGTTGATGAATATTCATGCTGCCCAGAGGATGAATGAAAATGTTTACGGCAACATTTTGACCTTCAGCCCAGCCATCAGGTCAAAATTACCACTTGTGCCACTTGATTGCAATGAAATGTAAGTGCTGAAAGTCTGCAGGAAACGGAGAAAGAAGATATCCATGTGCAGTTGCACTTGCAGTCTCTCTTCTTAGAGCATGTCATAGAGTAGACCGCTTTTCACTAATTAAGTCCCTATAATACACCCCACTTGTAATGGCCTCTGTTTTGTCTTTCTGACGCTGTGTGCCAGTCACGCTTATTGACAGATTCACCTCCCCATCCATTCCAGTAGGGCTGTATCTGATTGAGAATCATGTCCGTCAAATCGGATTTGGCTGTTAAATATGAATTTTTGACGATTTGCTCTCTTTTTTTCCCCATATAGGGTTTGAGAGCCTTGAGCCTTTATTGTCATTGCACAGGAACAAAAGGATGCTACATATATAATGAAATTTCGGGGGCTACTTCTAATGTGCAGACAAGTACAGATAATTAGCGTATCAAACAAGAGCAAGAGACTGTATCACACTGAGTTTCTGTAAATTAACCACTTCTAAGCAGAAAGCAGAAGATAACGTTACCTGCAGCGGCCAGTAGCTCACCTGGTAGAGCGGGCACACCCTGTGTCATCCCCACTCCCACCTCCTTTCATGCTCAAGTTGTCATGTAAAATAAAAGCCCCAAAAAATTATCATTAAAGAAAAAAGATAAAGCTATGTCAGAGTCTGACTGGGGCAGAGCCTCTCTTCCTCCAGGCAGCTGCCTTCATCTCACTCAGACTCACCCTGTGTCTGCAGCATGAAAGCAGAAGGATACTGCATACTGACTGCCTAAAAAAATAAATAAATAAAATGAAAACTGCTCATTGAAACTCCCTTTCCATATGGAAATAGATGCGTCTGTTTCAAATGTTGTAAACATGACTGGCCTCATACTTCCATGATCCTTTATGATGGCGCTGATGTAGCCAAAAGAGCGGCCGAAGGCTTAAGACCCCATGGTGGTCAGGCGGGCTGGCGGGACAGTGAGGTCGATGGAAGAGGAAGACGTGTGGATGTGCAAAAGTACGGACAGAAGCCTCCATCCTGTCCGTATATGCATCTAACTTTAATGAGCACCACTACACCGGCTGATGATTTGAATCTTCAACTTTGAGGGGGAAATTCTACATTCCAAAAAAAGGTTGCATGATTGATTTGAAGATGGTTTCTCTCCTGTTTACAGTATGTTTTCTTGTGTGTGTGTTTCCATGCATAGTTTGGGATGTTTGATGCATGTGTGGGCTGCGTTGTTTTAAAGTTTGCCCAATGGAGGGAATCAATGAAGATTGGGATCTGTAATTAGTTCAGCTTAATTAGTAGAATTCTGTGTATGTGTGTTTTCTGCTGGGGTTTGGGTTTGAATAATTGGATGACCACTCTGAAGACAAACTAGCTCCACCTACGCACATTAATTTCAGTTTTTGAATGTTGTAGCTGTTTCACTGTACATGACCGGAGGGAGTTTGACCTTAAAGCGTAGAATGTGTGAATGAATGAAGACCACCAGTAAACACAGCAGCAGGTTTCTATTTCAGGATAATGTGCAAGTCAGACTGTATCCAGGCTTGTAGATTAATGGGATAACTGATACCTAGGTTCACAGAATGAAGGAATGAATGAGTGAGAACAGGAGAAAGAGGAGGGGAGAAATAGGAGGGAATGTGTTGGTAAAAGGGAGAAAAAGTGAAGAGAATAAGAAGAGAGGAGACAGGCGTGGAGGAATAGGGGCTGATTGCCTGACTGATTTCATGAGTCACTTCTCTGCAGGAGAGAGGCTGGAGAGACAGGTGGCTGTGTGTGAGTGTGTGTCCCCATGGCTCACTATGATGTCTGTGTGTGTGGCAGTAATCTTATTAGGTGTGTGTGTGTGTGTGTGTGTGTGTCTCCAGGCGTACAGAGATACTGACCAGATGTGATCTTTGATGTTTAAAAGTGTCAACCTGAGAAGGAAAATACTCAGGAGAGGATAAAGGTCACAGCACACAAACATACAGAAAAACACTCGTATATTTTCTTGTCTGTTGGAAATATGCCAGACGTAGTTGCAGGTTCGTACACACAAACAGCCGACTCATACACGTACAGCTTTGAACAGTCAGCCAGTTCATATACAGCTCCAGCCCTCTACTATTCATGGTTTGCAGCGCTCTGCAGACCGCGAATCATGACCTTTGTATGTTTCGTATTAACGTTTCTAAAGCAACATATGCAGTATATGAGCTGTCACTCTGAGGGGGAAGGAGAGATGGATCTTGTGACATCTAGTCGCGACACCTGTCAAACTGCAGATCACTGTTCTAGAACATCACATAAAAAATATGATTGTGATTTAGCAAGCTGTTGCTGTTTTTCCAGCGAGGATGTGCTATGAAAATGGTTGTTTTTCACCAAGACATCATTGTGTTTCCTTCCAAGTTAATGCCACAAAAAGCACTTGTTTTTTATCAAGATGTTGCTGCTTTTCCTGCCAGGTTAGTGCCAACAAAAGGGTTGATTTTAACAGAGACATTGCTGCATTTCCTCACTAAATAGTGCCACTTAAGAGGTTGTCTTTTATGGAGCCACAGCTGCATTTCCTGCCTGGATAGTGCCACAAAAACCACTTGTTTTTTTTTATCTAGACTTCACTGCATTTGCTGCCAGGTTAGTGCCAAGAAAAAGGGTTGTCTTTTACAGAGACATTGCCTTTTTTTCGTGCCTGGATAGTGCAACAAAAAGTGGTTGATTTTTTTTACCAAAACATCGATGTGTTTCCTACCTGGATGGTGTCAGGAAAAGAAGTTTTTACTGAGACATCACTACAGTTCCTGCCAGGATAGCGCCACAAAAATAAGGCTTTTTTACCAAGACATTGCTGCGTTTACTGCCAGGATAATGCCATGAAAAGAAGTTGTTTTTTTAGAGACATAGCTGCGTGTCCCGTTGGGATAGTGCCAAAAAAGCTGTTATTTTTGTTGCAGAAACATCGCTGAGATTCCTGCCTGGATAATGCCATGAAATAAGTCCTTTTTTATTGAGACATCGCTGAGTTTCCTGCAGGCTGCATTTACTGCCAGGATAGCATTTTGTGGTGCTATTCTGGTAGTAAATGCAGTCATGTCTTGGTAAAAAAAAAAAACCCAACAACTTCTTTTCATGGCACTATCCAGGTTAAGTCTTTTTTTTACAAAGATATCGCTACATTTCCTGCAGGGATAGTGGCACAAAAATGGTTATTTTTTACCAAGACATGACTGCATTTACTGCCAGGATAGTGCCACTAAAAGAAGTTGCTTTTTACAGAGACATTGCTATGTTTTCTGATAAGATAGTGCCAAAAAAAACATTTATTTTCTTACCAAAACACTGCTGCACTTCCTGCCTGAGTAGTGCCACAAAAAGCGTTTGCTTTGTACCAAGACATCACTGCATTTCCTACCAGGACAGTGTCCCAAAAATCAATTGTTGTTCACTGAGACTGAAGGAATTCTGACTAGGAGAAGTTGCAGCTGGTTGCAGTCTTTACTGCTAGATGCCACGAAATCCCCCTAAATCTTCGACAGTGCTCCTTTAACAATAAAATAACAAAACACAAATAATTAGCTTATACTGCTAATGTTAGCTACCACTATATGATGACAAATCCTCATCAATATTGCAACTGGTCGATGTCTGACGCTCCCTCCACCTGCTGAAACTGTCCTCATGAATAAACACATCATTGGACATTAGTCCAGGAGACACATTTGACCACTACCGTCTGCATCGAGGGTCACATGACAGATAGAGACAGCTGAAGGCTGTTTGTTGTATCCCTGTCTTCTCGTGCTGTGGAGTGTAAACAGTGGAAATACACAGAGCCCAGTCAGCCTGCCACTGAAGTGACAGACAGTTGATTAATATTGATGTGAAGTGACTGCAGACCCTCACTGATATTTTATTGTTTCATATGCAGAGCCAATAAAATATTACCGACTGCACTCGTCACAAGTCCCGCCGCTGACAGTATTACTGGTGACAGAGGCTGCCGTCTGTTTCACACTCACTGTTCACTGTTAGTGCTCGTTACACTGAAGCATCATAGCTGATTGACATTAATATACAGATGTTTAACACTTGTGTCATTATGGATGAGGAGAGTTTGAGCTGTAGCCGTTGTTGTGAGGGCTGCGGGCTCGTCAGCGAATAGACTGTGAACACTCCATTGATTCAGTGTCATCACACACACAAACACACACAGGAAGAGCCGACGCAGGATCAATGTGGTTGCATCAGTGAATCGATGTCGTGCCCTTGTTAAGAATTAGATCTTGCCTTGACACCATGCCTTTTGTGTGTGTGTTTGTGTTTGTGTGTGTTCAATATCTGATCACTATTCAGGCAGATGAGTGACGGACCTGTTGAGTCTGATGGTGCAGCTGAAAGTAATTAAGGAAGTATTGAAACAAGTCATACCAGTTTCTTTTTTTAATTCATCTGTATCCTTTTTGTCTCTCCTAGTTTTTTGTATTGTTTTATTATGATACCTTCTTTTTTCAGAGCAAATCCGGAGCTGGCAGCGGTGTGTCGAAATGAGTGTTTCAACACAGCAAATCAGTTTATTTAGGCTGTGTGCTCATGAAGGCTTCTTTGAATCGTGATATTGTTGTTGCTTGTTCTTCTTTCTCCCTTTGCCATTGTTGCTCCTTCTTTCTCCTCTTGTTGTTGTTGTTTCTTCTTCCTTTGTTGTCGCTGCTTCATCTTCTTCCTCCCCTTATCATTGATGTTTGTGGTTCTTCTTCCCCTTCTTGTAGTTGTTGTCAATGCTTCTTCTTCCTTTTGTTGTTGTTGATGTCGTTTCTTCTTCTTCTTCTTTCTCCTCTTGTCGTTGTCTCTTCTTTTTCCTCCTTTTGTCGTTGACACTTCTCCTTCCTCATTTTATTGCTGTTTCCTCTTCCTTTTCTTGTCATTGTTAGTTTTACTTCGTCTTCGTCTTCTTGTAGTTGTTGTTGTTTCTTCCTCCTCTTACCCTATGTAGTAGTAGTTGTTGTTGTATGCTTTGTCCTTCTTTTGTTGTTGCTGCTTTTTTTTCCTCGTCTTGTTGTTGTCTTGTTGTTTCCTCTTTAAAATATTGTTATTTTAGCCTCTCCTCCTGTTTCTCCTTGTTTTGCTTCTTCTTCAGGTTCCTCTTCTTCTTCCTTTTGTCATTGTTGTTTTTCCTGCCTTGTGTCCTTGTTATTTCCTCTCCCTCTTGTCTTTGTGTTTTCTTCTCCCCTGTGTCCTGAAAGTTTGAAAGTAATTAAAGGCATGTTAAATACACTAAATGTTTTAGCCAAAGCAGTTTTTTAAATTCATTTGTGTCATTTTTGTTTTTCCTAGTTTTTTTGTAGTGTATTATTCTGATACCTTCTTTTATGTGACCAAATCCAGGGCTATGAAGAGATGTGTCAGAACGCACAGCGTGACTGTTTCTTCTACAGTGAGTTAGTGAGTGAGTGTTTCAAAGAATTTTGGGGGGCAATTTGTCTTTATTGATAGTACAGCTGAGGATAGATAGGAAAGGTGGGGAGAGAGAGAGGAAGGGATGGGAGGCAGCAGAGGGCCGCAGGTTGGAATCAAACCTGAGCCACTGCAAAGAGCTCAGCCTTTAGAGCTCGGGATGTCACGTGACTCGGTTTGTTTACACCGCCATGTTGGCAGGAAAGTCTTGAACGAAAATGAATGGCACCAGTGCTGATTTCAGGTCGTCAGAGTTCACTTTGCACTTTAAAGCCCTGGAAATATCAAGCGATATATCGCAAAACTTGACCGGTTAAACATATCTGACCCTTACAATGCCTCCGGGGTGCTTTTCAGGAGTATTGAGACAGCCAGAGAGGTCAGTATTCCAATAGTGCAGTATCCCGACATCTACAATTACTCGATCAACTTTTCCTCGTCCTACTAGGGAGATTCCCTGAAAGCCTACAAGAGCCTTTATGAAAATTAAACGGTTAGAAATCGCAATAAGAGCCTATAAAATAAACATTAAAGTTAGTGAGCGTTGGATTCTGTACCTGATATGAAGTGATCAATACACAAGCGGAATCTGTTGCAAGTGGGCTCCCAGCACCACCCTCGATAAAACGCTCTCCCCTTCGCGTGTTGACTATTCTGACACCCCAGCTGTCCACCATGTTTACTTCTATATGAATACAGCCTGGAGAAGAGACGCGTTAGCTGTTAGCTGACCTATGCTCAGCAGGCAGTTGAACAGCGCGCTTTCCTGCCAATATGGCGTTGTTTTGATTTCGACTGTTGCCTGCCGGGATTGCGTGACGTCAGCTACCAGAGCTCTATACGGGGTGCACACACTCCTGTAAATCATCACTAAAATTAAGTGGCCTCTTTTTTTTTACCTTGTTGCATCTTCTTCTTTTTTGTTTCTTCTTCTTTTTTTGTTGTTTCTTCTTTCAATAATCATCATGTTTGAAAATACATAATTACTGAGTTTGAACAAAACATTTTATGAGTTTTGATTTGTCACATGGTCATGCAACAATGTGCTGTGAAACACAGTTTGAAATGTTCTTGAGGCTCTGCCAGAAAGTGTAGGGAGCAATAAGGGATAACGATTAAGATTCTGAGTGAAAATCAGCATTAGAAAATACAGTTTTTGTAAAGGATAGAATTTAAAGATTAAAAACAATAAGATGTGTAACTGAAGCATTGGAAAGCAGGCAGTGTATAGTGGTTGTTGTTGTAGAGTAAGATTTAGGCTACAATAAATATTTCATACACAACCAGTTCAAATATGCAGTGTGCAGGGCAAAGAATTCACAGAGGACGATGTTCTGGTCAAGGCGAAGGTTACACAGGATGTATTACCAGATTTTGTTTCATTGTTTTTGTCCAGTTAAATTGAACACATTAAATTAATATACCCAGGACTGGCTGAGAGGCATTTTGGGTGGATTACCCTGGTGAAATAAATAAAACATAAAGGTTTCTTTTTAATATTGACAGCCCCAGACTGTCCTGTATTTGTCATGTTAATGTGGTCAAATAATGTGTTCCCAGTGATAATATATCTGTAAGCATATGAGAGGAGGAGAAAGACCTTTTTGGGATAAGAGCAACAAATGTATTTGGTGCTCCTGGTCATGATGGTGCTTATCCAGGCTCAGTCATTATGGCTCTTTTATGCCGACACTAAAGCTCATTGGTTTCGTTTCAGTGGACTTAATAGCATATCATCAAACTTGAGTTATGATAGCAGAGTCGGAGGATGGTTGAGTTCTGCGTGGGACACGACCTGAAACAGAAATACTTAAAAAAGATATGAAATGCAGTGGTCTAGGTTCATGAGCTCATAATCTCTAGAGACATCAAAACGGTACAAAATCAAGCACCCATGTCAGGAACGTCACCTCTCTCACGCTCCACTGTCTCTCCAAAGCCTCAGGTCTGTGTAGTCTGAAAGGAAAGCACACTCTTCCTGTTTTGTGCTCTGAAACAACTCGAGCAGTTTGGGCTGATGGAAAGCCTGAGAGACTGTTGTGATACCAGAATCAGGGTTTTAATGAGTGTATTTTCCAAATCACAAGAGCCATGATTAGAATTAAATTATTAAGGTCTTAAGCTGTTTGAGGTTAAAGTTTTAGTCGGCAACTGTGACTGTTAAATGGACTGATAGGAAAACTGTTGCCAGAGAATTTACTAAGCTATAGCTAATAACCATTAAATCTGTGGGACGGCTTCACCATGAAATTAAACTCTGTGCTTTGTCTGATTAATAGGCCCTTTACATGCAGGTTTACTGTACGCTCAACCAAGGATGGTTTATTTAAGAGAAAGAAGCACCATTCTTCTTCTTCCTCTTCTTGTTCTTGTTTCTTCTTCCTCTTGACATTGTCATTTCTTCTTCCTCTTGTTGTTGTTGTCATTGTTCTTCTTCCTTTGTCCTTCCTATTCTCGTTGATTCTTCTTCTCCTCTTGTTGTTGTCTTTGTTGTGTCTTCTTCCTCTTGTAGTTGTCATTGCCTCCTCTTCCTCTTCCTCTTGTCATTTTTCTTTTTCATCTTGTTTCTCCTTCCTCTCGTCATTGTTGTTGTTTCGTCTTCCTCTTGTAGTTGTTGTATTTGCTTTTTCCTCTTCATCATTGTCTAGTTGTTGTGTCTTTCCTCTTGGAGTTGCTTCTCCTTCTTCTTCCTTTTATCTTGATTCATCTTTGTCTTCTTCCTTTTGTTGTTATTGCTGCTTCTTCACTTGTTGCCATTTCTACTTCCTCTTGTTATTGTTGTTGTTGTCCTTGCTGTCCTTCCTACTGTCGTTGTTGATTTTTCTTCCTCCTGTTGTCATTGTTGTTTCTTCTTCCTCTCGTTGTTGTCTTTGCTTTTTCTTCCTCCTCCCTTTGTTTTTGTTCACTGCATTCCCTTTTCCTCCTGTTGTCAGTGCTTCCTTTTCTTCCTCCTCTTGTCATTGTTGATTCTTCTTCCTCTTGTCGTTGTTGTCTTTGCTTCTTCTTCTTCCTCCCTTCATTGTTGTTGTTGTCATTGTTGTTACTTTCCTCCTCCTGATGTTGGTGCTTTTTCTGTCTCTTTTCCTTGTCATTGCTGTTGCTCTTTCTTCTTCTTTGTCATCTTGTTGCTATGTCCCCTTTTTGTTGTGTCTTTCCTCTTGTTGTTGTTGTTGTCGTCATTGCTCTTGCTACTCCTATTGTCATCGATTCTTCTTCCTCTTGTCGTCGTCTTTGTTGTTTCTTCTACTCCTTGTTGTTGTTGTGTTTTTTTCATACTCTTGTCGTTGTATCCTTTCCTGCTTGTTGTTTCCTCTTCCTCTTGTTGTTGACTTTGCTTTTTCTTCCTCCTCCCTTTGTTGTTGTTGTTGTCATTGCTTCTTCTTCCGTTGTCAGTGCCTCTTCTTCTTCTTTCGCTCGTCATTGTTGTTTCTTCTCCCTCTTACAACTGTCATTGTTTCTTCTTCCTCTTTTCATTGTTGTCTTTGCTTCTTCCTTGTACCGTCATTGTTGTTGTCATTGTCGTCACTACTTCCTCCTGTTGTTGGTGCTTCTTCTTTGTCATCTTGATGTCGTCTTTTTCTCTTGTCATTGTTGCTTGTTCCTCCTCTCCCTCTAGTTATTTTCCATCTTCCACTTGTCAGTGCTGATAATTTTTCTTCTGCTTCATCCTCTTGTCATTTTAATTGTTGCTTCGTCTTTTTCTTCCTCTTGTCGTTGTTGTTGCTTCTTGATGTTACTTCTTTGTCTTGTCATCATTGATGTTGCTTCTTTCCCATCTCCCTCTCATCATTTTTGTTTCCTTCCCTCTTGTTGTTGTTGTTTCTTCTTCTACTCGTCATTGTCGGCACTGTTTCTTCCTCCTCTTGTATTGTTGGTGCTTCTCCCTCTTGTCGTTGTTGTTTTGTCTTTCTCTTTGTCATTGTTGTTGTCGTTGCTTCATCTTCCTCCTCTTGTTCTTGGTGCTGTTTCTTCCTCCTCTTGTATTTGTTGTTTCCTCTCCCTCTTGTTGTTGTTTGTGTTGCTCTGTTGCTGCTAAATGTTCCATGATATTCACCAGCTAATCACTAACTTTGTCAGGTAGTGCTCAGACGGGTTTATCAAAGCTTTTCTTTACTTTTCTGCTGCTACTGGAAACAAAGTTGGTAAGAGCAGTAAGACTGAACAAAACCATTGAGCTAAAGCATTAAAATGCTCGTAGAGCTGAGGGAAGCAGCAGAGTTAGGCTGTAACTCTCTGAGTGGCCTCTTTCACATCACTTGATCCATTGTTAGTGTACAAAAATGAAGCAGCTTTAAAATCACAATTTGATATTTTCTTCAAATCCTGCATCCCTTGTACCTGCTGAATGAAGAATGAGGAGTACGGCCTACCAGAGGCTTTCAGTCCTCTCAACGATGTGCTGAAGTATTTATGACAAACATACTAATGTCCACAGATGATTGAGGTAATTACTTATTCATGGTATGATTAATGAATAGCGCACCTTGAACACAGCACATCCTGGACATGATATTTATTTAAGGTGGTGCAATTGAACACTTCCATTAGGACAAACAAAGATTACTGTTATTTTACACGTTCATATGTTCATGTGTTTGTTATAGTCATCGACATCTGTGTGTGTATTTGCACGATTGTGTGCTTTTCCATTTCGTCTGATTCTGTGTGTTTGTTTAATGTTTAATAGTCTTTTGTGCCTGAGCCACTTAGCTAAACCAACATTGCCATAATGATAAGCCTCTCCCCGTCTCGCCTTTTGCCAGCCTTTTGTGTGTGTGTGTGTGTGTGTGTGTGTGTGTGTGTGTGTGTGTGTGTGTGTGTGGTGTGTGTGTGTGTATTAATGATCCCCTTGTTAAAGTTTAATGTCTCTGTTCCACTGTTGTCAGGGAGATTTACCACTGAGCCCTATGGGAAATGTCTGCCCCACTGCTCCTCGCCTGATGGCAAACACACCCCCCCTCCCACACACACACACACACACACACACATTGGGTTGCACATTGAGCATCTGCATGCACAGGATGCATAAATGGCCATATAAGTCACGTCACCTCTTGTATATCAGTTTCATTACCGCAAGTGAGTCAATGAAGACGGCAAGTGTCCTCGCTCTCTGGAGGAGGGAGTGTGTGTCTGTGTGTGCGCCTGCTGTACTTCACACATGGCTTACTACAGCACTAGGTCAAGCACATTGTTGTCTCCTCCTTCCTGTGTGTCTTTGTGCTTGAACCTCTCCATCCACAGACTGATTTCAGTGTATTTTTCTTATACATCAGTTCTCTCTCCTGCATCAGCTCAGTGTGACATAGCAGTTTATTTGGACTTGGACTGTGTGCTAAACAAACCGTCATGTCGAAAATTGAAGCAGATTATGTAGCTTATAGCTCTACATATATTTTTCTGCCTCACAGTTGACAGTATTTTTTAACCAATGATGTAAGAGCTCTTACTAGGGACTGTAGTATTGATAAGCTCCGATATTATCCGTTCTTTTATCAGTACTTTTTAACGTTTTTGTGTAATTTATTAACATGCTGCAGCCTCTCACCTGCACTTTGCATGTCAGGGGTGACCTCCAAACAGACACAAACACACACACACACACACACACACACACACACACACACACACACACACACACACACACACACACAGGACACAGACTGAAATCAACAAACATCAACACAGAATAGCTGGGGTGAAGACAAAGTGAAGCTAACTCGAAAATTACTCAAGTTGACGACAGCTGCTCTTGTTACTGCTAGTAAGTGCAATAAATGCTAGCAAGCTAAAAGCCTATACTTTATTTACACCCGTGATCAACAAGCATAAACATGTAAACATGTAGAAATAATATAATTTGATCTGCTCTGTCTGCAGTCCGTCCTCCACCGTCACCAACGTCATGTTTTACACAGCACAGCGCAGCTATTAGCTCGGCTAATAGGGGGCGGCAGTCGCTCAGTTCATAGGGACTTTGCTTTGGAACTGGAAGGTCGTCAGCTCAAGTCCCCATACAGACCAACTATGGAGTGTGGACTGGTAGCTGGAGAGGTGCCAGTTCGCCTCCTGGGCACTGGTGTCCTTGAGCAAGACCCTGTCCAACGCAGCCCCTTCGCTCTGACATCTCTCCATTTAATGCATGTATAGGTCCTGTTTGTGAATGTGTGTGTATTTTGGGCCTGTGTGTGTATGAGTGAAAAAATCTAATTTCCCCTCAGGGATTAATAAGGTATATCTTCTTCTTCTTCTTCTAATAGCAAATTGTTACAGATAAGCTAAATGAAAACAGTCTGTATGAAGTCTAACTTTCAAACTTTGCTGCTGGCTGACACAAACAGCCCCTCCTCCTTCTACCAGTGCTACCTGCAGGCAGTGGGAGTGACTGATACTGACCAGTAAAAACTAAACTTCACTCAGTGTTGTGATGTCAGGAATATTTGCAGTTGTAAACAGTGCTGTTGTTGCTCTAAAAACAACATTTATTTATATATAAAATGCTCAATTCTAATCCTGATCTGAATTCATACTTTAATGAATGAATATATTTTCCAAAAAACAATTATTTAGTAATAAAAAAGAACTGATAAGAGTATTGGTAAAGCACTGAACGGATAAGGAGTGTCAAGAAGAGTAGTAGTATCGTTAAAATCTTAATGATACCCTCGCCTTACCTCTTTAACAGAGGAAAACGTCATAAACACATCACTTCAGACTTTCAGAGTATACAGATTACCTCTTTACAATTACATTTTAATTAATTGCATTAATCTATTATTTATTTCTGATTTTCTTAATACAGTACTCTCATGTCAATGTGTACACTGAGTTAACAGAGTGGACTCTGTAATCATTTCTACTGTCCATGCTGATCGTGAAGAGATCCCTTTCTGACATGGCTACACTGTAAGAAATGTAGGGCTGTACCCAACTCAGAATTATGTTGGATCAGTTTTGGCTGCTCAGTACGACTTAGCAACAACTCCTAACTTTTTGCATGTAGAGTATGAGAGTTTGAACAATGTTCAGCAGGACGTTCATGTAATTTAGTAAACAAGCCAAGGTAGCCTTCCAAGCCAACGTGAGCTAACAACAGCGAATGTGCAACAACATTTTTTTGCTGACACCAGATATCAAACAAAACCCAGTGACTGTATCGTATGAAGTTTCTCTGAACTGTAAATTCACCACTTCCAAGCAGGAGAGAGAAGATAATGTTATCTTGGAGCCTGACCAGGCTCTGGGCAGCTGCCTGTACCAGAGAGCTGCATGAAAGCAAGGTGCAGCTCACTCTGCAACATCTGAGGATCACTGCGATCTTTTGGTCCCCAGCCTCGATCTTTTCCGAACCATAACAGAGTAGCTTTGTTGCCTAAATCTAACAACCAACCCCTTCTGTGTGGAGATACAATACAGAAGGCGGTGCTGGGGTCTCCCACCTCCTCAAAATATGACAGTAGGGATAAGATCACATTGAAATAGGAAAAAAAAAGCAGCATAAAGCCGAGCGGAGCTGCAGAGTTTCTGACTGACACCTCACTTCACACATAGTCATTTGATTGTTAACATAAAAAGCAGGATGCATGCAGCTTTAACAAATGAGGACAACTAAGGGCACCGGCTCTGTGTTTACACAGAGGTGTTAACACTGTAATTTTGTATCTACAGCAGCGTTGCAACATAATAAATGCTGAAAGGAAAGGATGAAGAGATCAAGGTGTTTGAAATGGAAATTTGACTTGATGGAAGCAGGGGATAAACAGTGTGGCATCATGGGTAGGCAGGCTCTGATTAGAGAAGAGATTAAACCTCATGCATTTTTATTTCCTGGTTACCGTACCTCCTAATAGATGCTGCCTCCTTTGTAGACCTTTGCAGCTTCGTGCCATAGTACTATGCACATGTACAAAAGCCCACACGTGTGCTCATTTACTCGAAAACAAACACACACAGGCTGGAACAAAGAAGGGCAAATATACCTGACATACAGTATACTGAACATCACAGCACCATGACATGTCCCAAGCTGCCAGCCCACATAGTTGCCCTCAATAACGGTGTGCGCCACCAGCATGAATAATGGACGATAATGTTGGGCTCCTCACTCTTCAATGAATAATATATATACTGTATATATCCATTTCTGCCTCTGTCTTACTCTCTCTTTGTCTATGTCTTTCTTAGAGATGCCACAGAGGGAGACGAGGGAAGACCCATCTGGTGAAGAGTGAATGAAAGAAGGACAGAGTAAAGAAAAACACAAGAACAAGAGGCAAAGAAGGAGACAAACAACTCCAAGGAGGGAGGGGACGATGTGAAGAGCTCCACGAAAGAGGAGAGACGGAGCTGAGGGTTGCTAGAAACAGGAAGTGTTAGAGGGAGAAAAAAACAACACACAAAGTCCTGAAAGAGACGGACGGGACTGAAAGCGAAAGAGAGGAAGCCTCACGGGACAAAGACGCTGGGAGCTTTGGAGCGGTAGGAAGGGAAAGCGAGGGACTGGTCGAGGGAGGGAAGAAACATCTGGATGGTCTCCACAGCGACGGCCAGCAGGTTACCCCCCCTCCGAAGATGGCCTCCAACTTCAACGACATCGTCAAGCAGGGCTACGTACGCATGCGCAGCCGCAAGCTGGGGGTGAGTGTGTGTGTGTGTGTGTGTGTGTGTGTGTGTGTGTGTGTGCATGTATTCCCTCTTCAATTATGTTTTAGCACAGCCATCACAAAAGGACACGTTTAATGAACTATTACTGAAAATCAGTTTTTTAAAGATTCCTTTGATTTAAGTCGACTCCCTTCAGGGTATTTTTGCGATGATGATATTCTTGACCATATGTCAAAGTTGTAAAAAAAAATATTATTAATTTAAGAAAATTGCAACAAAATAAGTGATATAGTTTCACAGTTTGCTTCAAATATTCAGTAGAAACTAAACTAAAATAATCTCTCATTTCTTTAGTTTGTGTAACTCAGAGTGAGATTCAGATTCTGTATACAAGGGTTGAGGAATAAAACCAAAAATATGATTTTGTAATTTGGGTTTTTTTTTTATGATAAGAAGGAAGATGATTATATTATTGTCTTAAAACAAGGCTGAATAGAGCAGATCAGTCCAGTACAGTCCAGCCAGCCTTTAAAACAAGTAGATTTATATAGTTTGTTTCAGTTGGCTGATGAGGTTTTAATATTAAGTATGTTCCTAAGTGACCTTACAGTGTATGTGCTGTATAACCTCTTGTTATACAGATTGAACGTCTCCACTATCTGCTCTGTGTACGTTTCTGCCTGTGGCTGGAGCTGCATGGGGAATGCTAATTTCACTGAGCATGAGTCACATTCAGACGGCGTAGGCCGTTGAATTCAACTTTGCATGACTCATATTATGGAAACGAACACAAATCAATTTGAGCCAGGTTCTGTTCAACAGCTCACTTCAAATAATGGTCTCCTCTGCTATCGCTGCCTGCACAGCCGAGCGAATGGCGCTGTTTAGCTCTCTGAGGGGACTGATGGCATTCCCATTCCAGCATGAACTCAGTGCCTAGGATATTACCAAAATAAAGTTTCTTTTCCTGAAGTTTGAGCTCAGTTAATGGCTTATGGATAGAAAAAATGTGGCCTGTGGGAAATAATGTTCCTGCTTTTTAGTGCCTGACCTACAGTGACCATTGTGTTTATTCTTAAAGTGCTTTGTGTACAAATGTGTCCAAGAGAAAGACTGTGTGTGTTTTTGTCCCTGCTTTTACTGGCTGATCCAAACCACGATACAAGAAGGTGTTCGCTGTGTGTGTGTGTGTGTGTGTGTGTGTGTGTGTGTGTGTGTGTGTGTGTGTGTGTGTGTGTGTGTATTTGTGTACAAAACCACAGTGAATATGACATCATGCCCTTGTAAATTGCCTTGACTTTTCAAATAGTGCCCACGTTAGCCACGTTAGCTACATGTCTCTTAGGATGTCAGTGATAGTTGGTCAGTGTGCCCATCACTTCGATCCAGAGGGATATCTTAGCAACTACTGGATAGATTGCCGTGAAGTTTTGGGCAGACATTGATTTTCTCCACAGGATGAATCTTTGTGATTTTGGGGACTCAGGGTAATCCCAAATCCAACCCAAATACACTCTAAAATCGAACACCAAACACCAAAGAAAAAAGCAAAAAAAAAAGCCAAACTCTGTTTTTTTCGTAAACCCAACCACGTGTGTATATTGGCAAAATGTAATGACGTGCGTTTGTTGTTGAAGGAAAAAAAACATCAATTCTGCCGTTCCCATATTGGATTCAAATTGCCCTCACACACATGAGGTATTCACAGCAAATAAAGCATGTGTATTGCCTGTTTTGACCTTTGAATCCGCCCACCCACACTGATTTCGAGTTGACTGATCGTTCGGCATTGCGACATGAAACAGCAGTTTCTTGGTTAAAATAAAAAAACAACCAATGAGCGTTTTACTTCGCTCCACTTTACTCCATGACAAAGCAGGTATGTTGGCATGACTACGCATCAGTGGGTCTGCTCCTTTTAGTGCGTCTGTGCATTGTGTAACATGGAGCGGCGAGGGCCGGGGAAGCTGTTTAAATGGAGTCTAATCTGTCAGCCAGCAGGAGCAACTATGTAACTGTCAGCTGACAAAACAAACATCAATGTCAGCCTACAGGCCAGAAGCCATGGTAGCTTTCACAACATGATTTTCTGCAACTCTGACAGACATCCATCAGTTCTCTGTCTTATCAATGACCCTTGACTTGTTCGTGTTTGTATGGGCCATGTGGTCGTGGTGACGGAAACGCCTCTCTTGCCGCTGAAATTTAGCGGCAGATCCAGTGTATCTACAGGCTCTGATCACTGTCAAATGGTGTGCAGACTCCGCCTACTCTGCACCCCGCAGACATACGCCAGCGTGCTAATAGTGCAAACCCACATTGAACTTAAAATGACGATAGACTCTGCAAAGAAGCCAAAAAAGCTTTACAGTATCCCTGAGATTCAGACAGATATGTTGGTCTCCAGTGATTGGTTAGGGAAATTGAATTTCCCTCCCCCTAGGAAATCAGTTAGAGTGGACGCAATGTCACACTGAAGATGGAAACGCAGAATGACGAGTTGACAGTTCTGTCTGATATCAGGCAAGCATGTGTATCAGCTTCACCGTTTACTCTTTCTACACCATATCATGAGCCTCAGTGTACCCTGCTGACTTTGCTGATATCGTGACTGTTCGTCTTTCGGCGCCATGGTAAGTTTAGGTTAGTGGCTTTGTGTGAGGTGTCTTGCCAAGTACTGGATTGGACTGGATACATGACATTAAGTAGAAACTCCCATGTTTGCCTCAGGGTGGATTGTAACAACTTTGGTGATCTCCAGACTTTACATGGAGCACCATCATCAGGTCACATTTTTGATTTATAACAACTAACCTCAGCTGTACTTTGTGTTTAATGCTTGATTTAGTCAACACAACTATCTAATATGACTTATTGTGAATTCTGTAACTTTCTAACTTGTTTGTTAGAGTCTGAAAGTTGAAACAAAAGGAGAAATGTCACCTCTGCTTTGAGGCAGCGTTGCAGACCATAGCCGGGAGCCTTGTTCCTCATGAAGTCATGGACTGCTTATCCAGCTCTGGGACACACTGCTGTGCTGCATCCCTGTGCTTGTGAGGCCATAGTCCTACTTTCTGAGTTCCCCTGTGTCTCCTCGTACTGTGTGTCCTTAACTGGCCCAGCCTTTGGATTAGAAACTGTCTGGCTGTAATGATGAGAATGATCGTTTTCTGTTCTCCATCACGCCGTCGAGGGACACTTGGAGGTATAGGAATCTGTCTGCTTTGTTCATTTGCACATTCTTATCTGGCATCTCAGTTAATCAAACTGAAAGCTCATGAAATGTGCTACAGATCAGGCAACACATGAGCATGAAGGTGGTATTGATCTGCCTGACCAGAGTCGTTTTGAATAATTCACAAAAAAAGTGTTATGAACTCATTCAGTACATTTGAGCTGGTTGTAGAATTAACTGGACCAAAGCAAATTTAGCTTTCACAGTCTCTCCGTTCCTCTCTTTAGAAATCTTTCTGTGTTTTGTTTTGAACACTAACTGCTCTCGTTTTCTGTCCCGGTCTTATTTTTCCTCTCTTTCTCACACTGTCCTCGTCATTTAATTGCTCTGTGTCTTCTTTTTCTCCCTCTGCGGTTTTCTGCCCAGAGCACTGATTCTTCACATCTCATTCTTCCTTTTCTGCCTCATTATCTGTGTCCTTCCTCTGCATTCTTTCTGTGTCATCTCTCTCTCTCTCTTTTTTGGCCCTTTTTCATTTGCTGTCTTAATCCATCTCCTCCCTGTTTTGTTAGCAGTCTACCTATACGTTGTGATGTGTAGTGTGGAGCAGAGATCGCTTGGATCAGTAAAATGGAGCTTGTGTGCTCTGCATAAAAGCTCATTACTGATTTTACATTATTAAAACAAGCAGTGAGTTATTCTGTTTTATTTGTTTCATGTTAAGTCCAATATTCACTTTCTGTTTTTACCCCTGGTCTGGGCTTCATACCTGAGGGAAACATCTGGTGCTTTAGTTTCTAAATGCTCCACTGTGTTCACCAGCTAGTCTCTAATAGGGGTGTAAACCACTGGTTTCATCACAATATGATATTACATCAATTCTTTAGCTGCTTTCCATTTGCAGGCCGCTGCGGTAACACAGACTTTCAAAATCAAAGCATATCCTAAAGATGACGGTATAAATCAGTGTTTTCACTTTTCATCAATGATACTGTATTGCTGATTATTTAATCGATATATCGATCCAGATCGATGGATCGTAACACCTTGGTCTGCTGCTGTTTGGTGCTGGGTGGGTAGTGTAGTTACGGGGGTTTACAGAGCTTTTTCCATTGAAAACAGCAGAGGAGGTTGATACGAGCGGTGTGACTGAACAAAAAAACAGCAAGGTTGTTGGTGATGAAACCAAAACAGTGAGCTGAACAGACATGCCAAAAACGGGTTAGTAAACAGTAAAAAGCAGCATGGAGGCCAGTGGAGAAAAAAATGTAACAGTGGTTACCTCTCTTTATATGTCTCTTACTTACTCAGTTTCTTTCAAACTTTTGCCGACTAATTTTGAGCGATGTTCGATCACCACTGGGATGGAGACCAGTGGTATTTTGTGGTGGTGCATCATTGCATCTCGCTGGTAAAGGGGCTAAAATTAGCATGTTTATCTGGGTGTTTCGTTTCCATCACTGCTGATCAGAGTAAGAGCCGATAAATACCCATGACTACTGCAGTCATTTAACCCGGTTGTGAATGCCGATTGTAACCTGTCCCATTACGTACAAAAGCCAGATGTTAGCAGGTGTTAGTGAGTTTTTTTGTGCAGTAGAAAAGGAGCTTTAAAATAAAAATCCCACCTGCCTCAGTCTGCTTTAAAAGCAGTCCCTCACTCTCTAATTCTCTCAGTCTGAATTGGAATTAGGAAATGAACATTTAATTTACATGCTATAATTACAGATAAGTAAATTATCACAAACGTTGCCACCCATTTTGCATTTACTGATGCAATTTTGTCATTATGTGTGTGTGTGTGTGTGTGTGTGTGTGTGTGTGTGTGTGTGTGTGTGTGTGTGTGTGAGAGCTAAATGTCTACACCATAGTCTGATGAGTTAGTCTAATGTTCCAAAACAAATCCAGAAGCAAATTGTTTAATTACATATTGGTTATGACCGTATTATGCTGCGTTCACATGGAATCAGGGAGACGGTGGACGGCAAACCAGATCAGATCATATTTTAGTGGACAAGAGCAGGATGGTAAAATCAGGTGAGGTGGGCAGAGAATACTGAAACCAGTAACGGAACACAGCATTGCCGTCCAAAGTTAGATTAATTTTACATACCTTCCTCACACAAGAAGAGAACACAGACAATCTGGACGCTAACATCAGTAAGGTCATAAAATAATACCCAACATTTCATCCAAATTGTGATGGTCAGTATTCACTAAATCAAAACAGCTCATTCTTATCAGGCTGATTAACAGTCCTTGGCTTAACATATCGTCATATAGGCTAATTAAGATTATCAAAACACTACTATAAGTATATACTACGTATATACTACTTACCTGCAGTGCTTACCTGTGTTGCTTAAATAAGTAAAACATGATTTGTTCAAAATTCTGTCCTAAATTTGGTTAAAATTGGTCTTGAACAGGTCTTTAAAAGCATTAAATTTAACCGTCTGATATCTGTAGACACCCTGTACATAGTTATTTTATCCACTGTTGATATAAAAATATGTAGCAGTGCAGTTTTAGGATGGAAAAGTCTTGTTTTATTCGCTTTTGTTTCTGAATTGCTGATACATCCAAGTTCAGGATGGCATCAGTCTTAATGATACTCTGGAGGGTGACCAGTTTCAATCAGTGAGTTAACACAGAGCAGTGGAAAACCCAGGCGAGACACGAGGGTAGAGAGGAGGGCATGAGTACAAAGAGAGGTAAAAACAGAGTTATCTGCATCCTAAGGGCAGAGAGGACTTGCACAGCTGAGGTCCTCCTCAAGGCTGAGTAGATACACTAGCCAAGTCATGCTTAATTTATCTCAACAGGAACAACAAAGCCAAAGGAAAAAGCCCCAGACATGCAAAATCCCAGAGCACACTGACTTGAACTAACCTCGCATGCACTGATGTACCCACGGAGCCCTTATGTTCCCACACAATGTTTCCTGCTTTGGTGTTACCACAGTCCTCTGAGCATAATGAACTGTTGTATTGATGAGATTGATATTGATCAGCCTCTGGGCATGGGACGAGGGTTTCAAACCCCCACACCCTCCTTAACCAACCTCCCGCTGATTAAGCATGCAGTCAGTGCACTCCGATGGTTAATAGTCTAAAAGCATATGTGGGATGTGTGTGTACCATCTGTTCATATGCTCAGCTGTGCCTTATGGGTACAGGAAACAAATGCTTGTGTAGTTTTCCCCCCACTTTCTGCATGTAGCAGTAAAATACATTTTTCATCCTTCAAATGAATCCACACACTGAAGCGTTGGATGCAGTCCAAACTTTGAGATTAGTAGGCTCAACGCTCGTTAGACTGGTGTGTGTTTGAATATGGAGAGAGCGGTACTTAATGCATGACACCAGCGTTCAAGTAGTTCATGGACGTCATTTACAGCTATGGCAGAGTCTGGAGAGACTACAGTACCCTGAAGAATGCAGCTGTACTTTATGCTTCCAACACTCATCTTTAAGATCTTTTAGATCTGGCTCCTCTACAGATATATGTTGTTTTTAAAAATAAACAAACTGTAAATTATTCACATAGATTAATAAAGGACGAAAACACCTTCTGCGGTGCCCTTGAGTCCTGGAAGAGTCTCACAGTTGGTATTAAATGTGACATTGCCTGAGGCCTGAGTAAACTTCGAGACGACACATGCGTAGGTGAAAGCTCAGCTAACACGCAGGATATATCACTTCAGACGCCTGCTCTGATCTCCGCTTATCCTGCTCAGATACCTGTAAGACAATAAGAGGAGTTTCACAATCGTGCACACTGGAGAGTATTTCCATTAGAATCCCTTCAGCTGTTGCAGAAGTACAGAATCAGAGGGTTTGATGTAAAGGCTGCAGGAGACAGCTGTGCCAGCTTTGGTCGATTTAGGTGGCGATACAGCTTTCTTACTGATGTGTCCACAATTTGGATGGATTATTTTGAAGGTGAAATTGGGTTAGCACTAGTTTGTTACAGTGATGACAGTCTTCAGGGTGTTAATCTTTCTGCTCCAGATCTGATTGACACATCCTTGAATCAGTATTCTCATCAACTGTGTTCTTCAAATTCAATTTCCACTAATTAGCTCGCTGAAGGAGCAAACTTGGGAGTCTGTATCCCCTCATCAGCCTTATTATCAAGTGTGGATGCCTCTATGGTAGAAAGCAAGTAATGAATCCTCGAAGGTCACTTGTTAAAGAACAGAACAGTTTATGGGAAATTTAACAGTTTTTGTGAACATCCAGTCTGGCTGTGCACAACTGGCCCAATTTAGCAGAAAGAAAATGTAGGTACTTCTTTAATAAAGCATGAGTTTCCAAACATGAAGCGGTTGCCAGTCCTGGTGGATATGGTAGGTAGACATGTGGTTCATAATATCTCTAACACAGAATAATAATGCGTGCTTAACAGTGTAAGTTTTTACTTCTTCTCACTCCTTTTCGAATGTGTATATTTGATTATGTTTTCTTTTGTTTATTATGTTTACGATCCTTTTGTGTTGCTTTAAAAAGGAAATGTTTTCTTCTGCACATTTGAAATAAATATTTCAAATCAAATCAAAAAAGTGGCATCTAATGGAGAGTTTAATGGTATATATCAGTTACATTAAGGAAACAAACTAATAATTAACCACAAGGGGTCAGGGGATGAACATTAGTTAAACATTAGTATGGCGCTGGCTTTAGCAGGTAGGAGGTCACGTGACAGGACTAGACTTTTAGAAGCTGCTTCGGTATGCTAATTTTTATGCTCCCACGCCAGCGATAGCCCTTGCAGAAATCATGTCTTTTTGTTTTCGGTACGTCCATCCCATTGTCATGAATGCAATATCTCAAGAATGCCTGGAGGGAAATGGCAAAAGGCAAATGTTTACTTGGACTCAACAATGAACTGATTAAATCTTGGGGTTTAAAGGTCACTGTGACCTCACAAATGTTTTTGACCGTAAGAATTAATGTGCCAACTATGACAAAATTTCACACAAATTTCTAAAAGGATAAAATGATGACGTTATATCCAAAAGGTCAAAGGTCAGCTTCACTGTGACATCATAATGTCCTGCAACAGCTGCTCCATTGATGCTCTGTTGCTTTTCCATTGAGCCAAAACTAGCACGGAAGTAAGCCTGGATCTGCTGCAATAGTTTTAGCACCACACACACACACACACACACACACACACACACACACACACACACACACACACACACACACACCCAGACAGACAGACAGGAGCAGAATTGTGTTTCAGTCGTCCCTGCAGCTTTGTTCAAATATTCAATTTTTGTAGCTACAGGGAAAGTACCCAAAAATAGGTACCATTTGGCCCCAGTACCAAATTGCAGGTACCAGAACCAGTGCCAGTTAAAGTGTGCATGGCACCCAACCTTAGTGAACACTATTCAGACCAGTCACAGGAAGTGTGCTGTTTTATGTGTTATTTCATTGTTTAAAAAACATTTGCTTTTCCTGTTTTGGTGTCTGGTGAACTAGTTACCTGTTTGCATGTTTGCTACCAAAATGTGGAGTGGCAGGGGACAGAGCTGGTATCATGGTGAAGTGAGATGCAGACTTCGGGTGATCATTTTCCTCATTACTACAAGCGACACCTTTCACTTTAACACAGTCATTTGATCCATTTTTAATATAAAAGTATTAATCAGTTTGGCTTCAGTAGGCTTAGCATTAATTATCAAATCAGACATTTAGCTAATCCAGACTAATATCACTATTTACCATAATGCACACAAGAACTTGTGTTTGCATCAGACTGTGATCTAAAGGAAATAATAAAGTTCAAGATGATATTTTTTACAGTTGAGTCCAATCTCACACTCAGCCTGCCACATCCAGGTCTCTCTATTCAGTCCAAAGAACCTGGAAATGTGTTTTATATGCCTTGAAGGCATCATTATGTAAGCATCCCTCTGAGACTAATAGGTTAGCCTGCACTATCGAGTCTGAGCTCCCTGATCTGGCATTCAGCTTCACCTCTCCTCTCAGCACTGCTCTGGCTGCCGGCGCTTTGACCTCCCCGCTCCTCCACATACAATATCCTCCTCCGCTCCCGCCGAGCACACCGCTGCTGCCGCTGCTTCTCCTCGTCTGGTGCTTCTTTTCTCTGTTTTTAGAGACAGTGTCTTGTTATCAAGAGGCAAATTCAGGTCGCTCAGTCTGGACAGATGTAGCTTTAGACTTTACTATGGTGCGCTGTGAGAATACAGTATCATCTTCCCAGTTCAATGTCTGTTCTAAATCTTAACATATATAAAGGTTAAAATAAAAGATTGCTTTAAATTTTCAAATTAAAGCTGCTATTCAAATAATTGCAAAGTCTCAGATAACAAATATAGAATGTTCTCTAATGAGGGCCAGTCAAAAAAACATTGTTGTGGTCTGTGTTACAAAAGATTATGTGAGAAATTCAAAAGACAAAAAAATGTCCAACTTAAATGTGATAAAATATACATATAAAGCCAGATGTCTCTAATATAGCCCTGTTTTAATGGCATATTTCTTTCTGTACCTGAGGTAAACGAAGGCCACTATTAACTGAATTAACTGTTTTGAGTCGACCTATATCTAACTGCAAACTTTCAACCAGCTCTCACAGCCTTCACTGGCTCGATTTTACTCCTAAACATGTTTCTTTGGTGGCTGTTTGCATTAGATGTGTAAGTGCAAACGTACTTGTGCACAAGGTGCAGCGAAGATCAGCTATTTACTCTAACAGCTAATGCCATGCAGGTCATTATGTCACACAGTGTCAAAACATGTGAAAGACATTAAAAAAAATACTTCAAGCCTTTCTTTTGGGACCTTGTGAGGCGTCTTGTGCTGGGAGAGACTGTCTACACCAGGGGGTCTGCAACCTTGGTGGCATGCCACAGCTTAACTAATGGCACTCTAGCAATAAGTATGTTAGTAAAAAAAACTGCAGTGTTTCCACACATTCATTTATGTCGCAAAAACAGCATCTGCCGCCATGTTTTGAGCTGGACCGTTTCTTGGGAGCTCTGTTGGAATATATAAAGCCCACTGCACGGTTATTTACTGTGCATGTACTCTGGTCACAGAGGGAGCAGCAGAACGGCAGGCGCAGTGAAAGTGAATCTTAACCTTTAATTGCACTGGGCTTAAACGTTTGTTTTCACCCATGAATAGCTGCTCCTGTCATACATTGATCTGATCTGATCAGCTCTGATTGGATCAACTGATCAGTTATCCACACTCTGCAAACTGCTGCAGAGAAAAAAAAACTTTTGTGCTGCTTTTATGGACCCTGTCCCTGTTAGGGTTGCAGTGGTTTGAGATTTCCACAATATGATAACAGTCTCAGAACATGTCGCGGTATCACAGTATTACAGAATTTATATTATTATCTGTCAGAATGATCCTTAAAGGGATGAAAACAGAAGGGTTATTGTTGGTTGAACAAACATTTTATCACTATAATTGAAACTTGAATCCATTTTGTTTGGAAGTTTGTGTAAAAAGTCTCCCCGTAGAAAATGACTAAAATAAAGGGGAGGTTCAACGTCCAGGCGAATTTATACTTTTAAGCAAAAGTACACGGTATGATAACTGTCAAATTTTACAACATGGTATATCTTGAAACCAGTATATCACTGCAACCCTGGTCCCTGTAGTGTCAGACTTTACTCAAAAGTTCTTCAGTTTGATGAAGACAATACAATGAAGAAAATAGAATGTAGTATTCTGCATATCAGCTTTTTATCTCTATAAATATATTCATATGTTACACCTGTGTAATCACAAACATTTGGATTAGTAACTGTAGTGCAGTTACATCATTTTTCTCGGTCACTGTGACAAATTACAATGATTTTGTAATTTAATTACGTAACTCTGTTCCACATAAGTACTTACCCCCCTAACACTGCACACACACACACACACACACACTCACACACACACACACACACATTTCAAAGAGTGAGGGATTGACATTATATTAATGTGGCACGCTGATTAACAAGAAAACTTAAAAATGTCACTTCATATCAAAAAGGCTGCCGACCCCTGACCTACACAATATTTTGGTCTTTGAAGACACTCACTGTGTCAAATTAATTGATCATTGGTTTGGCATGGAAAAAAAGATATGACAGACTATGCAGCTGGCCGACAATCTCAACCTGTGTGATGTACAGAGGTGATCAGTTTTAAATTAAATACACAGTCCTCCTCTTCCTCTTCAGCATGTTAACAGTACAGAGCATTCTGTGCACCTATTTATTAATGCATAAGAACATTTCATAGACTTGGTCAAATTTGACAAGAGAAGGCGAAAAATTCTATTTGCTTGTCTGTCAGGACACCACGAGGTGTCCCAGATGCAGTGTCTATGACACACTACACAAGATTAAAAAAAGCAATTGTCACACTCAATGCTCATTATTGTTCCCAGCAGCCCACTGCTGACGAGAGGGGCCGTTATTGGGCTGATATCATGCTGTCTGATCTTTGAATAAGATTCAGAATCACTTATTTTCCATTAGGACACACTACAGAGAATAAAGCAGCACTCATAATCATCACTGCCATTTTCAACTTGATACAGCACCATGTGGTCTGATCCTGCCATAACATCAGAATGCAGAACCTTAGAATACATGCCAGGATGAAACAAATCAAGCAGGTGTCCTTTTATTATATATAATTATCATCAGGATGCTGCTGCTGCAGTACAGGTTTACTGACTCTCGTAAAGAACTGGAAATTTTAGTTCTGTATAGGAGACATGTCAGCCTATACATGCTAGTTTGAGCTAAGGTTGCCCCCTAATAGTCTACCAAATGTTAGTCGACCAGAAAGGTCATTAGTCGACAAGATTTCATTGGTCGTTTAGTCACAGAAACAAAAAAACAAACAAACATGAAACTCTATTAGGAGCTGCACCTTGTCAAAATAAATCAAAAGCTGTATGACTGGACCATGTGTGACTTTAATTTGAAAGGACAGACACAGGAAGTGTCCACGCTCAGCAGTCAGACAGGAGTCAGGTTAATCTCCAGGGCTGGTACCTGCGGTTATTCCACAGGCTAGTTAATAACATGTGGGGCAGGAAATCCAAAGTGTGGGATCATTTTGAGAAGGTGAAGGACCAACCCAAGGTGATATGTAAACTCATCTTCATTGGTCCACTACAAACATGACGTATCATGTGAAACATGGAAGTAGCTACATGCCCATTAGCCCACAGCGTCATTAACAGGCGGCTCGCTCAGTGTGTGACGTGCACTTGGAGATAAAATATAGGCCTATATTAATGAAGGTTCATTAGTACGGTTTGTATTTCTCTGTAATGTAGCACAGTGTTAACAATGTTACTGAGACTATTCTTTCTCACACCTTCAACTCAAACCACCAAAATATATCATTTCATCATTACATTAATATCGTAAACATGCGGGCGACTAGTCGACTGATGGACCTAAATGATGACTGTTAGTCGACTAGGAAAATTCCTAGTTGGGGGCAGCCCTAGTTTGAGCACACGTGTCAGATCGTTACAGTACCCTCATGCAGAGTGTTGATGTGGCCTGAACTTGTTTTTATTTTCCATCAGGCATCGACAGTTAATGCACCATAAAACTCTGTCAGCTCAGCAAGTGGAAGTTTGTGTGGAGAAAAAGATGGACTCATGAGATGTGATGAAGTTACGACCCCACAGCACTAAGAGCTCACACACACACACACACACACACACACACACACACACACACACACACACACACACACTGCCAGTAAGAAATGATGGAAAATCATTATACACGTATTATAAAATTTAGATGTCATGCACAGTGGTTTGTCAGCACCTCTGTGCTTTAGGCCCTCTCCCTCCCACACACAGACTTCCCAAACTAGTTCATTTGTCCACCTATGTCCTCTTAACAACTTTCAGCCTGTACAAGCTGCACTAAATAAAATTGTAAAAAGTTATTTTAAAAAAGACATAATATCCAAATTCGTTTTTGGATGGTAACTTTTTATGATAAAATTAGGGAGTTCAAGTATCTCTGGGTCTTGTTCATGAATGAGGGTAGAATGGAGTGTGAGATGGATCGGCGGTTTGGTGCGGCATTAGCAGTGATGCGGGCGCAGCGCAGCACAGCGCTGTGCTGGACCATCGTGAAGAGAGAGCTGAGCCAGAAGGCAAAGCTTTCAATTTACTGGTCCATCTACGTCCCAACCCTCACCTATGGTCCTGAGCTCTGGGTAGTGACCAAAAGAATGAGATCACGGATACACGCAGCTGAAATGAGTTTCCTCCGTGGGGTGTCTGGGCTCAGCCTTAGAGATATGTTGACATGTATACCTTTGTTTAGAGCACCACAAAGGAAATCTCTAAAAACTGTGCACAACTGTGTGGAATGTGTGTTTTTTTCTCTATTTCTTTTGTAATTTGGGTGAACTGACCCTTTAAAGTAATATCTTGAAGAACAGTTTTCCAATTTCATGACTTAATACAGTCAACAGATAAATTAAAATACCTTTTCCATTAGTGGTTGCTAATGTGTAGACCCGGAGCGGGTGTGACATTTCCCATGCTGTTTCTGTCACATTTTCTGATGCAGATATACTTATCAACACATCAGTGATCACCCAAATCCCATGATGCAGCGCTTTCCTCATTTTCCTGTGCAGACTGATGATGACTCTGTCAACAGTGCATTAGGAGTAACTCAGTGATGTGCAGCACATTTGGGCCGACCACATTTGATGGAATAGTTATGGGGTATATTGAAATGACTCTGAATGCATTTTCCACCACCGCATTGATAAGTGAGGATCCCAGATGATCACTCAAAATCATTATCTTGGTTGCTGTTAGCACTGACCTTGCTTTCTATGAGAGGAGCAGGCCAAAGTCATTTCCAAAAATAGCAGCTAGACTATCACAGAGCCACTGTTGCTGAAAGGACTCATATGCTGCCGTTAGTCTGCAGGCGTGAGGACGGTGCGGCAGAGGTGGCAGCCTAAAGCTTACTGAAGCAGGTGAGATAAGATCAGATCAATCTTTAATGATGCCTCTGGGGACATCAGGTAGAGAGGGACGCAGCATTCCCCGAGGCACTGCAACAGCAGATCGATCCGCCGTGCCCAAAGCTGATTGTCCTGCTTGGAAAAGATGTGTCTAATCAGATAGGAATAGGTCATACTTGTCTGTGCAGCTTGCCTCTCTGTCTGGGAATTGAACCCCGATCTCCTGTGTGATTGGCAGCCACAGTGCTGATGAGGAGGGAGCTGCTTTTCTCTGCTACAAAAACTACCATCACAATGCACCAGAGAAGGCACCTAACCAGAAGTTAGTCTATGGCCCAATCCCATTTCTTATTTTTATCCCTGCCTCTTGTCTCTGAGTGCCACCTGCCCCTCGGAACAGAGTTAAAAGGGGTAGTTCTTTATAAATTATGACAACCTTTTAAGACCCTACCTTTTTTTCCCCCGTTAAAGGTGATTTTTGGTGGATTTTTTCCTTATTTGCTGTGAGGGTCCAAAGGACAGAGGTATGCTGTGTGCTGTAAAGCCCTCTGAGGCAAATTGTGATTGGTGATATTGAGCTTTATAAATAAAATTGAACTGAATTGAATTGATGCATCATCAGTAGTCGTCGATGCTGGCATTTACATAAATTGGCACGGTGAGCGTTGCCGACATTGCGATGATGCCATCATCTACTGTGGTGATTTCTTTTGCATCGGCCATAAGCATCGTTTTGGATGGACTCACAAGTTAAGTTTCATGTTACCAATCAATCAATCAAAGAAGTAATCAAATAAAAAAGACTGTTTCATAATCGGGCCACTATAGCTGTGCTCTGTAGGCTAATGTCAGCTACCTGTGCTCCGACCCTGCCAGTCTGAACGGATATTAAAGGAGTGCTAATAAGTGCAGCAACTACGCTGCTAAATATGTCACATTTGTGGGTCTCTTTTGTTGCTTGTGCAGCCATTTTGTGGGCGATTTTCATATAACACTTGGTTCGAAGTGTGTTTTTTGGAAGTGGGACACCCTACTCCAAGCATTAACGCTCAAAAACAAGGGGCGAGGGGTGTATTAGGATCGGGCCAAAGTGATTGGCAAATGTGAGCATTTTTTACATACTGATCTAAGTGGGTTCAACATGGTAAACATTTCCTGCAGCATCATTGGAGGCATGTCACCATGCTAACATTAGCATAGAGTGCTGCGGGGATGCCATTCATTTATAGGCCAACATGAAAACTAACATCTCCCTGGTTCCTTTTTGGTTTTTGCGTAAAATAAACTCTGTGGCAAACAAAACTTTATGATACTTACACATTTGTTCATTAAGATAATCTTCACCAATGACCACCACTTTTATGATTTTTGACGTTTAAATACAGTCCCCAGAAGTAAAACCCTATCGTAAGGCTTTGATTGAACTACACTATGGTAGCATGACAGCGTCACCACAACAAAGATGTAACGCCATGTTTTTCATGAGATCGTTCTGTAGTCTCATTTAGCCACTTGTTAGCAACTTTTTGAAGACAAATTAAGATTTCATAATTCAAGAGTAGGGCATTTACTGACTGATATTTTATGTCATAGAACAAAACTTGAAAGTCTCTTACGCTTTGTCAGCCACAGACCTTAATTCAGGCATCTAACCAAAAACCCGCTGACTTCAAAACAAGACAACATGGCATGCTAAAATGCTAACTTAATTTTAGGACTTACTCCAGCAACACTCATTTTAATGTCTTTAAATGGTCAAATGGTTTTCTGCTCGCTGGTTGCCCTGAATGTGTTGTGCTGTGTTGAATTTTTAAAGCACCATATGTTGCACACAGCAGGCATGATATTCAGAGACATGTGGTCATCAGTTTCATGTCTTTGGCTATGTTTTGCAGGCATGATGTAACACATGTATGTCTTCAGGACACACAGCATTCTGAAAGCATAAAATCGCCACGTTTCTGCTTGTTATGACTCGTCGGGTGGCTCCTGTCCAGGTCAACAGTGAAGTTCATTCAGAACTCAGCCAACGTACCAGCAGACACACTTTACACCATGTTTGTGATTTCACACATCAGAGTCAACAGCATGAGCCCAGCAGTATCATACATCACCAGCTGGCACATTTTCCACTTCTTTACAGCAACTGATTCAGATCCCACGCAGTCTCCCTCAACCGCGGATGTCCTCTCTCTGCTGCAGAGGAAGACAATGTGTGGAAACATTTGGATTATAGAGCAGGTGCATGTTAAATACACTTGCAGTAACAGCAGCCACAAGAAATAATCCACAAATACTACCCAGAGAAATGTGCACTGCTAATAAGGCTTGAGAGATATCTGTACCAAAAGGAAAATTAGCTATAGAGGCCAAAACTGTTTTTGTACCAGGCTGTAAACATGTTTTTTTCTGCTGGACAGTTTGGCATTTTAACATGGCCGTCTATAGGGGTTGATCTGTCCTTAGAGCCAGCTTCAAGGGGCCATTATCAGAACTGCAGTTTTTGGTTCTTCAGTGTTGGCTTCATTTTTCAGCCGTACATGTTGCTGCTTGGATTGAAGTCTCTGCAGCATGTGTGACATTGTGCTGATGTCAGTTTGCAGGCTAATCAGCTGCAGCACATTCACAACAGCTTCAAACCTGTAAATGTCAACAGCTGCATGCCTTTTATTTATCAGCACCACAGCGAACAAAACACTGTCTGTCTGTCTCTCAGCTAGCAGCACAAGTTTGATGACAGTATTTCTCAGCGGCACTTAAAAGAAGCATTTTTCTGATACATCTCCAAGTACCTTATGTCTTTGTTTCAGTCATTTAAATGGTGACAGTGAACTTAAAAATCACTTTGATGTGACTTTTAGTGCAAAATTGGGATGGCTGTTGTGATATCAGTTGGACTTTAAGCACACACACAAACACACCGCTCTCCTTGTCCATGTCAGAGGGGCTGATGAGAAAATGCACACTCAGCAGGATTGTGATGCTGTGGCGGCGGGATGGTTTGGTTGCCGTGGCAGCATTAAGAGGTGGGTGCTTACTGTGGCCGGCGGCAGGGGGAGTGGGAGATGACGTATTGCTCTCATGGGAAGTAAATTATCTGACCATGGTTTTCTAGTTTACTCTCTCTTACTCTGTCTTCATATGTTCTGTTTTTATATTTAAAAAGATTTTCAGAACACTCTGTGTCCCAGTGCACCTGCAGATGTTTGCCACAGTCTTCACCTAAATTTGATTGCCCCCCATCGATGTCTATAATCTTAAGATCTCACTATGAACAGCTTTTATAGAGGCTATTTACTACTTTTCTTTTATTTATCAGTGATCATGTAAAAAACCTCCTTAATGAAGTTGCTAATAGATCTATCTGTTTCACAGCATGTTAAAGACTTCCTCTGGTTGAGCCAGCATCATGCTCAGCACATCTCGCTGGCTCACGTGAATAGCATGAACATATTTTAATGACATGGCCCCTCTAGACTTTCCACGCTGGGTTTGGACCGAACAGGTCAAATTAATTTAACACAGTCATATAAGGTGTTTGTGAATTTCAGCAGATTTAAAGCCGTTTCTTTTGTGATGGTTGTGTAATGGAAACACTCGTTTTGAGCTAGTCTGTGTGGGCTGTGACACAAACTGTGCAGTTTCATCTGTGTTAATAGCTGCATATTACATCAGGTGGAACTGGAGTCATTAGAATTTACATAACTGAACTGTAGTTAAATACAGCCTGGTCTCACTCCCAGGCTGGGACTTTAAAGTCAGTGTTTAGCAAGCAGCAACCCCTGCAGCTGAAAAGTGAAGCCATTACACATGTGCCAAAAACTGCAGTTCCTCTAATGGCCACTTGAGGCTGGCTCATCATAGACCGTCATGTTAAAATGCCCAACTTTGTGTTGTTTACAGCCTGGTACAAAAAACTGTTTTGGTCTCCATCGCTAATTTCCACGTTCATGACAAGTTTACAGGGGGTTGAATTTTTATATAACTCACCTGTTTACATTTCATTAAGGCTTTAAGTTACACATAATTATTGCCGGAACACTTTGAGTGACAGGCTGTCTGCCAATAGTGTCCTCAGCTCCTCAGTCAGATCCACCCCTCATTCCTCTCAGCGCCACCCTCTCGCTCAAATATGGTCACTTCTGTCCAGGCCAGTTGTTAGGACATATGGGCACCATTTTCAAAAGTGGGCTCCTCATCCACACCCATCAAGAGATAGGAAGAGAGAGAGGTGGAGTTACTATACATATTACTATGTAAAGTTTTATACTTCCTGCAAATATAATACAATTAGTCATATTTCCATTTGTATTTTTTATCCACTCTGTGATAACACTTTATTTTCTTATCTTGAGAAGCAGAGGTAGTCTCGTGTGTCCTGGGCCAAAAAATGTCCTCCTCTGGATGATTAGAGAAGAGTATAATCAAACACTGATTAAAGAAATTACTGCGTTGTGTTAAATCATACAATCAGATCATGAGTGAGTGATTTTTTTCTTTATTTATTTATTCAATCATGAGGGCTACTTTAATCAAATATTAGTCAAATTGAGCACAGAACTTAAATAGTGTAGAGTATATGGCTGTCAACTCTCAGTTTTGCAGTTATACCCAATTCATGCAATTTCAAGACTGTTCAGGGACCCCAGTACGCAAAAAATATTTAAATGCACTATTTGTTATACTAGTTTTTTATGTACACTATATAAAAAGGCAATGTTGCTTTTCCCTCGCCAAAATGTAGCGTAACTTTTGAGTGTTATTTTGCCCACTTTCCAACAAGACCGCTTAACATGTTTGGTATCAATGGATGCCTTAGGTCCTGTAGTTTCGTATGATACCCGTGTCTTCAATGTAGCTTTAAAACTAAGCAGCAGGTTTTCTTACTTAAAATTACTCTGCCTCTCTTCTCACCTTCAGCTCTGCCTGTCATACCTTTTTGTACCTCTGTGCTCCTTTCATTTTCTTGTTCTCTCTGTACCCTGACTTTTGTTTTTGGAGCTGCTGATTTTTGTTGAGGCTTTCTGACTTAGCTAATCAGGCTGCAGTCCGCCTCACATGTTTACATTAGCGGTATTTGTGAGTTTTGTGCATCGTGCACCCGGCCCATGTCAGGTGGACCGCACCATTTTATGGTACCTGCAGTGGGTGGGAGTTTCAGATGACACATTTAAATGTGGTGTAATGATAACTATACGTTTATTTATCATGCAAATACACAGAACTTATATTGTCAGTGATTTAAGTCAGAAAGTAAATTGTTGTACTCGATCCTATTAAGGGTCAACCATAAACCTTTTCATGGGCCCTTCTTGGCCTTAGGCCGGGGTCATCTGTACCCTTTGACCCCCCTGACAGTGGGCCTGCTTCTGCCTCCAAAACATGAAGATAGCAATGGCTGCAATGCCGAACTCGAGGCTTCAAAACGGGAGTCCACAAACCAGTGGGTGATGTCACGGTGGCTACATCCATTATTTTTACATTCTAGGATTTTAGGCTATTTATTTTTATGAGTGTTTGGGGCTCTGTTGTTGATGTGATGACTCAGCACTTTTAAAAGAAATGCAAAGTTAACAACAGCGACTTCACACAGAGGCTCTAGGTTAGGGGCTCCCTGAGACCTAAGGCTCCTGGGCCTGGGCTGGTGGGCCCGTTCAGCAGTAATAATAATAACAATAATAATAATAATAATAAACTTTATTTATATAGCACCTTTCATACAAGAAATGCAGCACAAAAGCCTCTAAAATAAGGACAATATAAGCCCTGAGTGTTTCACATGAAAGTAGACATAATGGACATAAAACAGACAGATGAGGCTATTTCATACAGACATTTCAAACTGTTTCCCTGCTTCCCTGATATCATAGGTAGTGTGTTCCATAGCTTTGGGGTGTAATTGACAAAGGCTGCATCCCTGATTTTCCTCCTGCTCTTTCTGGGAACCTCCAGTAAACCAGCAGCAGATGATCGCAGTGTTCTTAGAGGCTAATAGTCAACAAGGGAGTTAGCAATGTAGCTTGGTCCCAGCCCATGTAGGGCTTTGTATACAAGGAGGAGGAGCTTAAAATCACTTGTAAATTTAACAGGAAGTCAGTACATAGCAGTTAAGACTGGTCTGATGTGCTCTCTCCTCTTGGTTCTGGTACACACATGACCATAACCAAGTAGTTTTGTTGCCTGAACCCAACCACTGACCCCTGGTTACTGTCGACCCCCTCTGCGTCACAATATGATGCAAAAGGCTGCCCCCAGCTTCGTTTCAGTAACAGTAAAATATGACAAGAAGGGATGAGATCACATCGCTACATGTTCAGTCTTGTTTTTAAGAACTGATTAACTGGATTTGTTTACAGTTCAGATTTGGTTATTTTAAGGTTCAGGTCAAGGCAAAATGCAAACACAGAACAACACACCAATAAATTATTTTCAAACCAGACAAATTTCACACCATGTTTGTAGTTTAACAAAACAAAATCAACATAAGAGCAGTCATTTCACACTTCACTCTGATGAATTTTTCATGTCGTGCGGCGCTAAATTGAGTTAACCACTCTCCATACACATATTATCCACAGCAGAATTTCTATTACTTCTATTACCATACAAAAAGTATTTTGACTTTGTAATTTTAGACATTTGTAGTGAATGAATTGTTCATTTCAAACATTTTCATTGCACATATTGTACTGACAGCCCTGTATTATAAAGCAAAACATGTGGGCTGAGAGATGTTCATTTCCACTGTGTCTCTATCCTGACCACGTCTTCTTCTCTGTCATCTCTCCGTCCTCTCAGGTACAACCCTCTCCTGCTCTCCTCTGCAGTCTTGTACCAGTACACACTGTCTTGTATTTGTTCCTCCTTCCTTAATTATTGCTTCATTATCTCTTGCTGTTGTTTGCTGTTCTGTTCTCGGTCTCTTCCTCCCTCCCCGCAGCCTCTCTGTATTTCATTTGAAAAAATTTAATGGGCTTTTTAATTGTAAGTCAATTTACTACAGCTGCTAAGTATAATGCCTTTCTCCCTCTGTCTCTTTGTCCGTGTGTGTGTGTGTGTGTGTGTGTGTGTGTTTGTGTGTGTGATGCAATTACAGCTTATTTGTGATTCTTACCTCACCCAAAACAGCTAATTAAGCTTGCTGTAGTCGCTCTTAATGTCTCCATCCTAACAATAACATGAACAGTGTGAGGTTGAAAACCGTTACTGAATGTTATTCATTTGGTGAGTTGCAAGTATTTTTACATTTAAATTTGACCACATATTAAAGGTGTACTATACAGGAATTGTCAGTTACTGTTTGTAACATTCACAGTACCTACCGCTCCACCAGAAAACAGGCTAACTCTGCGTCTCCCTTCATCCTCTCTGCCAGTGTCGGCAGTGAAAGTGAAAACCAACCCCAGATTCACTCTTGTTTGGGAACAAGCTTTGCCCACTCGGTGATTCGCCTTGCCATTATGGATGTCAACCGTTAACCGTTAATTGGTTGCACCCAGGTCGCCCCCACAAACAAATTGTTAACTATGTTATCACTGTTAGCTCTGCTAGCACTGTTAGCAGCGTCAGCACAGCTAGTGATGCTGACATAATTAAGAATGCTCAAGGGGTTTTGCAGTTCAAAATGAAGCCGCTTACTCACCAGAGTAACTTGGGGGGAGACTGGCCATGTTTCCGCAGCAAAGCTGTTCTGCAACCAGGACAGCATTATCAGCTATCAGCGCCGGACGAAAAGGAAAGGCCACTTGTACTCTATGTTGTTATGCTGGATTCTTAAGAATCAACCGGTTAGTTACCAGTAGTGGGTATTGGACTATTAAGAGCAAAACTGATCGAACCCGACATCCCTACCTGCTATATTAACATTTTGTGGCACTGTGTCTGCCATCTTCGTAGCTTCCTCTTGGATGTGTGCTGCTTATGGTCTGACACCTGATTGCTAACTAAGTCTTTTTTTGGCTTTTGCCCTCATCAGACAGGACAGTATAAAGCATGAAAGGGTGAGATGTTATGCACATGCACAAATATGGCCGCTAGAGTGCCAGCTGTGCTAACGGTTGTATGAACTAACTAGAGAAGGCAGCTAATGCTAACGTAAATGCTAACTTGGTTCAAAGTAAAGTACAGCCAATAAGAGGAATCAAGCAACACCACATATCTTCAGAACTTAGCACATAGTCCCATGGCTTTGCTTACTTTTCTCCGAGCCCTTATTTGTTTTGTCTCTCATCAATCGTAGAACTCCAGGTGTCCATAAAGGATGACACTAAGTCTGTCCTTCATTTCTGATTCCTGAGGACATCAGGAGAATCTCAATGCCGATAAGCTTTCACGTCTGCTATATTTTTTGCTCAAGTTGGAACATGTCACCCGGCAGGAATTCGTGTTTCATTCTTCGTTTGTTTTAGACTGGTGTTAGGCAGAACGTTTAAGGGTATGAAGCCAAAGTATGTGTCCAGTTTTTTCATTCATATCTGGTGGAAGCCATAGTTTTTATTTTACTCTGGTTCATCCCTTTTGCCTTCATGTCCACTATCTCTCATAGCCCAACCTCCACATCATGCATCTCCCTCTTCCCCTTCATCTTTCCTTTTCCTGTATCGCTCCACCATCCCGTGTTTGAAGTAATCGTCTCTCCGCAGACGAACTAGCTGTGAGGAGTGCTAAGTGAAGTTAAAGAGAGGAGGCAGAGGAGGGGGTGGCAGGGAGGGGGAAGATAGAAAGTGCTAATTGCTCCCTTCTCACATCTTCAAAGATGAAACTGATGTGAAACAGTTTGGAGTTACTGTTAGTCCAGAGGGGTTCGCTCACATTAAAGGGCGAGGAAATGATGTTGTTACACCAGGCATGGTGCTGGTGTAACCTTGAAGTGCTGCATCGGCACTAGACTTAAATGGATACACGGGCGTTTTGAGTAATGGTCAGCTGTTTTTCTTCTTCATCACACATTTGCCCTTCAGTTCAACTTAAACGCGTTAATATTATTTCTTAGCAGGCCATGAATTTTTAAAGTGTGTGCTCAGAGTAGTTTCCAAATGTAAAAAATGTGGCTTCAAAAATAAGATCATTCCAGACACTAGATGATGAAAGGATCAGAGGGAGAGGGATGAAATGTGATGCATTATTATTGCTGTGTTATTTACATTTCTTCTTTAACACCCCAACATCTTGCGCTGTATATAGGATGAGTCACTGCTCCAGCAACAGAATTATTTATCAGAAGTGTCACATCTTATTAGCTGAACATAGTGCTGTGGAAATATCCAAATCCATCAGCTTCCGTGCTGAAATGCATTAGCCTATTCATTTTTTATGCCTATCACATATATTAACATCTTTAAGACATTATGTGAAGTCCTGCCTTGCAGAGTCACCCTGTGTGAATACCTTCACTTCACTCCTTACTGGACAGCGTTTCACCAGGTTACTTCCTCCACCTTCACATAAACCCAAGGCCAAACTGACACTCTCTTCTCAGGTCTTTTCAGGCTCCTTTGGGAACATTTTGGAAGCACCCAGCTGAAATAGAGGCAAACAGGAGATAAAGAGATCGAAAGTGAAGCAAATGAAAACCATTCCATCATAGATGTACATTCAGAGTAAGACTATCAGACGGCATGTTTATCCTTTAATAGCTGTTTAGATTAGGCTTTTTAGGATTTGCGGCCTGTTTGATTGATTAAAGCCTCCTTCAGACTGTGAGATTTTAGCAGTATTATAAATTTAGTGCAGCTACACTGTGCGATGTGCATCTAATAAACTTGGGTACATCATGTTTTATGTATGCAGACTGTTCAATGACATCGCCGACTGAATGCAAGGATGCTGCACGGGTTATTACTTCTCCAACTGTGAAGCACAACATAGAGGGTCACATTATTAAATAACCTTAAGGTTTGTGGGCACTATATACTGCAGTGTGTGTGTGTGTGTGTGTGTGTGTGTGTGTGTGTGTGTGGCAGCTGATTCCTTGACACAGCCTCCCACTCCATCCTCCTCGACCACCTTTCCACTCACTTCGGACTCACCGGCACAGCTCTCTCCTGGTTCCACCCATACACATCCAACCGGCAACAGTTTGTCTCCATCAATGGCTCCAGTTCCCACCCAGCCCCAATAAACCATGGCGTGCCTCAGGGTTCTGTGCTTGGTCCCCTCCTCTTCACCATTTACATGCTCCCCCTGGGTCAGCTCATCCATAAACATGGTCTGAATTTTCACTGTTACGCTGATGATACCCAACTATATCTCAGCTCCACACCATCCATCCCGCTCCCTCCTCAATCCATAGTCAACTGCCTACTTGCAATAAAAACCTGGATGACCACCAACTTACTCAAACTTAACAGCAAGAAAACAGAGCTCTTGGTTGTGGCTCCCAAGGCGCTTCTTCAGAAAGGGTGGGATTTTACCCTCCGTGTGGATGGCTGCTCCATCTCCCCATCTTCTGAGGTTCGCAACTTGGGTGTCATCCTGGACTCCACCCTCTCATATGAATCCCACATAAAATCTGTTGTTAAATCTGCCTTTCTCCACCTCAAAAACATCTCCAGACTCCGGCCTTCACTCTCAGACTCTGTTGCTGAGACCCTAGTCCATGCATTTATCACCTCCTGCCTGAACTATTGTAATGGAGTCCTGTTCGGGCTCCCCAGTAAAGCCTTGGACAGACTGCAGTATGTGCAGAACTCAGCTGCAAGGGTTCTCACCCGGACCAAGCCTTGGCAGCACATCACCCCCACCTTCAAACACCTACGCTGGCTTCCAGTCAAGTTCAGAATCACTTACAAACTCCTCCTCCTCGCCTATAAAGCTCGCCATGACCTTGCCCCACAGGTACTTATCGGATCTCCTCACTAGTTACACCCCCTCATGGAACCTACAGTCCACCGACTTGGGTCTCCTCAACGTCCCTCACACCAGCAGGCGAACATTCAGGGAGAGAGCCTTCAGTGTGGCAGCCCCAAGCCTCTGGAACTCTCTCCCCATGGAGATTGCCAGGTGCCAACACTGGACATTTTTAAATGTGCACTGACAGAGATCCCTGTTCACCCTGGCTTTTGGTTCTTAAATTGTTATTTTTGTTGCTGTAATGCGTCCTTGGGTCTTTTGAAAGGCGCTATATAAGTCTAAGTCATTATTATTATTATTATTATTCGTCCTTCTTTACGTGATCATGGTAAGAGCTGGAGGACACATCATATAGGCAAGGCTTCTGCTGCCACAACTCCACAAGGTTTTCCTCTTTGCTGGAATCACACACATTTCTTTAAGCGTGTTTTGCCTCCATGGCGAGCTTCTGTCCGTCTATTTGTTTGGGTTTAGCGCTGATCAGTGTCATTTCATGCTGCATTTCTATTGGTTGATTAGTGGGTTGTAACAGCAGTCACACAGTGAGATCCCAAATATCTGAGACTGTCAGAATTTTATCCCAGGCTGTCTTTGATCGCAAGACCATAATAGCAGCTCTTCTTTAACCTCTCTCACTGTGTGACGACATTGGACCACTGTTTTAGAGCCACGACCTAAGATATCGCTACGTTTCTTTCACGTTGGTCATCTTTCACCTGGGACAGCCCAAAAGTGCCGTTAAAAGGAAAACCACCAGGGCTGCTGTTGGTCATTTGGATGGAAAGGTGGAAAAAAAAACCCAACTCAATCATTTAGGATTTTACTAAAAGAGGGAAATCACCTGTTGATTTATATATATATAGATCCCAGGGGACATTTTTTGTGTTTGAGAGCTGTTTAAATGTGTAATTTGTGGTAGATTTTATTTAGTTGAACTATTAATATTGTACACAGAATCTTAATCTCACTCTGAGTTACTGTTGTTGTTCACAAACTTAAGAAATGAGAGATCATTTTTATTTAGTTTTTACTGAATATTTGAGGCAAATTGTAAAGCTATATCACCTATTTTGTTGCAATTGTATATTTTTGAATTAATAACACATTTTTTTCAAAATATCGTCAAATACCATGATATTATTTTAGGGGCGTATCACGCACAACTAGTGATGAACATAGCGGCGGCAATGAAAACTAAGGTCTATTAAAAGTCTTAATCGCTCTGCAGGCTGTTATACCAGCTATGTTGCAAACTTTGCTGAGTTTGTGGTCGTTATATCACTTAAAATGGACGTCCTTCTGAGCAGTTGCAGGTCATTGGTTATTCACTTCATGACAGAACTGTTAAGATGATGTTTTGTCAAACTTATGAAAAAGTTTTCCTCATATGCAAAACTGTCACCTTGTTTACAAGCTGTTTGACAGATCACACTTGTTGCCCTGTTGGACCTGTTTTTAGCCTTTTCCCCACATTCTGAAATCTTGTCGATGACTTGCTGAGTACGATATTATCATAACTGGTGGCTCAAACTACAAAAACAAGACAAAAACTGTAACAAAACATACTTTTTCTTTAAATCATGAGTGAGTGTGAATGCTGATGTACAGTACCTACTTTTGATCTGCCACAAAAGGTTTGGGTTTTGATCAGCTCGCGGTTTCTGACTAAAATAAAAGTGGATATCTGTGCGTACGTTTATATTACAGATCTATCGGCGTTGCTGGCTGGTGTTCAAGAAGTCATCCAGCAAAGGACCTCGACGTCTTGAGAAATACCCTGATGAGAAGTCTGCCTACATCAGAGCCTTTCCTAAGGTGTGTGTGTGTGTGTGTGTGTGTGTGTGTGTGTGTGTGTGACAGGTATACTCTGTTCAGCAGGAGAAAACCAAAGCTAAAGAGCTGACAGACACACACACTGACGGGGATGAAAGCAGTCAGCCTTCACATTAAAGTCTGATTCTTTTGCTTCTGAGCTCAGCGAGAATCAACAATCCTTCTTCTTCTCTTCTTCTCTTCACTCCGTTTCTCTCTCAGAACTCACTCATCTTTCATTCTTCATCATCATCACCTCTCCTTCACTTGACCTCCTACTTTCACACTCCTTCATTTATCGTCCTTCAACACGCCAGTGGACTTAAAGTGAAGTTGTAGAGTGACTTTGCTCTATTTTTTAAAATCTTTTTTCCCCTGTACTTTTACTGTAAGCACAATTATAAAACATATAAGACATTTGACTGAAGGTTTCTTTTTTGTACAGAACAGTCGTCTTATTCCATACAAACCAATGAACTGGTTAACCCTTGGAAGTGCTTTAACTGCAAGTCACCTAACCTCGTCAATTGTCTGTACTGATGGAATACTTGATGCTGAAAAATAACTCCTCACTTTATTAAATCTCTATGATTTACCATTTTCAACCTCAAGACACGGTGTTGAATGTATAGTTTAAAAGAAGCTGTATATTTGGAGTATATCCAGGAGAAAGTAACTCCCCTCCAGGGAAACGACAAATCTGATTATCTTCTAAACCTCTATTCAAGTCATTATTTCAGTTTGAACATAAACCTTCAATTTTAACTGATTATACTGAGGTGTCATCACTTTAATAACGAGTAAGTTAATCAGCCCTGGCTTCCACTTTGTTAACCATTTTATCTTCAACCTGTTGCCTAGGTGACAGAGATTAGCAACGTCAAGAATGTCACGCGGTTGCCTCGAGATACCAAGAGACAGGCAGTGGCCATTGTGTTTACAGACGACACCTCACGCACCTTCACCTGTGAATCAGGTAATGTATGGACACACACACACACTCTACAACTTGATGATAAGACATCAGAAATCTGAACACAGGCAGTTCACCCAGCTGTTCATAAAGAAATAGTTCCAGCACACAGCTGAGATGAGATTTTTTTTAATGTCAAGCACTATTTCCAACATTAAGAAGGAACTTCCACACTCCAAAAATAATGTCCTTATCCCATTTGCAACAGAGCTGCAGATCAAGTCTCATGCTTGAACTGCACCAAGCTGTGCAGCAGTTACTGTTTTCACCCAGCAACACTGATTCATGACAATACAATTGAGTGAGATAAAACTGTTTTCAGTGTTCGTCATTAGTCTCAGAACATCTGCCAGTAGAGGAGACCGTTATTTCACCATTTAACTTCTTTATTACAAGAGTGATCTTGATTCTAGTACATGCGATCTCTCTCTCTCTCTCCACAGAGCTGGAGGCAGAGGACTGGTTTAAGACACTGTCGATTGAGTGTCTTGGCACACGGCTCAATGACATCAGTATGGGAGAGCCCGACCTCCTGGCTGCAGGAGTGCAGTGTGAACACACAGGTAAATCACACAGAGAATTAAACATACAGTGCAAAAGCTTCCATCTCAAGATGTAGTTTAAACTTCTGCTGCCCCCAGTGCAGATCTGTGGTTTAGTTCGGGGCCTCCAGCTTCAGATTAAAACACAACTGATAGTGTTGATGGCTGGGAGGCCAGTGAGGGATCACATCCTTATTGCTGCTGCTAAAGCTCAGTGCTGGCAGGTAAAATAAAACACTGTGTGTAACAGAGCAGAGGTCTGTCTGTAACATCCTCCCTGGGTCAAATGGAGTTGGCAGTGAGAAGAACTGTGATGTGTTTGGACAGAAAAAAAGAGCAAAATGATGATGTGATTTTTTTCCCTTAATGCAGCTTTTGAAATAACAATTTGAATCACTTGAAAATTTACATATCATTCTATAAACTCTAAATTTGATACATATTACATATATTTCTCTAAAAAAGATGACACATTTTTGTTTGGTTTTCTGTCCATTATCAAAGCTAAATAGGTGTTTGCCATATCCATCCATCCATTTTCAACCACTTATCCAAAGCCGGGTCACAGGGGCAGCAGGCCGAGTAAAGCATTCTGGACGTCCCTCTCTCCAGCAACGCTTTCCAGCTCCTTCTGGGGGATCCTGAGGCGTTTCTAGTCCAAAAAAGATGTCTAATCCCTCCAGTGTGTTCTGGGTCTGCCCCGGGGCCTCCCGACAGGTGGACATGCCCAGAACACCTCTAACAGGAGGCACCTAGGAGGATCCAAAGGAGCAGGGACTTTACTCCAAGCTCCTCACCCTATCTCTAAGGCTGAGCCCAGCCACCTTTCAAAGGAAACTTATTTTGGAAGCTTGTATCTCGACTTCATATTTTCGGTCACTACCCAGAGCTCATGACCATAGGTGAGGGCTGGGACGTAGATGGACCAGTAAATCGAAAACTTCGCCTTCTGGCTCAGCTCCCTCTTCACCATGACGGTCCAGTACAGCACCCACATCACTGCAGATGCTGTGCCAAACTGCTGATCTATCTCACGCTCCATTCTGCCCTCACTCGTGAACAAGACCCGAAATACTTGAACTCCTTCGCTTAGGTTGGTAACTCACTCCCAAAACCAGAGGGGGCTATCAGCCGTTTTCTGGCAGAGAACCACGGCCTCAGATTTGGAGGTGCTGACTCTCATCCCAACTGCTTCACACTCGGCTGCAAACCATCCCAGTGCCTGCTGGAGATCATGATGTGATGAAGCCAACAGAACCACATCATCTGCAAAAAGCAGAGATGCAATTCTGAGGTCACCAAACCAGACCCCTTCCTCCCCCCGGCTGCACCTCGAGATCCTGGATTTGGCTAACACTCAATATTGTATCCTGTGAGCCTCCCATGAACCACAGAAACTCTGTCAAAGCCTTTTGAGTGCTAAATTTGACGTTGCTGTCAGCTACGTTTCACATTAAACACCGTCATGCGACCCGTTGTCAAAGTAAAAGTATTAATTTGAGCAGCTTTAAAAGCAGCACTAAATGGTTCAGGGCCAAAATACCTTTCTGATCTCTTGCTCCGTTATGAGTCGAACAGACCTCTCCGATGGTCTGGGGCAAGTCTACTTCCTGTCCCCAGAGTCAAAACTGAACATGGAGAAGCAGCGTTCAGTTTGTATGCACCAAATATCCAAACAAAGTCCCTAAAAAGCTTGAGGTTACTTCAGGTTTCCTCAACTTTCAGCCACTTGAATCAGTTTGCAACTGCTTTTTATTCAATTCAATTTGGGACTATTTATTCATATCACATACACTCACTTTAACGGCACTCCAGTTTTTTTCCTGGTTTCATTGTCTCAATCTATTTAGGCTAATTTATGTTTTCTATTTTACTTTTCCTGTTTAATTTTTCTTGTTCTATTTAGGCTTATTTCTATTTTTTTTTTTTTTCTGTTTGAAATCCGGCTCATGTGTCTCTTTATATTGCCTCGTGTTTCCTTCCTTACAGCCTTTATGTCTGATATAAAGCACTGTGAATTGCCTCATTGTTGAAATGTCATGTACAAATAATGCATTGCCTTAATAACAGCTCTGCTCTTGGATAGCTATTCAACTTATTAACTGGACAAAAGACACAGCAACATTCTGGTGAAATACCCAAAGCAGCTCAGACTCCACTGACAGCACAACCCTGACACTGTTCCTGTCATTCCTTCGTCTCCTTTAGAGCGTTTCAACGTGTTCCTCCTCCCCTGTCCCAACCTGGACATCTACGGCGAGTGCATGATGCAGATCACCCACGAGAACATTTACCTGTGGGACATTCACAACCCGCGCACCAAGCTGGTCACCTGGCCGCTCTGCTCACTGAGGCGCTACGGACGTGACGCTACACGCTTCACCTTCGAGGCTGGGCGGTGAGGCTGGGAATGGGATGGCTGAGGGAGGGAGGGGGGGGTGTTTGATCACTGATACATGCAGGTTACATACATCATGGGATGCCACACACATGTGAGATTAGCATCATGTTAGGGACGACACATCCTTTGTTATAGCAGTGTGTATTTATGATGAAACGCTTTATTGTAACTCACAATATAGTGTGTGTCGTGTGTGTGTGTGTGTGTGTGTGTGTGTGTGTGTGTGTGTGTGTGTGTGTGTACTTGTCAGTCAGCTTACGGTCAGTCCAAGGATACCCCTCTCTCCCTCTGTCTCTTTCTCTGAGGAGATTGATTGAATAGATTAGACGATGAATCAATGCTGGGTCGGACCTCCTTATCTCCTCCTCTTTGATAAAACCTGACGAGCTATGATTGGGTCAGCATGCAGATAATGGTGTGTGTGTGCGTGTGTGTGTGTGTGTGTGTGTGTGTGTCTGAAACCAACCAAAACAGCAAGAGAGCCCTCTGTCTGCGGCTCTGCTGTACTGCACCACTCTCAAACACTTGATCTCATTCGTAATGTATTCATTATTAGCTCCTTTACTGCCATTTAATTTCATTAAGCCAACATTTATTACTGGCCGCGCGATATGGACACAGTAATGTGCATTAAGTACAAGTTATTAGAAACAGACCATTTTAAATGAGTTAGTTTCCTGTTAATGGCTCTTGAATTGATGATCAGAGCGCCTCAGGACTCAATGACAATCACAGCCATCAAACTGCTGGGTCATCTGAGGCTGTGCAGAAGTGCACTTGTTCTTTTTGGTCATTTACATGATACAGTCTGTGTGTAGAAGAGTTTGATCAAGTGGAATATGAATCTGAGGTCCCTGTTTACTGAGTTTTCGCAGACAAATCAAGAGTTATAAGCATGACATCATATGGACTGACAGGTGTGTGTCACTTGACAGTTTTGGTGTTGTCATCCTGCATAGTAGGACTTGGACTCGTGGGGAAGTGATGGCACTTTACTGAAACTGATGACAGGGTGTCTTCAGGTCCTTAAGAAGTCTTAAATTCAATTTTGTAATATCAGGCTGTTAAAGTCATTGAATAGTCTTAAATTTGACTTTATGAGGTCTTAATTGCCACAAAAATCTAATTCAATTCATCAGTTTTTCAATTTCTTTTTGTGAAAATGAGTGAAGCTTTTCCACATGGGAGTCTACAATTCTGATGTTTCAAACCTTTAAACCTACCACTGAACCTAAAACTGTCTTTTTACTTTTTACTTTATTCTTGCACTTACCTGCTGGTAAGATGAAAATTAACCCAACTCACTCTTATAACCATATTTCTTCATAAAACCTTCCTCTGCTCAGGACAATATTTTCCATTATACTTACCTGCAATGCTTGAATAAGAAAACGATTATTTGTCCAAAAATCAGTCTTAAATTTGGTTTAAACTGTTCTTGAAAATGTCTCAAAAAGCATTAAGTCTAAGTGTTTGATACCTGTAGACATCCCTGGATGAGTTTATTTAACTTCACTGGCTCTCACCTGATTATTGATCTGATCTCCAGTTCATTTTAACAGTGATAACAAACAGGGAGAAAAAGGCAAAAAGAGGCCTCTTGTACTGTTACATCACAAACTATAGTTACCAAGTGCCCTCTAAGTTTAGACTTTTTTTCATTGTTAAAGTACAGAGTAGGAGACAAGCTCAACACACCTCTGTTTAACTCCTTTATACCTTGTGATGTATCAGCCTTCCAGCTGTTCCACACCAGAGTTTGATTGACAGCGTTCACACTGGCTGAAACAAACTGAACCCAACAGGCAAATTCATCATGGCACATGTCTTACAGGATTTATTATTTCCAAGCCTCCCATTCATGTTTATGTAGGCAGCTGTGCAGTGTTTTCTGGTAGTGCTGCACTGCATTTCAAGAGACACAGTGTCTTCTCATTTTCATGAGGATGAATCTGGGCTACTTTGTGCAAATCAGGGGCATCCAGTGCGACTTGCTGCCTCTGGAAACTCCCAGAAGTGTAAGATAGATAGATCATTTATTGTCTCCTGTGGAGGAAATTTGTTTCACCAGCCTGCACACACAAAAGAACAGTTAAAGAACATCGGTCACAAAAAGACAAACACAATGCTATCTCAAAAGAAGGAGTCCATTGTATTATTGCTAAAGTATTATGACTTTCTTTGACCTGGACCTGTAGGTGTAGTAGGAGTAGGTCCTCATTGAAGTTGTCCAGACTGTAATCTCCTCCATTGTACTGTATTGTCCAGCCTGTGCTGTTTTGTATACTGGCTTCATACTGAGGTCGTGTTCTGTGCAGGATGTGTGACAGCGGTGAAGGCCTCTACACCTTCCAGACCAGAGAGGGAGAGCAGATCTACCAGAGGGTTCACTCCTCTACGCTGGCGATCGCAGAGCAGCACAAGAAGGTCCTGCTGGAGATGGAGAAGAACAGCAGGGTGAGAGCCGCGCTAACACCCCCTCGCTAAAATGAAACTGCCTACCCCAGCTTTTACTGAATAATTAAATAGACATTACTAATGTACTGTGGCCTTTTTTAAATTCCACATGTTGTGTCTTTATGTCTCCCAGTTGATGTCTATGGGTTCAGAGCCTGGATCCTACCCCTGCACTCCCACCGCCATCCTGCCCCGATCCGCCTACTGGCACCACATCACTGGAAACCAGACTGGCATGGAACCTGGCAGTGGTAGGCCCCACACTGGCATTTAGATAGCTTTGTCATTTTTCAATGTAGGCTTTATATTGTTTACTACATGTGTAGTGCACAACCACAACATTTAATTTCTCCACCAGTCTATTTTAATTGTGCCTGTACCGAATTTCCTGGCTCCTGCTGGCGACTGGGGCAGAGGTTAGACACACCAAAACCAGAATGATCCCTTATTGAAACAACTAGTGCAATACCCAGCTGGCCACCAACATTGTTGGACGTTGATATTTGGTTGAATTTAGCTTGTGACATTGGGTGGCCAGGATTTCAATGTCAGGATAAAATCCAATGCCAACAGCAATTTGATGTAGAATACTGACGACAGGCAGGCAGAGGGAACGTGCTGTCGCTCTGGTTGAGGGTGAGAGGCTGTCAGTAAATAGTTTGCTGGTCACAGGGAAACGGAGATCTGTGTAGGTACATGAGAACCTAAAAAATAGGGTAGAGCATGGGGAGTACCACCATTTGGTCCAGGAGCTTCTCCTCCATGATGCCAACCGCCTCAAGTGCATAAATGTGAGGTGCATTGCAACACAAAAAAACGCGAGCAAAAAGCCTGCGGCTGCTAAAATGCTTTCTGTGTGATCAGGGCTTTAGAGTCCAGAGTCTTCCTGATGTCACAAGGGGTTAAAGCAGATTGATTCACAGCTTCTTATAGAATAAAAAGGTCCTTTGTTTAAAAAAGATGGTGACTTTAATATTATGTCCAGTGTTGAAATAACAGTTAAACCGTTTACAGTTATTGGCTTCCTTCCTGAGAGTGAGCAACATCAATCTCATGTCTGAGTGGTAAGCACAGAGCTGGAGTCAGGACACGGTTAGCTGAGCTTAGCAGAAACACTGTGGGCAGAGGGAAACAGCAAGCATTGCTCTGTCCACAGTGAAACCACACACCTGCCAGCACCTCTAAAGCTCACCGATGAACACATTGTGTCCGGCTTGTGCTTCAGTAACGCCTATGTGTTTGTGTGTCTGCAGGTGATGCTTCAGAGGACGACCTGCTGTCCACCCGCCTGCCTCCTGACCGCCCCGCCACGCTGCCCCTGGCAAACACACACGCACAGTCCCAGCCGCACATACACAAACACTCCCCGACACACTACCCCACCTACCCTGGACAGTGACACAAACACACAGACCATGTGGACATTTATAAAGACCCAGACAGAGACACACGCATATCCACATGCATGCAGGCACACAGAACTCACACACACTGAACGAGACTCACAATGTCCCTGCTTAGATTAGTTTTACAGCCCAACGTTACACCTCACAGGAGAAAGGCGGGACTAACACTGGCCCACAGACCATGCTGAATGCAGAAAGCAGGAAGTGAAAACTAAATTCAGCAGAAGACTGTGAGGAGATTGAGCTTCCTTACATGACTGCAGCTCCGACAATTCCACAGTAAACGAGGGATTTTTGACGTTTTTCCACACTCAGGATGAGAAACTCTGGCAGACTGGCATCTAGCAAAGGCTCTCAGTCTGATTTAAACAACCTAAGTTGTAATATATGTCCAACCAGGTCTAAGTGTTTCACTCTGTTCTGAATGGCCACTGTCGGAGGCAGGGTGAAAAGCCTTAAGGAAGCCTTAACTGTATTTAAACTACAGGTTTTTATTGAAATTCTGACTGAAATATTAAATCTCTGTCAGTGTGAGACCATGTATTTTCAGCGTCATCAGTGTAGGGCTGCCCCCGACTAAGAATTTAGTTAGTCGACCAATAGTCGTCATTTAGGGCCATTAGTCGACTAATCGCCTGCATGTTTACGATATTAATTTAATTATTAAATGATTTATTTTGGTGGTTTGAGTTGAAGGTGTGAGAAAGAATAGTAGCCTTACCTCTTTTTTTTTACGAGGAAGTTTCATGGAGAGACATGTGTGACTTTGTCCTAATCATAGGGGGATAAAAATCCATAGGTGGCACAGTGATGCAGTGGTTAGCATTGTCACCTCACAGCAAGAGAGTTCCTGGTTCAAACCCAGGGTGGAATGCCCCTCTGTGTGGAGTTTGCATGTTCTCCCTGTGTCAGCGTGGGTTCTCTCCGGGTACTCCAGCTTCCTCCCACAGTCCAAAGACATGCGGGTTAATTGGTGACTCTAAATTGTCCGTAGGTGTGAATGTGAGTGTGAATGGTTGTCTGTCTCTATGTGTCAGCCCTGTGATAGTCTGTTGACCTGTCCAGGGTGAACCCTGCCTCTCACCCAATGTCAGCTGGGATAGGCTCCAGCGTCCTGTGACCCCTAACAGGATAGGGGAAACAGGAATTTCCTTTAAAAAAGCTCCAAGCTTCAGCTTTTAATTCAAGTAAATATTTCTATAGTATACATTTATAATTGGAAACTTCACTGTAAGTATATGTCCGTTTTAATAAGTGAAACCTATCTTAACCTGTCTGAAAATGTGCATCCATATATTTTGCATGATTACATGCGTCAAGACTTAAAGGCTTTTCACCCTACCTGTGAATGTGGACATTTAGAACCGGTAACACTTTTGAACCCAGTTTATTTTAGGCATGTTAAAGCCTTTACAGACAAACCTATCTTGTGACCAAGCTGCCTGGATATGTTTGGTAAATTTTAGTAAGGAATCTGTGATTTGGTTAAAACTACAGTAGGATCAGAAATACTAGATCTGATGAGTTTCTCACCCTCTGAGTGACCTAATTTCCAAATGGCTGCCATGGGATTAACGTCAATAAAGCCCAGCGTGTTTCACTGAATACTGCGTGGACGGGGACTGCATGGTGCCTTAATAGCACCACATGGACTGTGCTATCATCGGAAATATACTGACATCTAGGATTCCCTTGTGGAAAGTTCCCAGCGTGCCAGTGCCAGCTGACACACTTGTCTGAAGAACACTTGATCATTTCACTGTACGTCCGCGTCTGGATCAATGCCTTTGATTTCGCTGATAACTGACTTTGCAGTTTCTGGATCTGTTTGCCGTGCAGAGGTTCTGAACCGTGGAATGAAACTGTGATTGGATTCATTTTTATGGATTGGCTCCTGTACTGAACTGGATACTCACCCTTAGAGCTGCGGACTTTCTTAGGGATGTATCCTATTCCACCTTCTAGTAGCCACATGCTTTTATTGAGCTATATTTGCACAGCCCAGTTTGTTTCTTAGGTTATTTAAGGGTTAGATGTCGAAGAGGGAATTACAGTGTGGAGGTCAACAGATACATGATGATACATTTGGACTGATTCTGCCAATAACTGATATTCAGTGTCTTTACATATGACCCCTTGAATGACAGATGCTCATTTTTCCTTAATTTATTTCTTACAAGAGCGACAAAACCCTTAACGCTGAAATGAGTAACACGGGAGAAACATTGGCGAGCATAGATTCTGTAATGGGCAGGGGTGGAAATGATACAGGGCCATCTCTTCCTCCCACAAGGCCGGGGCTCATTTCTGCACTAATGTCACACCAGAGCGGAGCCTGAACTAGAGGGGCATCAGGGCGCACTGAAGAGGAAACATGGGGGAACTTTGGCTGCTGACAGGGGCTCTTAAGGTGCCTCAGTTTGCCTCCATGATAGGTGACATCAGGTCAAAAACGAAGCATGGAATTATCCCGTCGGGCTACAGACACATCATGGTTAAATATTTCCCAAAAGTCATACCAGAGCAGCACTTCAGTCTTTGACAGGAAAATTTGGGCATTTGGACTGACCAGAGCTATATAGTTAGCCAAAGCCAAGTTTCCACCAAGCACTTTTCATATAGTACCATGAGACCTGGTACGTAACTCCTATGGACTTGTACCTAAACCCTAGATCTGATAGTAGTCTTAAATATAGGCGTGGTTGTTACTCGCTGCTCTATTCAGTTCTCGCTGTATTTCCTCTTTGCTGATGATGCAGGGGAACGTTTGCACCTCATTAATTGTCCATGGGATGGGGTGGCACACCAACATTTTCATTAATAAATAGAAAAGGATGGAGTGTTTAGTCTTTGATGCAACAATGGACGTATTATTAGGTCGCCATTGGTGGGATGCAGTTGAGTCCTTGTCAAGCAAGAGTGAGGATTTTCTCTGGCCAGATCAACAGACTGCAGCGTCTCTAGCTCCACCATTTAGTATTGGATCAGTGTGTTTGCTACCTCAGCAGAGGGGTAACAAAAAACAGTATAATGGAGCGATTCTGTTGGTACCATCCACAAGTTTTGACAACTGAAACGCAAATAACCGTTCTAGCTTTTTAACTGAACCGAACTCTTGGTGTCTTGGTGGAAACGAGGCTCAAGAAGCACTTGGACCACTCGTGTACCTTATGATGTGACAACAGGGAAAAGACTAACCATGGAAGAGAAATCCTGATGTTCTAACTGTAATCAGCAGACAGTTTACGTCACAGCTGGTTCTATGAGAGTTTCTTCAGCTTCGTGTACATGGCCTTTTTCAAACCTTTTTGTTGCCTCCGCTCAGTCAAACTTGTCCGTGAGACAGATGGTCTCAAGAGATGATTCCTTACTCATTATTATTATTTATTGCAACCTGGATCTCATTTTCAGAGTTTAGCCGTCATTTAAATAATGAGATGTGGGAGCACAGCAGCATCGCTCAGAAGAAGGCGGACAGGGCAAGAAACACAAGAAGACAGATGATCAGACAGGCCATAAACAAACCTCCAGGTTAGCCTAATTTATTTCAAAGAGAAAATGAAGACGCACAGTAACATTATTACCTAAAATGTTCAGTTCTGACAGTCCATACATGTTTAGAGTTCTGCTACCCGAACTGAACTTGTCCAGTGTCAACAGAGTATGAAGTTTTGAGTCGGTTTGGGGCCGTTAAGCTTGGGTCTTGGGTCTGGTTCGGGTTGGGTTATCTTTAAATGAAACGTATCTCTTTTTCTGACTGTTCTAGTTGTCTGCTCACATTTTCATTATATTTTTTAACACGTATTGTTGGGAGAGCCTTTTGCTGGGTTCATGTTTACAGCTGTGCGTGGGAGAGCGCTCTGCGCTCCTATTGGTCTTGGGAACGTGGGGGAACATATCCTAGAAAGCAAAAAAAAATTCAAACATGCTACTCTTTCTGTCGGGACGTCATGAGCCATGATAGATGCTGCGTTGGTTTTTGTCCACTATGATACACTACACAGGATAAAATGATGGATTGTAGTGCCCGACAGCAATTGTCATTCCTGACTCGAACACCTTACGTCTGTCAGGTTGGGATATAATTAGGCTGATGTCATGTAGTCTGAACCCAGCATTAGAGACAGCAAATATGTTGCAGTAGCATAAGGAGCTCAAATGTGAGTAGCCAGGTCAGGTGTGAAAGGTGCAGGTAAGAGCTAGGTTCTGATCTCAGTTTCATGCCCAATCAGAGCTCTTCTATAGTTGTGCACACAGTTCAGTTCATAGCAGCAATTCATGTGGTCTCTCGTCCATGTTCTGGTTAAACTGTTGGCTTGTTAACAACCTGTCTGATCATCTAAATGTACGTTTGTTTGGTTTGTTTTTTGCTCTGTCGCCAATCTCACCATGTTCTGACATCCCAATTTTAGTATATACAAGATAAAAGTTAAAAATTTAAACATTCCCAAAAGTACAAAAATAAGACCCAAGTTAGTAAGAAACCAGAATTGTCCTTCAGTAATGTCGTCATTCACAAGGAGGCGTAGCGATATTAGCATCTTAAGGCTCATTTATTCTCCCTCTACGTGTGAAAACAGATATGTCCATTTCAAACATTGTAAACCTCCCTGCCCTCATACTGATGTGCATCCTTTATGATGGCATAGATACAGTAAATAGATGGCACTAGAGGGCAGAGTCAAAGGTTTTACACAACAAACGAGGCGACGGTGGAGGAGGTTGCAATTTTGTACCTTTGAACAAAGACAGTGTTGTGGACTGAGAATTCTTTTCACTGTTTTACATATTTGTTCTGTTCCACCATTATTTTGTCGTCACCTGTGGTTGTATCTTGCTTGAACTACGTTACACTGCCTCCATGATCTCTAGTGGCACTGATCCATGTTGTCCATATCCGTAAACCCTCAGAAAACGTACATAAATTTGGACGAATCGAATGCAGAGTAGAGACAGAAGGCTCCCTCCATCTCCATCTCCATCTCCGTGTCTAAAGTTGAGTATAAATGAGCCTTTAGATGTTCAAACTCTTTCCATAATGCATTTTTCATCGACTCTGTTACTGTCAAAGTGTGTCATGATCAGGGGAAGACACTGAACTAGATCTACATCTGACCCTTGTTTGTACGGCTGAAACACATCTGCCTAAATTTTCTTACGGCCTTCCAGCATGAATGATTATTCGGGTCATGTATTTCCAGTCTTACCATCATAACCTTAAACTTCACTTTTACCTGCCCCAAAGCTTTCTGTTGAGGATGTGTCAAAGGAGAAAGAAAAGAAAAGAAGATCCTGTTTTCTTTCATCAAGGCAGCTTGACTTTGCTCCATACTGCCTTTGCCTTCTACTACACTTTGTCTGACAAAGAGCTTAGCTTTTCATTTTGTTGGTACTTTAGAGGTGAGGTAGCGGTGGGAGGAAGTTGATTAGCATGCCAGGAAGGACGGGCTGCCAGAACAAGAGCGGTTGGATCGTGTTTTCATGGAAGATATCCTCTGATTGCTGCCTTTTGATTCTGTCATAAGGGTTTAAGACTGTTAATATGACAGTGGAGATTTTACCAGAGCAATGTGACGTCCTGGAACACACCGACCACCTTTACACCATCGTGAAATGCCTCGTATCTGGATTGTGTCTAGATCTGATTTAGCTCGATTAATGCTGGAATCCTTGTACACCTTACATTTCATACTTTATGGTTTTTAACATGACAGGGCTAAAGCGTTTTGTTGGTTGTTTACATGATGTAAGTTGTGTATTGTGTGTAGATGTGTTTTGTGTACTTGCATACTGTATAACTTGAGTTTTGTACATATTGCTATTTATTTCATATGGAGTGTGTGTGTGTGTGTGTGTGAGTGTGATAGAGAGAGTGTGACACGAGGGATTATTGGAACATGTGTTCATTTAAAATGCAGACACCACTTTTTTGTACCTTGTAATGTTTGAACAAGCAGATGACAGCCGGTCCACACTTTGTCGGCGTGGCTCTTCACACATAAATCTGCACCTGGGTGAACAACGAGAGCATATTTACCATCCTGTCTTCAGCACCGTCCCCTCTCACAGCATGAATCTTTTTGGCCTTAGATGAATCACAGTCACATCCTCTTTGTTCATGCCCCATGCCAGCCACGCTGCTGTTTGTGTTTGTTTGTAAAGAAACTGTAGCATCCTGCAGAGAGGTGTTTCATAAAGACGACTCCGGAAAGCAGAGCTTATCATGAATGAGCTCAGCAAACTGAACCAGGATAAAACTGTTTTGTAAAGGCCAAGTCAGAGCTAAAGAGGTCAGACTAAAACACAGACCTTTAACATCAAGTACACATGACATCAATAAAGGAAACAGAAAACCAAACTGATGTTCACAGAATCGGAGCGGCACATTTCAAACAGATAATAGGAGGAAAAGTTCAGTTGAATTATGTAACAGTGTGTGGTTTCCACATGTGGCGTATCAGCCTTTGTAGTGACAGTACAACATTAACACCCTCAGACTGACTATCAGTGTCTCCAGTAGTATCTCTGGGCTTCTGTTTCATTTCTTTAATTCACACAAAATAAAATGAAGAAAATTATACTTTCAATAAGGCCACAGCCACAGGCCAAAATGATCACCTTTAATTATTTGAATCGCCTGGAGCAAAAGAAACAAGACTAAAGTCTCAGACTGAGAGCACAGCCGTGCTTTGAGCAAGCTGCTAATGTCAGAATGCTGTGAAGCCCACAGTAACAGTGTTCACTTTTTAATGATTAGCTTAATTCAATATCCATTTTTACAGTGATGATGATGGTGCTGGCGATCAAAGAGTCACCAAATTTTTAACAGTATGAGCATAAACGTCTACCTGCTGGTGGCACTAGTGCAACCAGAATAAAGGCCTTTGCACACTGAGTCTGTTTATTTAATCCATGATCCAAAAAAACAACTGTTATGCACAGAAACCTTGCACGCTGGTTCTCATTTATTTTATTGTTATATTTATTATGAAAATTTGCAACACGACAAAACTAAAAGACACATTTCCTCCTTTACCTCTCTCCACTGGCGTTACCTATTTGACTGTCACCACTCCCTCTCTGTCTTTCATTTGGCACTGCAGCATGAAGGGGCGGAGCTGTCCTCCACATCCTGTGTGCAGTCCACATCCTCCTCCTCTTCATCATCATCCACCTGAATATTATTGAATATTCTTTTGAAAGGAGCTGTCTGAGTTATGAAATAATTCTGTGCGCCCTGTTCCTCTGTCTTGTCGCGGCTGTGTCCCACTGCCACATTTTCTTCACTCATTCTTGGTCAAACGTCTAAAGGCTCTGACAGATGTGAAAAGCGCAGAATATTGAAGCTGCTCCAAAAGTTGTAATGACAGAAGAACGTTTGCATGATTGACACAACGTGAAATCGTATTTATTTTTTACATGTGCAACAATTTTGGATTAAAAAAAAAATTACTTAGTGTGCAAAGGCCTTTAACGTTGGAATTAAATGTTTGTGTCTGCGAACCACGGTTACATTACATTACATTATTATGTAGCAGATATGGTAAAACTTTTATCTAAATACATTTCAAAAACACTGTGGTTAAAGTGTGGTTAGGTTTAGACACAAAAACCACTTGGATATAGTTAAGAAAAGACTCTGTTTTGCCCTCAAAAAAACTGCTTTTCGTGGCAAAACCCAGCAGGAAATGCAGCAATGTCTCTGTAAAAAACAGCTGTTTTACAGTGGAAAAAGCATTGATGTCTGGGTAAAACATAACGACTTTCACAGCACTAGCCTTGCTGGAAAAATAGCAACTGGTCACTAAAAAACACCCACGTTTGGTGGATATAAAGCTGCTGAAATGCAGCGATGACTCCCTAAAAAACAATCTTTATCTTGGCGAAGGGACTACAGATGAAAAATGGCCTCCTGGCTAATTAAATAATAAACCAGTATTGTTGTGTGTTGGTCTCAACTGGTGGTCTGTGGTAGTTTGCAGCTTGGCAGCCATCTTGCCTAGCTGTCACGCCATCAACCATCCCCTCTGCATCCCAATGACAAAGTCGGCTCATGCACTATATGATATGTTGCATATAAAATGTATAAATGTAACATGGTTTGCAGAAACGTACACTGTTATTGTTTTCTTGTGGCATCCTGGCTGCACTAAAGATGATCGCCAGTGAATGTCTGCATCAGTTTGTGTCAGTCCCTTCAGTAGATTTTGAGCTACTTTGCTGAACAGGTGAAACTTTAACCTGCTGGTGGCCGTAGATAAAAAGTCAAAGGATCACAAAACTCTTTAGGATTCGATATCTGGGATCCATGAATGTCTGTACAAAATTACGTAACAATCCATCCAATAGTTGTCGAGATATTTCAGTCTGAGCCAAAGTGGTGAACTGATCGAAGCTCCTCTGTGAGACAGAATTTCCTGGTTAAAAGCCTGATATACTGAGGTCAGTCAGGCTCCACTGGTGATGTTGCTTTGTCAAACACCCCTCTGGTTATATAAGAGACACGACAACGTGCTAAGTGGAAGATGTGATTGATGGTAATGGCTGCGGAAAAAGATGGAAACCTGCAGCGCCGACAGTTTCTCCTCCAGCGTAGTTTGAAAGCACCAGATGGTTATAGTCACTGTTTGTGATTGTAGTGTCATCACACACACACCGACAGTGTCAGCTCTCATCGATGGCTACGACCTCCCCTTAGCTTTGTAACAGATGACAAAATGTTGTTTTCACCCATTTACACTGTCCACACTAAGTGCATGTTTTGTAGAAAAATAAAGTCCATTACTTACTTAACGCTGTGGCCTTCCAACGTGATGTCAGTCCTCTGATGTCACTTTGTCTTCATGCTTTGTTCTGTTTCAAAACTATTGTCACAAAATATTGGCCCTGAAGTTGAAAGGTCAAGTCTATGTTCATATGGCGGTTTGGCTAATTTAATGATCTTGTGGTGGCATTAAAGCCCCAGTACAGATCATGTTCATTGAAAAGTGTTTATTATAAAAATGAACAGGCCTTTTTACAGTAGAAATGTCACTGTAGGAACAACACAGGTGTAAATACTGTTGAAGAAATTTCAAAGCTGATGATTTAATAGCTGAAGAAGACCTCAGGAGACTTCGATGGATCACACACAGACTCAAGAATCACAGATTGTAACACTGTTGATGCCATCCAGAGATTCTGAGGGTGTCCTCAGACAGCACTCCCTTGTGAGTTACTCCACGTTCCCAATTATGAGAAAAGTTTTCATGAAATGTCATTAATTCAGAAAACAAGATCTAGGAGATTATGATCTCATTAGTTAGAGAAAATGAGCAGAATTTATTTATTTATTTATTTATTCATTTAGTTGAGGACTCAACAGGTAAAAGTAGTGGTACTGTGAAAAAATGGCCCCTGGACTGATATGTTTGCCCTGTTTTTCAGAGTTAGCAAACAAAATTATTTATTCAGAATTATGAGATAAGTTCACATGGAGAAAAAAAATCTGCTCTTGTTATTCTGAATTAATGAGAGAATAATGTTTATCTTGTTCAGTCAGAAAAAGAAAAATAAAGACCAGAATTTGCACCCTAAAAACTTTTTCATAATTTTGAGACAGTAATCTCGTTAATTCAGAAAAAAACTGAGCAGAATTTTTGTTTTGCTCAAGTGAATATATTACACTGCTGTAGTTATTGCATATGACTTTATAAGATTTAACTAGTTATGCAGCTGTTCAGTCCAGTGGTTGCCAGCTGAGGGGTCGGGCCCCTCCAAAGGTTCACCCTATAAATCTTCGAGGTCATGAGATTATTATTTATTATTTAATGTTTATTTAACAGGGACGATACACACAACATTGCCACAGGGAATGGGAAAATGTGATGTACATAAGACGTCTAGCTTCAGCTAATTTGCAGTCTGTGTCCCTGGTCAGGCTTTAGAATAGAATAAAATATACAGAATACAATACAAATGTAATAATAAAAATACAGTGGATACAGTGAATAAGTACCATGAATAAATAAACACAGTTGCAGTAAATTACAAGTTAAAACACAAGTTAAATTTAACATTAAACATTAGTAAAGTGTTATACTGACAATTACTTGTGAGAAATTAATGTTCACATTTCTGCTGCTGCTTAAGTCATTGTTTAACTTTCACACTAAACTTCTTTAATTCTGTTTGGGATTTTAATTCTGATGGTAAGGAATTCCATAGGTGCGCACCTTGCACTGAGAGGGATGATTGCCCAAATGTTGTCCTGCACCTTTCAGATTTTCGGATGATGAGTGGGTAAAGAAACAAGACGAAGCAAAGGTCTGTTGCATTAACCTGTTCTCGTGTTTTGGTCTTTTCTGTAATTGTTGCTTTGTTGTAAGATTCTGGATAATTTAACTTATTTGACAGTCAGTTTAATGTACCCATCGAGTTAAGTTAAGACAGGAAATGGGTCTTTGGTGAAACAGATAACAACACACTTGACAAGGAGCCAAACTGACACTGTTTTTTTTTTTTTAAAAACAAAAACAACAACAACACTGTATTTAACAAGCTTCAAAATGCAAAGTAAAACAGCTGTCAAATATGTGTAGTGGAGAGAAAGTAGTCAGAGAGCCACTGATTGCAGCTCCTACATGCTGCAGGTCTCTACACAGTGTCCAGGGTGACTGCAGTCATTCATCCGTTGTCCTGTGGGGGCGGTGATGAGCTCAGAAGCGTCTTCACTGACAGACCGACAGAAACAGAAGAAGAAGAGGAAGGTGTACAAACTGTACTGCAGCTCTGTACTTCAAGTCGAGTCAAGTCTCCACATACTTTTAATGACAGCCAGGGTAGACTATAGCTAGAATATAAAGCTACACCTGTTCAGGCTCAGCGTCACATCCCGTATCACTCTCACTGTCCGGTGGTTTGTTGTCGTTAACGTTAATCTGTGAACATGGGACGGAAAGTGACTCTGGCAACTTGCTCATTGAATCAGTGGGCTCTGGACTTTGAAGGCAACCTGCAGAGGATCCTGAAGAGTGAGTCTGACTCTTATTAAAGGACACAAGTGTCTCTGAAAGTGTCCCAGCTGTAATATGTCACCTACAAACTGTAGCTGCTGCAGGGTGAAAGGTTTCTGGGTGTATTAATAATGTCAGCATGTATGCACAGTCTGCATAATGTATATAGTGATATGCCAGGTGTGTTGCATTAGTGTCACACCTCCACCAGCTAAAACCAACAGACTCACACACTCCTTTAACCTCTGCTGTTAAACTGCTCAGAGGAAAAGAAAGTTAGTTACAAAGTAGGGATGCACAATATTGGATTTTTTTTGCCGATATGCCGATACATAACAACTTATATGGCCGATAACCGATACCGATATGAATATATCCACTTTTTTCAGCAGCTAATTTTAGTGATCATCCAGTCTCTTCTGTAGTGGAATCACCATCATATCATGCATGCTCTCATCGTGCAGCAGATGGAGACATACAATACAATACTTTTAAATGTATGGAATATTCATTCATTGTACAAAATAAGAAACAGCATGTTGGCTGGTTCTTTTAAAGCTGATATTGGCCGATTACAAATGGTTTAAATTGTTTGTTTATTTTATCTTTAACTTCTTGTTTTTCTTTCCTTTTAATTGACTGCTTGTTTTTACAGATAGTTATGTGTGTGACATGCATGCATCCCACTGCTGTCTGACCAGCTGCCCTGCTGGGAACAGATATAATTACTGACTGATCAGTTGATTGATTAATTGACGTCATATTAGATGACTGCAGTGTTAACAGCAAAGCTTTACTCCTTACAGAGAGCGTCAGTACAGGATTTCACAAGTATTAGCCTTAATCAGCCACACAGGATCATGAGAAGAGACTCTTCTTTTTCCTCTGGAAAAAAGGTATATTTAATGTAATGCATCTTATATCTAAAGTCATTTACATAGCTGTTAAGAAGTCCATCCATCCATTTCCATCTGCTTGTATTGGGCGAGGTCGCAGGGGCAGCAGGCCAAGCAAAGCACCTCAGAAATCCCTCTCCCCAGCAATGCTTTCCAGCTTCTCCTGGGAGATCCCGAGGCGTTCCCAGTCCAGATGAGACATATAATCCCTCCTGCGTGTTCTGGGTCTGCCCCGGGGCCTCCTACCAGTGGGACGTGCCTGGAACACCTCTAACGGGAGGCACCCAGGAGGATCCTGATCAGATGCCCAAACCACCTGAACTGACCCCTTTCAACACAAAGGAGCACCTGCTCTACTCCGAGCTCCCTCCTGATGTCTGAGCTCCTCACCCTATCTCTAAGGCTGAGCCCAGCCATCCTTCTGAGGAAACTCATTTAGGCCGCTTGTATCTGCGATCTCATTCTTTCGGTCACTACCCAGAGCTCATGACCATAGCTGAGGGTTGGGACGTAGGTTGACCGATAAATTGAAAGCTTCACCTTCTTCACCAAGATAGTCCAGCGCAGCGCCCACATCACTGCAGATGCCGCACGAAGTGGCCGATTCATCTCACACTTCATCTGTTAAGAAGTCCCACAATAAAAATCAAATGTTCTTACAGTTGATTCAACAACCATTAACATGCAGTAACAGTGTGAACTGTCTTACCTTAAATTCCCTCCACTTCAGGTTCTGTAAAAAATCTTCCAGTACTTTGCACCATGTGTAATCATTAGTGCTAATTCTGTGCTCTGAGATAACCAGAAGTTAGAAGTCCATCAGTTGCTATTGTGATGTGTTCAGTTGAAGCCATAAAAACAACTTTTCATGTTGATTTACCTGTAAACTCGACTTGTCGGATTAAACGTCAAGATATTTCTGCCTCAGGAGTGACCTTATTTTAATTAGTCTGTCACAAGTCTCCTGACTTTATGGAAGTACGATACTGAATCACTACAGTTGCTGAAGTCTGCCTCCACCGCTGGTCAATGTACACACAGCTAACACAAATGTTTGCCTTGTCTGTGTGTGTCTCTGCAGGTATTGAGATTGCGAAAGCTCGTGGAGCCAAATACAGACTGGGCCCAGAGCTGGAGATATGGTACGATGGGAAAATTATGCATTAAGTTTCACACTAACATGAATATATTCACATACTGTGATGTCACCTTGGCCAAAATATCATCTTTAGAACTATTGGAGTTAACAGCAGTTAAATATTTTCAGTGTCAGTAGCTCAGAGGTTTTATGAGATGAAGTTTCAGTTTTACTTTACTGACATTTCTTTCCCTCTCACTATGTTTTTACAGCGGTTATGGCTGTGGAGACCACTTCTATGAGTCAGACACGTTGCTCCACAGCTTTCAGGTCCTGAGGAAGCTTCTGGAGTCTCCTGTCACCCAGGACATCATCTGTGACGTGGGGATGTGGGTATTACAGTCCTGTTCACCTCTTCTACTCCACTTTGTCTGTTTTAGAGGGGACAGGAGATCTTTAGGGGGAAACAGCAGGTAGACAGTATAGAAGTGGTGTACATTGTTTGAAAGCTTAGAATCTGAGGATTGATTTGAGATTCAGCTCAGCACTGTGTGGTGCCTATTTAACCTTTAAAGGAGTTGTTGCAGCAGTTTTGGGGTTGATACCATGTGGTACACAGATTTGGTGCTAAATTCAAGCATTTTTTACCACTTGAGAATTAATAAAAATGGTCAAAAATTCCTCCAAAATACCACATTAAGACTGTGAGACCTTGAGGAACGCCACAGAAGAATCCATGCTTTTGAATGTGGAGAATTGTGTATGTCATTTGCAATTTATGGCAAGCACTTCCATGCTGGAAGCAGCTGAGAGTACCCCTTATTGTTAACATATCTGTGAGAGCTATACATCCTCTGAATGCTCCTGGTCTCTTGTTTGTGGTTGTAAAGTTTCATGACACCGTGATCATCCCAGAGGTCACAAGAAGTCATTTTATACAGTGATACCTGTTTCAAAACAAGAGTCTCACTACAATAAATTGGCCTACTATGGGGACTAATATCATTGAGTCCACAAGAGTCTCAGCTTTCCAGTCATACCGAAGTTATGCATTTTCCAGGACTGTTTAGGGACCCCAGTATGCAGAAATATTTGAATACAGTAGGCGAAATGACACATTTGTACTGCATGCTAAAAAACTAAACTAAACAAAGTGTGCATTGCTGTAAGTGGGAGACTCATGGGTATTCATAGAGCCCATCCTCATTGAGATATCTTAAGGTGAGAGTTCAAGAGACCCTTGGGAAATGGCTGTGTCAGTTTTTTTCCTCACCAAAAATTAGTCCAATGTTATTAACCCCTCTCTGGCCAAGCTAGCGTGGACATGGTAGCTACTCATGTTACCAGTGGATTCCTTCAGTCTTCTAGTTTCATATGACAGTAGTATCTCCACTCTAGCTGAGGCTTTAAAACTCAGCCCATCACAAACTCTAAAAGACAATCATTGTTTGGTGCAGATCTATTTGACATTAGAGGGTTTACTTCATATCAGAGGGCTTCAGTATCCCATAAATCATGAACGGTAAACTGCTGTGACTCTTAATAGTTGCAGTTTTTAATCAGTTTGAATTAAAATCAGACACGACTCTTGGCTAAAGCGAATGTTCAGAAAATGGGACACTTGATATTTGCTCCTCTGATGTCTACATTCAAACTGACAGGATGAGTCTGATTTCACCTTTTGTAGCTGAAAGCCCCATTTGATGATACTCTCTGTTCCTTTCAGGCCCATCATGCATCATAATGTGCGCTACAACTGTCGGGTCCTGTTCCTCAACAGGTATGTCAACACACCAGTCCAGACTCATAAAGTGACCTGTTGTTCTGTCTTATCTTTATGCATTTATACACACACACAGTATACATATATTATCACTGAGCATTTGTCTTCAATCCTGTAGAAAGATCCTGCTGATCAGACCTAAGATGCTAATGGCCAACCATGGGATCTACCGAGAGATGCGCTGGTTCTCTCCCTGGAACCAGTTAAGGTTGGTCATCACTCAGGAGGCTGCCACTGGTATTTGAAGCCCCTGTTATCATAATGTTTTTTTTTGTTGATTTTATCTTTACTTTGGAAATCACAGGGATGGCAGTGAACGTACTTGTCTTTTTGCTTGTTTCTTTAAGGCATGTGGAGGAATATTTCCTGCCCAGGATGATCCAGGAGGTCACAGGACAGGTAAATAAACACTTGATCCCTGTCATCATTAGCACTGTGTATTATGATACATATCAAGATACAGTGGTTACTATTAAATATATTATGATGTATTGTAATTTTATTCGAATGAAATTTTTGTAAAATTGACTTAGTATTAAGAACAGTGGGATCTGCATTCATATCAATCACAGTCCCTGTAACATCATAGCACTACTTTTTGTGCAGTCTGAGCAAAGGAATTAACATTTGCCTCTATCAGTAAAAAATAAATCAATAAATAAATGTGTTTAGGTAAACAAATTAAGGAAATAAAAAATTGTATTTAAATAAAATTGTTTTTCATGATCATTATATTATCACAACGCGTAGTTTTGTGGTATTTAAGTGCAGTTATATTTTCTTACACCCTTATAATCCTCAACTGTGTTCAGCTAAGACTTGTAAAGAGAGGGTCTTTACTTTTATTCCCTGTTTCTTTATATTAATCAGGATACAGTCCCATTCGGCGACTGTGTGCTGTCCACAAAGGACACCTGCATCGGCACTGAGACATGCCAGGAGCTCTGGAACCCCAGAAGGTAGGGCAGCAGAGGATTGCATGAAGATTGCATGGGTGTTGTAGTTTTGTGTGTGCTGTGAAACACTCCTGAATGCTTTCTCTTTTCCTCAGCCCTCATATCCAGATGGGTCTGGATGGGGTTGAAATCTTTACCAACTCGTCTGCGAGCCACCACGAGCTCCGCAAAGCTGACCAGAGAGTCAACCTGATCAAGTCAGCCACCACCAAGGTGTGACTTCACCCAGGAGTCCACAAACATTTGGCTATTAGTCACATAAAAAAATGTGATCATGCTTGGTAGAAACAGATGTTTTAAGACTATGTAGAAGACAAATACTGGCCTAGAGTGTAATTGACAGATATAAAAAAGAAAAATTACGTAGATTTTTGAAATAATTCAACTGTGTTTTAATTTGTCACCCCCATGTACATACACAGACAATTAAGTGCACAGATCAGCAGAGGGCAGTGTTGCACCACTCATACAGGACATAGTGTCGCCATCACATCCTGTGTTCTGCTTTGAGTTTGCAGTAACTTGACTCACATCAGTTCTGCATTCAGTGTCTTGTCTGTGCTGATCCAGAGTGGAGGAATCTACCTGTATGCCAACCAGAGGGGCTGTGATGGAGACCGTGTCTACTACGATGGTTGTGCCATGGTGGCCATCAACGGAGACATTGTGGCTCAGGGAGCACAGTTCTCACTGAACGATGTGGTGTGTATGGACTGCAAATAAGTCTGTATGTAGCTGAAGATCATAAATGATATATGTGAGGTGACATTACTGTGGATATGGGCAGGAAATTAAATGTTGTGTTTCCTGTATATTGGGTGCATGTTGCAGGGCAGGCCTTACAGTAAGACAGCAGGCAGACAACATTCCTGAGTTACAAGAGAGCCAGACTGATGTTTGTGTGTGTGTGTGTGTGTGTGTTGTAGGAGGTGATTACAGCCACTCTGGACCTTGAGGATGTTCGTAGCTACAGAGGAGAAGTTTGCCAGCCCAACATGGTGAGACAGCACCACCCTCCAACATTTCTAGTGCACAATGTGGTGAATCATTGCTCATTGCTTTTTGTTCTGCTTTAACTTATTATTTCCTTCCATCACCTCTAAAGCTCACTAACTACAAGGTTCTAACGGCCAAAACATTAAAACCACTGGTATAACACTGATCATCCCGTTACAGTGCAGTGTTCCACTGGGAAACCTTTGGTCCTGGCATTCACGTGGACGCCACTTGACGTGCTCCACCCACCCAAACACAGTTGCAGACCAAGTACCTCCCTGATGGCAGTGCCTCCCCAGCAGAACAATGTGCAATGCCACACCATGTGAACAGCTCAGGAATGGCTCGAGGACTTTGAGAAAGTGCTCAAGGCGTCAACATGGCCTCCACATTCCCCAGATCCCATCTGATCAAGCATCGGTAGGGCCTCCTTGAGTCGGACTTGGCTCTGACATGTCGAGGCATGGGCACAGGGCCACTGGGCGTGTCCTGTGGTGTCTGGCACCAAGGTGCCAAAGGCAGATAGTTTGAGTCCTGCGGGTTGTGATGTTGGGTACCAGCACGTCTAACAGATGCTTGAACAGATTGGGATCGTGGGAATCTGGAGGCCAGGTTGATGCCTTGAGCTCCTTGTCACGTTCCTCCGATGATTCCTGAGTAGTTTTTGCAGCGTGGCATGGTGTATTGTCCTGCTGGGGGGGGGGCACTGCCATCGGAGATTGCCGTGCCATGAGGGGGTGTACTTGGCCTGTACAGTGTTTGGGTTGATGAAGTATGTCAGGTGGCATCCGATGAATTGATCAATGCTCTTCACTTAAACCTGTCAGTGGTTTTAATGTTTTGTCTGATTAGTGTACAGCAGCATTTCAAGAATGTCTTTATGAGCATGTTAGCATGCTGACATTAGCATTAGCATATATAGCCTTGTGTGGCTGTTTGCCATCGGACTTGGCGTAAAGCAGTGTATTAACCTGACATCAAAGTCTGAAGACAATCCATGTCTCATATTAAAGCTGCACAAATCAATACATATATACTAACAACGGATCAAATCACATATGAAAGGGATCATTTATCCGTTTCTTCAATTCCCCTCAGCTCTACAGAGCGTTTTAGTCTCTTTCAGCTCATTGTTTTGGTTTCATGGCTCACAACTTCAATGTTTTGGCTCAGTCACAGGCTGCTCATCAGCTTTATTCCGGCAACAGGTAGCTGTTATCAGTGTAAACCTCACTGTACTCTACTTGCTCAGCACCACACAGCAAACAGACACAAGAAGAGACTAGCTGGTGAATATAGTGGAGCCTTTAGCAGCTAAAGAGACAGATATTTCCCTCAGGAGTCAGGTGAAGACCAAAAAGCAGAGCTAGAAAGTGTAGAAAAATCACGCAATCGTTCCTCTGTAGCATTTTACAAATGAATTTTGGCTTGTAAAGCCTTTTCAAATGGAGCTGAAAACACCTTTCTTCAGTTCCTGATCACTGTTTTATGGCTCTAGTATGTTTGATGTGAGTAAATGTTGATTTGCCTCTCCCTGTCACACCTCTCTGTTGTAGGAAAGTGAACCCAAATCTTGCCACAGGATCAAAGTTGACTTCTCTTTGTCCTGTTGTGATGATATCTACCTCCTACCCACCAGCCAATAACGTGGCACTTTCATACACCAGAGGAGGAGATCAGGTACAAATATAGACAGTCACATTTAGTACATTATAAATATATTTTTTCTTAGCATAAAACTGCTACTGAAAAGACACACAGTGCAGAAATCTACTGACCAGCAGTTGTGACCTGTGTTGTTCAGTTTAGGGCCGGCCTGCTGGCTGTGGGACTACCTGAGGAGAAGCAGGACAGGTGAGGAGGAACACACACATTTTATGTAACTGTGTGTGTCTCAGTTGGATTATTGGGCCATAAAATAACTGAAATGAAGAAGTTGTTAGATGCTGACTTTGGGGTTTGTGATGGGTCTGATTTGTGTCTCAGGCTGGTTTCCTGTTGCCTCTGAGCGGAGGCGTCGACAGCTCCTCCACCGCCTGTATTGTCCACTCAATGTGTGTGCTGCTCTGCCAGGCTATAGAGGACGGCAGTGAGTATGATTCAGTTTGCTTTCACTTCACTCTATTGTAAGCACACATATTCTCCCAGTGTGACTATTGTCACATCGTCTTGTAAAGGATAAGGCCAGGAATAGTCTATTTTTTATGTTTTGAACAAATCCAATGTTCAGACTCAAACCAATAGTGAATGTAATCTATTTACAGGTATTGTGCCTGTATCAAAGCCTGATCAGATACACACATGCCCAAACACATGATCCCCTCTAACGAGGCTTATGCCCGGCAAAGATAATAACGTGTTGGAAAAACAGGAGAAACATGACATCTTTCCTGTCTCTCATCACTCAAACAAAACAGAAGCTCCAAACAGTCTTTTTCCCCCTCCCCCCTCTTCTTTCTCTCTCAATCCATCAGACAGCCAGGTGCTGGAGGACGTTCGCAGGGTGGTGGGAGATGACTCCTACCGTCCTCAGCACCCAAGGGAGCTGTGTGGTCACATCTTCACCACCTGCTACATGGCCAGCGAAAACTCCTCAGAGGACACATGCAGCAGAGCCAAAGGGCTGGCCAATCAGATCGGCAGGTAGGCAAGATTCAACCGGAAGGGCTTTTGATTCGTACTGTATCCAGAGGCATCTAAATGAAGTGTTTGGGAAACAAGTTCTGAGTTCAAGACTGAGAACCCCCATTATATGCACAAACAGGCTATGGACCAGCTTTTTTCCCTGAGCCGTGGACAGACTTCAGAGACTATAGACACAACAAAATCAGTGATCTAGTTTTACAGTTTTCCTTCAATTATTCAGTAAAAACTAAAATGATGTCTCATGTCTTTAGTTTGTGAACAACAACAGTAACTCAGAGTGAGATTCAGATTCTGTATACAATATTAATAGTTCAACTAAATAAATTCCCACAAATTAAAGGTCCACCTGGACCTTTATGCTCTGCCATTTCTCCTCTAATCATCACGCTGTAACCTGTGACAGGCTGTTATGATACCACAACTATCACACACTCACATGTATGGAGTTGTTGAGCTGCGAGTGTCACGTAGGTTTATATTACCAAAGGTTTATGACAAAATGACTTGACGACACCGACTCCCGTGTGCGCACGGTGAGAGAGGAGAGGGAGAGACGCTGTGCTGCTGCCAGAGGAGCCGCTGAATGAGTTCCCTCTGAGCAGTAAGTCACTAAAAGAGTCTGAGAAGTAAAACATTCAGGACGCCACAGTTTATTCCACACTACTGAAGCTGCTCCTCTTTTTGGAACCACCAAGGAGTAAGGAATAATTTCACTTTCAGCCATGCTTGTTGTTGCCATGGGTAACAGTATGATGTCAATATGTCAACAAGTCGAAATATCGCAAGTATCACGATACATATTTTTCATATCATGTTAAAAATGATCTCAGTATTATTGTGTATGATATGATATGGTACAGGACACACACAGTAAGATCACAGTGTGTATTTTCTGTAGAATATTGTCCTTTTAAGTTGCTTTGTCATTTCTTGGTTTGCAGCACACACATGAATATTAACATAGATATGGCGGTGAAAGGCATTCTGGGTATCTTCTCAGTGGTCACTGGGAGGTGGCCACAGTTTCGCGCCAACGGAGGAAGCCACAGAGAAAACCTGGCTCTGCAAAATGTACAGGTCAGACACACTCCCACACTCTGTGTCTTTATTTGTGTCATCATAATGGTTTCATCATCATCATGACTGATTCTTTGCCACTCCTCACTTTGTGTCTCTGACTCAGCTCGTCGCTTTTTTCTACTCGTGTACTCGTGTCTGTCAGTAAACTGTTGTGACGGTTTAACCACAGTGTTCACGCTGAAGCCTCAGTGTCACAGCTGTTTACCAGAACTATTTTATTAGTTCTTGTCAGTACCATAGTCACTTCCTGTGTGTGTGTGTGTGTGTGTGTGTGTGTGTGTGTGTGTGTGTGTGTGTGTGTGTGTGTGTGTGTGTGTGTGTCCAGGCTCGAGTCAGGATGGTCCTGGCCTACCTGTTTGCCCAGCTGAGTCTGTGGGCTCGGGGGAAGCCAGGTGGATTACTGGTGCTGGGCTCAGCCAACGTAGATGAAAGGTATTACTGGAGACATGTCCGTCATATTTCATGTGTCCTTCTAACATAAATTCTATGACTGCAGTTGTTTCTTACTGGGAATCCCTGTTGGAAGTGAGACCAAACTGAGCTGTAAGCGTCCTGTTTTTCAATCTACAGTGACTCTGTCTTCTGTAAACGCCTCAGCCGTCTGTCAGCAGCAGGTCCTGGGGAACACTAACCTGCCTTCACCAGGCTGACAGCAGAAATTTACTGACCCAGAATAGTTGTGTCGGCACTATGGGAAGAAATCAACAGTGTTTATATGTATTGATCTTTGATTTCATTTCTCACACCTGCTACAGTGAGTGAGGGGAGTCGGCCTTGACTGATCAATGTAGAGACAGTTAATAAATTCAAAACACATACACACAGTGGGATTTTTTTGTTTTTTAAACAGCTGTCTGTGCAGATTACGCTTCACTAAACTCCACTAGACTTGAGGCATTAAAAAACGTGCATCCCCATGAGACTCGTGTCTCACAGAGTCAGTGGAGATCGAAACTTTTGATGAAATGGAGGCCAATCTGTTTCGTGCGACATGCGAAGGATACATGTAGAAAAGCTTCTATAACACTTTCAGTGTTTGTTAGCCGTTAGAAAAATAAATATACCTTAATAATGAGCTGAAATGGCCTCCATGACAGAGACTAAAGGCCCCTTGAAACTGAGGCTAAAACAACGCAACTACTGAGAGATTTTCTGTGGAGAATAATTACAACCCAACTTTTCTCCCATAAAATAACTTTTCCTGCTCAGTCTGACAGGATATTTCACAAAGTATGACTGCTCCAGTGCCGACATCAATCCAATAGGAGGCATCAGTAAGACAGACCTGAAGAGCTTCCTGCTTTATTGTGTCGAGCAGTTCCAGCTCACCGCTCTGAGAGGGTAAGAGCAGCTCACAGACATCTGGGGAGATTGAACTGTCGAGTAACGTACCTGTTAGTACTGAGTGTTTTGCCCTCTTCACTTAACATAACGCCTTCAGAGATAGACGTAAATGTGTCACCAGGATTCATGGGAATTATGTCAAAAACAGCAGCATAAGCAATCATTTGTTGTTTATATTTTACTTTTAAACACTTAACAATAAGTCATGTGTTCACAAACCGCAGAACACTTTAACACTTTATATACCAGTGTCTGAATATACATATGTTACGTGTGGTTTCATGCACTAGTCATATTGTTTCACAAAAGCTTTGTCACAAACCCTGCATCTTGTGTGGTTTTGGTTTCTCTGCAGCATCCTGTCCGCTCCGCCCACAGCTGAACTGGAGCCACTGACAGATGGACAGGTGTCGCAAACAGATGAGGTCAGAAATGAATTACATCTGTAGACTTCTTAAAGGAATCACAATAAAAAACATCTTCATCTGAGAGCTATCCTGCTGAGCTACTGTTGCTTCCAGTATTAGGATCTTTTTCACATGTGTAATCACCTTAAAAAACTTCTCAGTTTTTTTTTTTCCTATTTCCTGATTCAGTTTGTGGGTGACAATATTTTTTGAACTGACGCAGTGAGGTGAGACTGAAGCACCATTTGGGTGGGGGTAGTGTAAGAGAAGGGGGAGGTGGGTGATGCATTTGCCCTGCTCCTCTGTGATTAAACATGTTGCTGCAGACAGCAGTCTTACCCAATCGGTACATTACAGGAGGTTAATAAAATTACTTAAATGTTATAAGTATTAATATTAGTTTAATTAAGATATTGACCAATAGTGTTTGTACACGTTTAGTTACAAACGTCTCAGGTGGCTCTGAACGCTTTAACGAGAAGGCAAGGATTGTTGTTCCTACAGATGTAACCTCATATTATTTTTTATTCAGGAAAAAAGTCTTAAAAAGTTGTGTTCAGGCTCAACGTGAAAGACTCTGAACTGGAATATGATGAGCGACTCAGTTACTCTGCACATCATCAGCCGCCATTTGCTTCATCCCTCATCCCTTTCCCATGTTCCTCTATCTTCCCCTGACCACCTCCCTCCTCAGGCAGACATGGGGATGACCTACTCTGAGTTATCTGTGATTGGACGACTGAGAAGATCTCTAAGTGCGGCCCCTTCAGTATGTTCTGTAAACTCATCCACATGTGGAAGGACGCACTCTCACCCACAGAGGTCAGTGAACTCGTCGGCAGTGTGGGACATTTTTCTGCTGCTCTGCTAGAGAGAGTTTACTCTTCCTCTAGAGGAATAACTCTGTGTCACTTTTTAAATATACTCAGCCACAGACACTTTCAGGCCAAGTGTTGATTTTGTCAGCTATTTTAGATTTAGTCTTAGTCTTGAGACAAAAGTGTTTATTAGTTTAAGTCACATTTTAGTAATTTTTATCCTTCATAGTTTTAGTCGACGAAAATTTATGACATTTTGGTCAACTTTTAGTCATAATGTTTTCTCAGTTTTTTTTTATCTTTAAACTGATCCAGTGAGGCTCATTCCTGTATCAGTAATTAGAATCAAGGTGACAGGTTGTATAAAAAAATTTCTTCAAGTTTCAAATTCCAGTCCAGTCCAGCGGCCAGTGGCTGCTTGCTCTGCTGCCGTTCAGCAGCTAATGAGCGGCGCTAACTGCTAACAGCCACCACTGCAACTAACAAACTCCATAAATCCATTCAGGAGCTCCACCATCCACAGTCAGACACACACAGCTGATTATTTACTGCTGAATTACAGCTCATTACTCGCACCAACGGCTGACGCTGCTCCAGTGAGCGTGTTTTCTAGCTAGCGAAACATCCTGGTGCAGACTATTTACTGGCGTTTGCCAGCCTGTCACTTATGCAGCATTTGAAGATAACTACAAGCATGGCCATTCTCAGCTTTCAATGTCCGACAGTCCACCACTAACATTTTCGTCACATCTCATCTGGTCAGTAAAAATGAAGCATAGATTTCGTCTTAGTTTTTATTATCAAGATCCATTTTTAGCTCGCCATCGTCTCGTTTTCGTCATGGAAAAAAGGTTGACACCAAAATAAACACAGTTTCAGGCCATGTTTTAAAGCCATAGCTGTTGATGATTATGAATATTGTGCATTCAGCTGCTGTTTAAGACTCCGCCTAAAATCACAGTGCACTGTCATCTTTCTTCAGGTTGCCCAGAAGGTGAAGCACTTCTTCCGGATGTACTCAGTAAACCGCCACAAGATGACCACAGTGACGCCATCCTACCACGCCGAGAGCTACAGCCCTGATGACAACCGCTTTGACCTCCGACCTTTCCTCTATAACACACGCTGGACCTGGCAGTTCAAATGCATTGACAAAGAGGTAGCAATGAGGCGGGAATTTTACTTTCATCTTATTCTCATGACAGAGAAGTGGGCTGGACAGAAAGAAGAACAATAATGTAGACATAGAGAGCTGTGTCAATATGATCCATCCCAATAGTCTATAGTATTTGTTCCTGAAAACAATCAATTGTGATTTTTTTTTTTTTTATCGTAGGCTGAGTAAACATCTTAATAAAGTTGTTTCAATCTTTCTTTCCCTTTCCCACAGGTGTCCCAGATGGCAGCAAACACTCCAAAGCAATAAGAACCTCAGGTCTTCAGTGTCTAGAGAAAAACAGTCACAACTTTGACAGATTAAAAAGATCAGTCGCAGTTTCAGTGAAGCCAAATAGTTCGTACTGTACTTGTAAGCACAGAGTCAGGCAGGTGAAAGAATCATTCTTCTGGGACTACACAGGACCTTTGTTCTACCTCAGTGTGTCACCGTTGACAACAGGCCATCATTGCCACGTTTCTAAGAAATATGGGATCACGTCAAGTCTTTACACAGTGTGAAATACAGTAATGTAGTGATTTGTGGGAAACTATGCAACATATTGAACATTAAACTATCGATACCCATCTAGGAGCTGGTGTTGGAAATTAGCTTTGGCTATATACACGTGTACAGTACATCTGACTCTGCTTCTGTAGCTGTCAGTGTTTCTCTGTAATTGTCCCTTACAAATTGAAAACACTAATAATAATTTTAAAAATTAACAATAATGTAATCACAGCATAAGAAACAGTGACTGCTCCATCTTTCTGAACCTCTCATGTGATCATTATCAACTCCTTTGGGAGGCCTTATGTTAATGTTATGAGTGACTAAAGCTACTGCAGGGGTTTTCAAAGTTGATGTCTGATTTCTTCTATATGTGATAAGGTAAATATTAGTCATTGATGTTAAACCAATAACATCAACAAAAACCTTTAAAGGTCCAGTGTGTCAGATTTCGGGGGATTTAGTGGCATCTAGTGGGGAGGACTGCAGATTGCAACCAGCTGAAACTTCTCCCAGTTAGAATTTCTTCAGTGTTCATTGTTCAGGAAGTCTTTACTAGGAGCTGAATTATCCACAGAGATCTCTCCTCCCAAAAAACAAACAGACCAGATGATTTAAACTGGTAAAATAAAGCAGATTCACGTAACAAATCAGTGTATCTCCAGTGCTGTTTGGCATGTCAGAGACAGGCGGCTCACCTTCTTCATGCGAGTGTGTGCCCAGTCTTTTTCTGTAATAACTTAAGATTCAGACACTCAGAAGGTTTCCAACGGGAGCTGAATTATGCACAGAGGTCTCTCCCTCTCCAAAACACATAGACCAGGAGTCTCATTTATAAAACAGCATAGGATCCATTCTAAAAATGAATGTACGGACAAAAGCCAGAAATGGCATGCAGCAAAAAATATTCAACAATTCCTACAGTCAGGCTTCCACCTCACCATCTGCGTCACCAATTTACTGGCTCCAAAAATGTTTGTAAGCATGGGTTAAGTTTCTCCCATCAAGTCTGTGTTTATAGATCTAACTTTGCCATGGGAAGTGGCGTACGCCTCTGTCAGGTCTCGTTTTGTGTGTATGTAATGTTTATAAATGAGACAAAAGTCTGTTAGAAAAAAAAAGGGTGTTTTCCAACGCTCTTGTCGTGGAGGGGCTGCTAACTACAGTGGCTGATGTGAAAGTGTGAGTGGTCCTATATAGAGGCAGTGTTAGGTTTGTCCAGTTGATTTGTCCAACTGTAGAAACATGGTGATGCAACATGACAATCCCAGTGTAGAAACAGCTCTTTCTAAAATATAACAATTCCTATTTTCAGGTGATTATACACTAAAGAAACCATATTTAATATATAAAATTTCCTTTATCCCACTGGTAGGAGGCCCCAGGGCAGACCCAGGACTCACTGGAGAGATAACATATCTCATCTGGTCCAGGATCGCCTTGGGGTCCTCCAGGAGGAGCTTGAAAGCGTCACTGGGGAGAGGGACATTGGGGGTGCTTTGTTTAGCCTGCTGCCCCCGCAGCCTGGCTCCTGATAAGCTGGTCAAAATGGATGGTTGGATTGATATGCCAGTATATCCCCCTACATCCTACACACTGGTCCTTTAATGTCTGTATCTGCCTTGTGACAAATTATATTTAGACTGTGAGAGACCTTTTCTTCCAGTGTCTGGGACACTGAAGTTATTGGATTACACAGGTGTGTGTAGTATAATGTTTTTAGTTGGTGAGACACTCTGTATGGGACGAGTTGGGAGAAATGAAAGGTTTACTGGAAATAAAGTGATCCTGAAAATAAATTAAATTGGTTTTAACGTTTTATTCCTACATATTTGAGGCTTAATGTCAAAAGTAATTTAATTAAGTTAACGATGTATCAGAGGAAGGAACAGCATCAAACATCAGAGAAGAGAGAAAGGAAGTGCTGATTAAATTAAATTAGTTGTCAGCTGAAAGAGCGTAGTGTTACATGTGATGTACTGTAGGGGCCTAATTAACATGTTTAATTCTTCTTAGTGTTGTTTTTGTACATCATCCACTGTCTTCACATCGAGGGGTGAGAATCACAAGAGACAACTTTACAGAAGAGACAAAAAAATAACCCTACCTTGTCCTGACTTCCTTTATTAAATTCTGTCTTTAATATTAAACTTCATTAACATGTGAGTGGCAGTATACCCAATGAACTTTTTTTTTTTTACATTTATTGAATTTTTTGTTGATTTTTTTTATTTGAAAGAAAATGCCTTTTTTTGAACCAACATTTTATCTCATGTATGGTATTTTAAAAAATCATGTTTTTGTTTAAAAAATATAAAAACCTTTATATTAATGAGTTAAAATGTGACAAAATTCCATTGTTATAATATATAAAAATATCCGTATATCGTTTTAGTTTATTGAATGTAATAAATTTTGCTAAAACATTATTAATAGCCATTTGGCAAAAAACAACCCACTGAAAAAACGCTACAGAGTCCATAGTGATAATATATAAAATATCCATCAACATCAGCTTAATTCACTGAATAACAGTTGATCATTCGGTGGTGACCTTTGACCTGGTGTGTTACTGAAGGCCACAGTGGCTTTTAAAAAACACCCAGATAGAATTGTTGATGCGAGCACCATTCTCTATGATTCCTACAGTAAGCAATTTTTGTACCATTTGAGTATTTCGAGCCTAAAATATCACCTCAACACAAACCATTTAGCAGCGACCCTGGAGGTCAAAGCTAGCACAGCCTCTGATGCTAACGCTAGCAGTAGCCTCGTCAAGCCACACTCGACCAGGCGTTCAAACTAAATCTACCTGAGACTAACTCCCTTACAAAATGGACTGCAGGCCAGTTTTGGTGGTAGAGGACAGGGGGACATTTGTGTCCAAAATCCAGCAGCTTTACTGTGATACATCTGCCAACATTCATCTTAACTGAATTTGTTTAAATACTTTCACAACAAAAATTAATGTATGTGATTAATTTAGATGAATTAATCACAGAGCATGTTGTAGTGACTAGCTCTATACTTTAGCTGCTACTAGTTGCTAATTGGCTGACTTGTTTGGACGTGTGCTCAGACACCTACTCCCAGTCTTTACCAGTGCTGTACTATCATCATACGTTTATTTTCTCACCAGTGTCCGTAATATCTGTAAAACTTCCAATAAGTTTCGAAACAAACTTCCAACAAATATCCCAACACCTGTGCTCACTGGCATGAACTTTTATACCTCAGCCAGTGACATAAGCTGCCTAGTGGCATGGTGGGATAATACATTTATAACACAGTCAAACATATGGCTCCGACACATGTAATTAATAAGATTATTTTTTTAATGGCTGACTAAACCCTCTTCCTCCTTGGTAACCTATCCATCTTCCCAGTAGTACACCTGCTTCATCAAACACCTCCACACCACTGCCCTGAATCCTCCACACTGGACCTTTAAAAGTCAATATTAACTTACCATGATTATTTTTATTTTACTTTGTAATCATTCCAAATATTTTATATTTTGTTCTGTCAGAAATGGGCTTCTATACCTGACAGCAGAGCAGCAGCTCCAGTACTGATTGCAGATGTGGTGGGGCTCTAACCAGGTCTGGGCCCTTGAAGAGACCCTGCTAACTGGCCCTGTAAGTGCATCACACTGGGAGATGGTTTAAACCTACTTCTGTGAGAATCTGTATTTTCTACAGTAGCTTTTTTAAACGTTATTACTGCATACTTCTGCAACAGGCCCCTTTCCTCACCTGAATACTGAAGGTTTATATGTTCTCATGTCACTTTCAGAAATCCTCCCCCTTCATGACTGCAGCTGCAGCATGTGTAGTGTAGTGTGGTGTAGTGTAGGGTGCAGCATGTGCTCTGCACTGTAGGTGGAGTTTGAGTTTTTAAAGGCAGTGTAAAGTGATACTTGAGCACAGGAGGGAGGGTGGAGCAGAGCAGACAACAACTTCCTAAAAACACACTCCCTTACTCTGTGTGTGCCTGGGGCTTGTTGTGTGTCTGAAACTATGTAACTTTGTCACTGACTGAACACACGGATTAAACTTCACCGGAGCTGACTTCACTGTCTCACCCACCAATCTGCTGCTTTCACTTTCACAGCGCAGCAGCGGACACTGAGGAACTTTGCAAGTTTCCTGGATGGAAACGGACAGTCTGCTGACCGGGAGTGTCAACGGAGACCCCGGGGATTATGGCTCCTCGTCGGGTACAGGGCACGGAGGGGCCCCGGGCAACAGAAAGATGTCTTACAGTGTCTCCGGAGGGTCGTGCAGAGTCGAGAGGGGCTCAGGTGAGTGGAGGCGGATCATGACGCCCTCAGGTCGGCGGTGTTTCCTCTGTTTGTTATTCGGTCCCAAATCCTGATTTGGAAGAATATTCAGAGAAGCAGCGATACAACAATGTAAAAGTCCTCCATTATAAAAGAAAGTAGTCTGCTGTAGTCAAAACTTAAAGCTCACAGGTGTCAGCAAAATGTATTAAACTATCCAAAACAATATTTTTAAAGAAAAATAGTGCCTGTCAGCAAAACTGAGCTCTGGGCCCTAAAGACACCATCGTCACCACCGTCACCTGGCAGTGTGTATATTTCATGTTATCTTCAACTACACAAACAGATTTATACAGCAATAAAGTATATCTTCTTCTTCTTCTTCTTCTTCTACAAGATCAAGTAATGATACACAACTGTGATTTAAGACATTGTAATTTATTGATGCATAGTAACAAACAAATCCGCACATAATCAAATTCAGGGCTGTGTATTGGCAAGAATTTTGGCGATAACGACACACAATACAGAGGTTATGATTCAATATATTGGATTAAAAAAATGTTTTGCATGAATATGCATGAAAAAGTGTACTTTTTCATGCATCTGCATTTGTATGTATCACAGTCTCTGTAACATCACAGCATCACTTATTGTTAAACCAGAGCAAAAGATTTAACATTTGCCTGTATCAGATTAAAAAAGTAAAATGAAAGTGCTTGCAGGATTATTAAGGTAAACAAATGGAGAAAATAAAAATTTGCAAACAAGTAAAATTCAATACTGTTTTTGAGAATTGCTAAAACATCACAAAACATAGTAATAATGATAATAAGAAGAAGAAGATATACTTTATAAAGTATTCAGAATTAAAACATTTTTCAATCCGTTGTCATACACACAGGGCCTGAAATACACATATATGAACAAACAGGACCTACACCTATTAAAATAATCGGTGACTATTTTAGTAGTTGAATAATCGGTTTGAGTCTTTTTTTTTTTTTATAGAAAAGTACTATAAAAGTACCCCAAAATACTCTTATTGCAGCTTCTTACGTTCAAATATTGGCAGCTTTACACACTCTCCCATGACAGTGAACTAAAACCCTTTGATGTGAGTACGAAACAAGACATTAGATGACATAATTTTGGGGTTTGGGAGAGATAGACCGACATTTTTCAACATTCTAACACATTTTTCGATAAAATGACTAGTCGACTAATCGAAGAAATAATCGACAGATTAGTCGACAATGAAAATAAACGTTAGTTGCAGCCCTAGAATTTTGGCGATAAGGAAACACGGTGCAGGGGTTACAATTCTATAAATTGGATTTTTTAAAATGTAGTTTTAGGAAAACTGTCATAGTATAAAGAACACAACATCATATGCTGTAAGAATTGTATTTTTTCATGCACTGAAAACAGTGCGATCTGCATTTGTATTTATCACAGTCTCTGTAACATCACAGCATTACTTATTAAATCAAAGCAAAAGATTGAACATTTGCCTGTATCAGATAAAAAAGTCAAGTGAAAGTGCTTGCAGGATTATTAAGGTAAACAAAAGGAGAAAATAAAAGTTTGCAAACTGCTAAAACATCACAAAACATAATAATAATAAGAAGAAGATATACTTTATAAAGTATTCAAAATTCAAATTTTTTTTCAATCTGTTGTCATACACACAGGCCTGGAATACACACATATGAACAAACAGGACCTTCACATGCATTAAGATAGAGAGATGTCAGAGCGAGGGGGCTGCCTATGGACAGGCAACCTGAGCATCTGGGGGTTCAATGCCTTGTAGTTGTATCTATGCCCTCTGTGTTAGCCTATATTTTTGTATTGCAATGTTATTACTGATACATTCACTTCAGAGTGGCATTTTAATGCTGTGGTGGTTTGTAGTGGAGCTAATTGTTGGTCTGTTGGTTTGAGGACTAATGAGCGAGGGGGCTGCCTATGGACAGGCAACCTGAGCATCTGGGGGTTCAATGCCTTGCTCAAGCACAACTCGGCAGTGCTTAGAAGTTGAACTGACACCTTTTCAGCTACCAGTGTACCTGTACCTGTACCAGCCACCCTCTGGTTCCCAACTCAAGTCCCTATGGACTGAGCTACAGCCGCCCTAATATCCTAATATCCGCCCTAATATCAGGATACTCAAACGTATTGATATTTGCCTTCACCCCTAATCACATCTGGGGGCCTCTGAGGACCTCAGGCTTTGGGTCAGTGTCGCTGGCTGGAAATCTAGTTGTATCTGTGCCCTCTGTGTTAGCCTATATTTTTGTATTGCAATGTTATTACTGATACATTCACTTCAGAGTGGCATTTTAATGCTGTAGTGGTTTGTAGTGGAGCTAATTGTTGGTCTGTTGGTTTGAGGAGTAATGACTGAGGAGGCCGTTAGAGTCAGTGATAATACTCATTTAGGCTGTTGCATTTATTGTCAGTTGGTATTAAGGAGCCTAATGTATGACAAGCAAATACAAATACACCATCACACCTCCAGCAGCCTGAACCGTTGACACAAGGCAGATTTGTTTACACCATATCCTGACCCTTCCATCTTTAAGAGTCGTCAGACCAGGCATTATTTTTCCATCTTCTACACTCCAGTTTAGTGAGTCTGTGCACACTGTAGCCCCAGTTAGCTGTTCTTAGCTGACAGGAGTGGAACCCACTGTGGTCCCCGCTGCTATTATTTATCCACGTTAGCTTGAGCCAATCCGGCCATTTTCCTCTGACCTCTCTCATTAACGAGGCGTTTCACCCACAGAGCTCCCACTGCCTGCACCGTTCTCTGTAAACTCTTGAGACTGTTGTGCTTGAAAGTTTGTGAGATACTCAGACTCAACCCGTCTCGCACCAGCAATCCTTCCACACTCAAAGTCACTGAGATCATGTTTCTTATGTTTGGTCCAAAGAACAACTGAACCTCACAGTTGTACCTAATAAAGTGACCACGAGGATATAGTTTTAAAGGTCCAGTGTGAAGGATTTAGGGGGATATATTTGTAAAAAAAGGAATATAGTATAATAAGTATGTTTAGTGTATAATCACCAGTAAATAAGAATACTTGTGTTTTTCTTACCTTAGACTGAGCTGTTTATATCTACAAACGGAGCGGGTTCTCATCATGTTCACCTGCCATGTTTTTACAGTGGACCAGAACAAACGCAGTACTGGTTCCAGACAGGAACCAGTACAGACTAGTTAGATGCCCATCTGCAACAAGCAGCATCAGGAAAACACTGATTTCTCACATTAAACTGCTTTATTCAGCGTTTTTATTGTTTAAATCACCAGGTCTGTTTGTTTTGGAGAGGAGGAGACCTCTGGGATAATACGGCTCCAGATGAAAACCTCTTGAACATCTGGATCTTAAGTTATCAGAGATAAAGGGTGAGCACGTTAGCATGTAGTGGGCGAGCCGTTCGTCTCCAACATGCCAAACAGCCATCAGAGATACACTGATTTGTAACGTGAATGTGCTTTATTCAGTGCTCTTACCAGTCAGTCACAGGGGACTATTTGTTTTGGAGAGGAGGAGAGTCAGAGTAAAAACCTCCTATATGTCTGGATTAGAAAAAGGATGAGCACACATTAAGTTATCAGACTAAAAGGGTAATCAACCATTAGCATGTGGAGGGTGAGAATCCTGTCTCCAACGCGCCAAACCTCTGTGTATAATTTGGTTCACCTGAGCAGTGAACACTGTGATAAGTTTCAGCTGGTTGCAGTCTGCAGTCTTTCACACTGAACCTTTAGAGTTTCAGCAACTATATTAATCTGCTGATTATTTTTTGATTCTTTAAATAATAGCTAAGTCTGTAAAATGTTGTAAAATAGTTACAATGCATATCACAGTGTCCCAAAGTCTTGTCTTCTAATGTCAACCACAAAAAGAAGTGTTATCCCTGAAATGTTTGACAGATTTTGAGGGTGACGTGGCTTCCTTGTTGAGGTGCGTGGCTTATCAGGTGTCACATCAATGCATTCGACTGTGATGTAGCACTAATTACACTTCTTCAACTCCACCAGCCAACAGACAGTACAGACTTATTGCAGGTTCAATGAGAAAAGTCAGATATATAGGTATTGATTTAATGAACATATATTGATTTCCTGTAGCTTTGATTGTTTTCATCCCACTTACTGTACTGTGATGCACAGGACAGTGAAGTGTTGTCCAAATGAAGTGAGCACTCCCCTTCATTATGCTTTTTAAAGCTAATAGAATTAAAGCAGCAGTGATGTGTCCTGTGACTCGGGATATCGTGGATTAAAGGTTTCACTGTCATACGTTTTATTTATAGACCCACTGAGTTTTATGTCTGGAGTTCTAATGCCAAATCAGGTGTTAAAGTACATGATGTGCCCATACATGACTGTCAAAGGACTGGTTCTATATGAAGCACAATCACATGGTCAGTTAACTAAACAAAAGGAGCATAAATCAACTGGGAGCATATTTTAGTCATGTCTGTTCAAGGAATCCAAAACTACTAGATAAAAATCATCGATTCCGTCGACTATGGAAGGAACAGCACAGTGTCTTTGGAAATCCTTGTCTCCCTGTCTGACACAGAGTCAGAGGAAAAGATCAGTTTCATGTCTGTGCGTCGAGTCTAGAGATAGATCTGTGATGTCTTTAGCCTGGTTAACACAAAGTCTAGAAACAGAGGAACACAGCTAGTATAGCTCCATCAAAAGACCAACCATGAGACCATCTTATTTAAATGTTGCATCCTTTTAGTTTGCAATCTGGACACCAACACATCCCATAGTCACCAGGGATTTGTTTAGTGCCATGACAATGTGCAGACCTGTAACCTCAGTATAAAGACAGGCTGCTGATAGGCAGCTGGTATTATTGATTCAAGTATAAGATTTTGTGTATGGGTACGTTTATTCCTGCACATTTACAGCTGAGTGTTGTCAGATTACTGTAAAGGCTGCAGCAGCACAGTGTCATTAATACAGAGAGATAATCACGCAGTTAGCTTTAATAAAAACTGTTCCATAAACTAGGAAACAGTAAGGATGAGCCACACAGCTGTAGAGAGATTCTTCTCCTATAAAAATAAGTATTTCTCCTCACAGTCCAGAGCAGAGGAGGTTAAAAACTTTGCACAATGACATCGGCTGCGTCCCACCCAGGGATGACGGAGACATAAAGTGAGCTACGCCCTAAACTTTCCCAAGCAGCCATAAAGACAGCTCATTGAGTGTTCAAACAGTTTGATTTATTTGCAATTATATGTGAACATACTGGTATTTTAATCAGAGTTAAAGTGGGCCAGGGACGACAAAACAAAATATCTCTGACTAATGGAGCAGTCAAATCTAATGTGAAGGAATATTCATTCATTCATTTTCTGTAACCGCTTATCGTGTTAGGGGTCGCAAGTAGGGCTGCAACGATTAGTCGACTAATCGATGACTAATCGACTATTAAAATAATCTGTGACTTTTTTAGTAGTCGACTAATCGGTTTGAGTCATTTTTCATAGAAAAGTACTGTAAAAGTACCCCAAAATACTCTTATTGCAGCTTCTTACGTTCAAATATTGGCAGCTTTACACACTCTCCCACAACGGTGAACTAAAACCCTTTGGCCTGAGTACGAAACAAGACATTAGATGACATAATTTTGGGGTTTGGGAGAGATAGACCGACATTTTTCACCATTTTAACACATTTTTTTAAATGATTAGTCAGCTAATCGAAGAAATAATCGACAGATTAGTCGACAGTGAAAATTATCGTTAGTTGCAGCCCTAGTCGCAAGGGGGCTGGAGTCTAGCTGACATTGGGCATGAGGCAGGGGTTCACCCTGGACAGGTCGCCAGACTATCACAGGACTGACACATAGAGACAGACAACCATTCACACTCACATTCACACCTACGGACAATTTAGAGTCACCAGTTAACCTGCATGTCTTTGGACTGTACCTGGAGAAAACCCAGGCTGACATGGAAAGAACATGCAAACTCTGCACAGAGGGGCTCCCCAAACCAGTGCTAACCACTGCACCACCTTGCTGCCTTGATATCCTGATATATAACAACGTATTTGACTGATAACGATATCACTATTTCTACTTTTTTCCCCACCTAATTTTAGTGATCATAAAGTCTCGTCTGTAGTGGAATTAACATCATATTATACATGAATGCTCTTATCATGATGACCCACCAGGAGATGGAGACATGAAATTGAAAGCTTTTCAGTGCATTTAATATTCATTCACTTTGTAAAGTAAGAAAAAGCACGTTCATTAGTTCATTTTAGAGCCAATATTGGCCGATACCAATGACATGCTGATATTATACTGCATCCCTTATAGACAGAAACACTTGCACACACTCAAATTCACAGAAAGACACACAAGAATACAAAATACGCCTGCTGTAGTAACACAGCAATAATCATCTATGTCAGCAAAAGGCTTTACATGCAGCATGTAACGTGCCAACAGGAATGAATAAGAATCCAAACTAACTTCCTGTCACGTTATTTGTGTACAGAGAACCAGAACCCTAATAAATGGAATTGGAAGTTTGATGGCTAAATGAGAGAACTGAGAACAGTCTTCTTCCTTCATCTGGCTTCCTCTCATGCACAAGGTGCCAAATTTAGTGCGAGCTTTGTGGCCTTTTCCTCTAAGGTCATTAAAAAAAACATGACATTACATTACAGACAAATGAATGCCTGAAAACTATTATTTAATGGATCAATGAAGTCATTAACTCTGTGTCTGAAAAAGACTTATAATTCAAAGTTTAAGTTACTCCATAAATCTGAATCTTTTTAGCTATGTAACAATATATTGTTTGCCACTTAAGTTCATACAGGAAAATATGAATAGATGATACTGTTATGACTTATTTTAATGAATTAATTTTTTTTATAAATCAGCCAGTACAAGATTTCTCTGACAGTTTCTCTTTTCCTCAACTGCTTCAAGTGTGAGAAGAGCAGCTCACACTTGTCCACTGTGGTGTGTGTGTGTGTTAGCTGTGTGCGTCTCAGCCGTTTTAAGTGCTGCCCTGTCAATGGCACCGGCCACCATGACACATCCTGCTATGAAGCATTGAGTCAGCAGCACCAAATTTATGTGTGTGTGTGTGTGTGTGTGTGCGTGTGTGCGTGTGTGTGTGTGTGTGTGTGTGTGTGTGTGTGTGCGTGCGTGCGTGTGTGTGTGTGTTTGTGGTCAGAACTGAGTCATCATGTCTGTGTCTTTGTAACTGCTGCATGGAAAAGTTACAGTCATTGAACATAGTCACCTGACAGCTGTGGAACAAGCTTGAGCTGTGTGATAACCCTGAGTCTCTGTGTGCATACACTCTATTTTGCTCTGATCTGTACAATGCTGCTATATTTAACGTCATTCAGCCACATTACATGCAAACACTTGACGTTTGTGTTGAAACCTTACGCAGAGAGCCAAATCTGGGGCCATATTCACAAACTCTCTGAGAATCCTCTCAGACAGCTCCTAACTTAGCCTAAACATTTTAGTAAGGAGTCCTCGCTTAGGAGTGATTTAAGAAAGTTCTCAGAGCAACTCTGAGCAAGGAAGGGACTGTGAAAGTGTTGTCATTGTTAGTTAGGGCTGCAACGATTAGTCGACTAATCGATGACTAATCGACTATTAAAATAATCGGTGACTATTTTAGTAGTACTATGTAAGTACCCCAAAATACTCTTATTGCAGCTTCTTACGTTCAAATATTGGCAGCTTTACACACTCTCCCATGACGGTGAACTAAAACCCTTTGGCCTGAGTACAAAACAAGACATTAGATGACATAATTTTGGGGTTTGGGAGAGACAGACAAATATTTTTCAACAGTTTAACACATTTTTCAATAAAATGACTTGTTGACTAATCGAAGAAATAATCGACAGATTAGTCGACAATGAAAATAATCGTTAGTTGCAGCCCTGTTGTTAGTGTGATCACTCTGCTGATGGAAGGTTGAGACAGACTCAAGTCATCACTGCTGCACTGTTTCATTTTTCCAGTTTTCTAAATATCAGTATTGTGATCATTTTATTCATAGCGTTAGGTGGGAACAGGGTGCATATCCCTTATGTTATTAACCACACATTGTCCCTGAACAATCAGGGGCCGTATTCAGAGCGCTTCCTCATACAAAGAGTTGCTCCCAGTGATGAAACTCTAAGGAAATTCTCAGAATTGTGACGTTTTCTTAGAATTTCCCCTTAAAGTTAAGACTAGGTCCTTGTAAAGACAAAAGTTATTCACAGAGCATCTTAAACAACAAAAGAGCTCTTAAGGTGAAGAACTGTGAGGAGCAGGGAGGAGGACTTTAAGAGGCTGAAGAGTTTCTTAATCAGTGGAGAAAATAGAAAAAGAAAGAGGTGGGATAAATATTCTCCAAACTCTGGATGACAGTGAATAAATGAAATGCTACAGATTTGATGATGCAAGGATAATATTTCTGGTCGATGTCATTAGGGATACGCACGCATGTGTATGACGCCAGAAATAAAATGATGACAACACTAAGATATTTAGAAAACTGTAAAAATGAAACGGTGCAGCAGTGATGACTTGAGTCTGTCTCAACCTTCCATCAGTAGTGATCACACCAACAATGACGACACTTTCACAGTCCGCAGTTCATTTCATTTCCACTGGGTGTCCTCACCTTGCAGGCTCTTAAAGCGGCGTGTCTGTGACAACCAATCACATCTGTTAAAAGAGTGTGTCATACTGAGCAACAGGGTCAAACACACCTCCTCACTGAGGTAAAAGTTTCTGTCTCTTCCTTGCTCACAGTTGCTCTGACCTAAATCCTAAATCACTCCTAAGCGAGGACTCCTTGCTAAACATTTTCAGGCTAAGTTAGGAGCTCTCTGAGAGGATTCTCACAATCTTTGTGAGTGCAGCTCCTAATCTGTAGGATTTCATTTACTCACTGTCATCCAGAGTTTGGAGAACATTTCTCTGACCTCCTTGTGTTTCCACCATGTTCTCCTCTGCTTGAGAAACTTTTCAGCCTCTTAAAGTCCTCTTAAAAGGAGTTCTTTTAATGTTTAAGGTGCTCTGTGAAAAATGTTTAGCTTTAGAGGACCTGGTCTTAACTTTAAGGGGAAATTCCAAGAGAACGTCACAACTTTGAGATTTTTCTTTGAATTCCGTTACCAGGAGCAACTCTTTGTATGAGGAAGCTTTGTGAATATGGCCCCTGAATTCTACTCGCACATTTTCTGTGTCATAATCCAGTTCAGAACCACTGTTAAAGACTCAGGTCAAATAAATTCAAACCATAAACATGACTTTACTGCGAGGAAAGGTGCTCACCCAGCACATACGCTGGAAACGTTCTTCCTGTTTCCTTCCATAGATGAGATAACAAAGACACCAGTGTCCTCTGGCTGAGTCTGGCTGAACACTTGGTTGGCATGGCGTCATATAACTCTTAAAAAAATATTTCAAGATAGTGAAAAATGCTCATCACAGTTTTGTAGAGTCCAATGTGACGTATTTAAATGAGCTGTTTTAGTCGAGTAACAGTCCGAAACCTAAAGATACTCTTTTAACAAACGTATGACAAAGAAAAACATGAAGTCTCCAAAGCCTTCTGATTTTTGTGACACTATAACCTTTTTTCTGGTCCAGGGATGCTCAGCTTACTTTGTCAGGGGGCCACTTTTGCAAAATGACAGGTGGCCAGGGGCCAGTCGCAGAAGCCCTACAGTAAGTAGGTCAAGTTTACGCCATGACGTTTGTAGGTTTTTGGGACATTTTGGGCTGAAGGCCTTCGCACACTCATTCATTTTTTTTTCCTGCAAAATTGTCGCACTTCTAAAAATAAATACAACCTCACTTTGTGTCAATTACGTTTGGACAATGAGTCCGAAACTTTTGTCCGTCATCAAAATTTTCTGCACAATTTGTTCGTTTTTCGCAGTCTTTAGAGACGTTTGACCAAGAATCAGTGAAGAATATGTGGCAGCCGCAACAAGACAGAGGATCAGGATGCACAGAATCATTTCATGACTCAGACAGCTCATTTTGAACAGGTCAGATATTAATATTCAGGTGGATGATGATGAAGAGGATGAGGATGTGGGCCACACACAGAATGTGGAGGACAGCTCCGCCCCTTCATGCAGCTGCGGTGCCAAGTAAAAGACAGGGTGGGAGTGGTTACAGTCAGATAGGTGACTCCAGTGGAGAGAGACAAAAGAGGAAATGTGTCTTTTAATTTTGTCTTATATTGCAAATTTTCACAATCAATTACACAATAAAACACATTGGAATCAGTGTGAAGGTTTCTGTGCGTAACTTTTTTTTTTGTCTGGATGACTGATTATAACAGACTCAGTGTGTGAAGGCCTTGAGCCTGGACCTCTGTTGGGGATCAGGGGGATCCTCCCCTGGCACTGTTTTTGATAAACAAACTTTATTTTGATGCTCTTTATGCACTCTGGCACCTTATTTACATTAAAAGTGCAAAAACAAAATCCTCATTGTGAATCAACTTATTGTCATTGTGAATTAGGAGATGGTTGGGGGCCACATGGCACCCTGTCAGGGGCCAGATTTGGCCCGAGGGCCGCCTGATGAGTATCATTATTATGATGCCAGCATGAGCCCAAACTTTGTAAGAATAGCTAAAAACTATTTTGTTTTGTCTGGTGTGATGAAGATCTCAGTCTCTAGTATGGACTTCTGTAGCTGTAGGCTTTTATCATTGATTTATCTACATAAATATTAGTATGTGTGGGGGTGGTTTTGGTGTTTGAGTAGAGATAACCCACAGTTAGAAAAACAAGCCACACCTTTATTCAAGCTCTCAGATGTATCCCAGCTTCTGTTTTTCCCAGTTTTGCCTCAAGAAAGAACAAACCTTCTCCTCAACTCCCAATCCAACCAGTTCTAGAGACAACAACATGTCAGGCAGTTTGTGTTTTCTGTGTCAGCCTGAGAACATGTTCTGTCCTTCAGGAGCATTATTAGGTTTTTACTGAGTGAAGGGACACATGGGGATTCAGGACCGTGGACATCACAGTGCTCAGAGCACGTCAGAGAAATCTAAAGATCGTTGTTAATTCTACCTCTGAGACAGAGGAGCCGTTCAGATGGTCTGCCTAAGCTCACTTATCTCACTGTTCACAGATGATGAGGAACTTTACATCCAACAAGCTGTTGTCTTCATCGAGGACGCCATACAGGTAAGAGCAGTGACTTTCCATATTTATTTCTCTCTTGTTAAATATTAAGAAAAGGTAGACTGTTCTGGTAAAGATTTTGAGCAGCTCCTGGAGACAGTGGAAACAGAATTATAAACCTTAAAATGTTGCTCTGATAGCTGTTGTTAAATTTAAATAAAACTGAACTCATGATATTTGAGTATAGAAAAACTAACAATCCATTATAATCCAGTACAGATTATTATAGATAATGTTGAAATAGGAAGAGTTGAAAATACATTTTTGGGAGTTGTAATAGACCATAAACTGTGCTGGAAACCACAAAGTCTATTGCAGTATTGCACATAACAAAATACACCCTCAACCCAAATTCATTATATACATTATATCATTAAGTCAAGTTGAGTCAAATCGACTTTATTTATATTGCACTTTAAACACAAACAGAATTAATCCAAAGTGCTCTTACAGCACACACACAGGAAAAAAAAACAGGAGGAAGGAGAGAGACACAGGAGTTTGAGTGATAATAGCAATAAAATAATAATAACATAATACAAGACAAAGGAGCAGAAGCACTGCAGGGTCTAAGTAGTCGTTACATGTAGGTGCGCTCAATCACAAAATATAAAATGCGAGTCTCCTTCAAAAACAATCCAAGGCACACTGTAGGGTTTGTGCAAAAATGAAATTGCCTTTATTTTACATGGCAGTATAGATAAAAAAAAAGACCAACGCATTGTTGAACCAGTATATTCAGTATACTAGTGAGGGCTGGGTGATATGGACAAAAATTCATATCTTGGTATTTTCTACGAAGTGGGCGACATGTTTAGCTGCTAGTCAAAGACACATTTGAGATGTCACAGAGCACCTTATAAAAACAAGCTGTGATCAAAATAAAATGTAAAGACAGGGATTTTTTCCCCAATTTAAAAATCTGCAGCTGCACAACATGTAAATGAAAAATTATCTAAAATAAACAGCAGGGCTGTGCGTTAACTTTTTGCACACAGCACTGGAGCTACAGAGGTTTAAAGGTTTGCAGCACAGGACACTGAACTGTAACATGAGTGTAAAAGTATCAAGTAGGTTGGAAACAATTAAAAATCTTCGTGGGCGGTGTTAAAAAGTCGTTTTCCACATCCTTTCAAATGAATCTGGTGCTGGAAAATGATCTAAGTACTTTAATCTTATTTCTGCACAGAGCATCAACAGAGAGGCCGAGGGAGGGAAGGAGACAGAGACACTTTGTCCTCGTTATATACGTCTTGTATATGAAACATCTGTGCTGTCGCTGCATTTTTTAAACAGATCTGTCGCCTGCATCCAGGCGCTGTCTCAGTGTCACACAACAGACTACAACTACCAAGAAGAACAGCGACACACTATGATCCACCTCACACACACTAGCAAACAAACACTCACCTGACACAATCCAGCAGCTCTGTCTCCCACACATGCAGCGCAGCGCTGTACTGCACATGTGCTACTGCGGCCATTTCATTCATCTCAGACTGATTTAGCGTAGCATGTGCAACATACAGACCGACGTCACACTGTAGACTAACTAACAGACAGATTAAACAGAGGAGCAGCTCTGTGTCTGTCTGAGTGTTGATGGAGCGAGTGAGTGGGGCGGAGCTGTGCAGAGAGTGTGAGAGAGGAGAGATGGACACTGGCGTGTAACACAATTTAACCCTACATCAATATAAATGGTGTTGTCTTAATCTATATCTTGCTTGGAAATACATTGATATATGGTAAATAGTCTTTCTATCACCCAGCTCTAATACTAGTATACTTCACTCTTGCAGTGAGCCCTTCACAAGATGGAATAATATATGGTATCATACCTACTGTGTGCAGGTTTGGTAAATACATACAAAACAATCATAAATCCAATTTTTATACTACAGAAGAGAGCTATTAGAATCGTAAACAGAGCTGATTATCAAGAACCATCCAAATTATTTTAAACTCACATGCTAGAGATTAGAGATGTGGTGGATTTGAAAACTGCACAGTTAATGTATAAAGTAAAAAATAAGATGCTTCCAGACTGTGTCCAGAAGTTGTTCAAAACTAGAGAGTCAGTATGAACCAGGAGGAACACGTATGTTTACAGAAACAGAGATGTGAAACAGTCGAAGGAGTTAATTTTTGGAAACATTTTCAATAGAAATTAAAATGTATTAAACACTTGATGGATTTAAAAAATAAATTAATTAATAAAATAAGGTGAATAACAAATATTAAACTGAGTGTACATACAAAATTTTGTTTGGGACTTTCAGGTATGTAGAATATCTGGTTTTGCTGGTTTCTTTCAGTTTCATCATATAAATCTAAAAGAACAGTGTGAAACAATTAATGTAAGAAGAGCAGGTGCAGGAAGCTAAGGCTTCAGCCTGCACTTTTTCGGTCAGGTGCTTTGGTTTGACACTGCTTTGAAAGTATCAACTCATAGTTTTTGTTTTTTTCCTTGTGTGTATTTGAGTTGGAAAATGACTGACATAAACTAAACTCAAAGCTAAATGAACAAAAGTATTAACAAAACGTAGGATCATACTTTGGGTAGGACTGCACCTACATGCATGTCCATCCTCTGTCTTGAACAAGAATGTCCACCACAGATTATAGTATGTGAAAATATACCTTTATTTATGCTTCAGTCCTGTTTTATGAGACCCTCGTTCATTATTTTACTATGTCACACCCTCATTACTGTCTCCTTCCCTGTGTTTGTGTACGTATAGTACCGGTCCATAAACCACAGAGTGGATGCCCGCTCACTGCGCCTGTATCGATGGTACTACTCCAGGATATGTCAGTGGTAAGTTCACGCCTTCTCACTTGCTCAAGTCGTGTCATCGAAGCATGAAACTGTACCTGAGTTTATTTTTGCAATAAGTCAGTTTTAGGGCCACATACCTGACAGAAGCAGTAGACGTGCTTTTTCTGTGCTTTTTCTGATAAACAAAAACAGCATCCAGATATTACCTGACCTGCTGCTGAGACTTCTAGTTGTAATCTCCCCCAGACAAAGTCTGACCAGGACCCATATTTATCAGGCACCTTAGAGTTAGAAAATTAGTCCTGAGGAAAATCAGTTTTTTCCCAAAGTGACACAGATTTGCTCTCTGGTGAATACAAGTAAAGGAATCGGGAATAACTCTTGTCTCTGCTGATCTGTATATCTCCAGAGATGTCATAACCAAACAGGAGTAATCACGAGGCCGTGTTCAGGTGGAGACAGTCAGTGATAGGAGAGAGATCAGGGCTGTAAATATAGACAGTGCAGGCAGTGCAGTTGCACCGGGCCTTCTACCATGCCTCCATCCACTCATCCATCTTTCCCTTCACCAGGGGTTTGGGCCTCATCATTGCCATAGTGTTGCTGTTGGCATTTGCGGAGCGCCCATCCTCCTTTACCATCACCTCAGACCCCCGGCATCGCCTTCAGCCCTGGGAGCCTCCCTGCGGCCTCACTGAGAGCATCGAGATGTTCTGCCTCATCATCTTCTCCATCGATCTCGCTGTGAAGGTAAGAACGGCCCGGGTGGGAAACATTCGCTCCCAGGACATTTGGAGACGTCTGGTTAAACAAGGGGGTGGATTTTGCCACATGTAATATTTCCAAATAATCTGATTATCTTTACTTTACCTTCTTATTTGTCCGTTTGACCCACTGCTTCACTCCGTCTGGTTTGTCCTCAGAGCTACTTGATCGGCTGGGATGAATTTAGGAAAAGCAAATGGCTGATTGGCTACACGGTGGTCATCACAGTCTCCATTATCGACTGGGTGTTGTCTGTCAGCATGGTGTGTGATGAGGTGAGGCTCTTCTCAGGGATGCTTCTCTAAGCTTATAGCGCTTAGAAGAATGTAGTGCACCATCAAACACGGTCAAGTTCAGACTACCAAGGTCAGGACTTCAGACATGACGTACTCTGTGTTAACAAGGGTCTAAGGAATTCAAAAAAACTTTGTAGGAGTCACAGGTGATCTTTTCTTTTCTCTCTTCATCAGAAACTTAGAGTACGGCGACTCCTCCGGCCCTTCTTCCTCCTGCAGAACTCCTCACTGATGAAAAAGACACTGAAGTGCATCAAGAGGACTCTGCCGGAGATCGCCAGGTATCTGAGTCCTTAACTCTGGCAGGTCTATCGTAGATCTGTTGTTTTAAGAGGATCCTAACTGCTTCATTTATGCAACATAATTCAAGCTATTTAATACTGATCACTTTCTTATGTTTTCTTATTTAAAGCACTGTGACCACACGTGACTGGTGCAGGATAATGGTGTTTGCTAAAACTTAGTGGAATATTAGCACAGGTGGAGATGAGTCAGAAAGTCAACAAACTGTCTCAGTAACAGTGTAGTGCCAAGAACGTTATTACTGATTGAAAAAGTAATTCGATTAAATTAAAGTAACTAGAGCTAAGGAGCTTACCTCAGCACAGTTCACTGCAGTCACACCTGCATTTGACTCACTTATCTTCATTTTCATTTCATCATTCAGCAAATAAAACGCCACTGCTGACTCCAGAGCGCTCTCACTTCTGTCAGCGGGTCGCTGCTTCTCTATAATGTGACCACAGACTGATGATGATATACTCCGACTGCTCTACCTCTGTTTGCTGCTATAGATTTGTTACAGTTATTTCAGTTTCAGTTCAAGTGAGAAGTCAACTCCACATGCACCAGATGTTCTTAGCTATCCAGATCTGCTCAATCTCAGGTGTGCTGAATGATGAATCTCTCTTCATCATAAATTTAAGGTGCATGGCTGTTTGTTTATTAGCATAAGTAATGCCCCATTAGCTCAGGTGTTATGTGGTGTGCAAAAAGAAATGGAGTGGTATCCCAAAAAAAAGTCTACAAGGTGCAGAAACAAAGTAAACATGATTCAACACAGCATCAGTACTGGTGTTACAGGAAAAACTACAAAACCAGCAAGGCAAAACATTTGTGATGTCATAAACTGTGTCAACAGAGGGCTGGGGATCCAAGAGCAGTAGCTTGTGTCGGCCACTCAGCAGCTGAACGCATGCAAAATCATCCAGGTGTTTTTATAGTCTTAACTGGGATCAAAGAACCAGTAGTATTTCTTTTGTCCCCGAAAAATTCAAGGAGGAGGCCAAGGCACCCAGCACACTGACACAACACCACTTTATCCTGTTAAAACAATACTCACAGTTTGGATTAATTTTTTTAGAAAAGATCCTTTTGATTCTTTTGAGGATCCTTATGGACTAAAGGAATGTGAATAACTTACTTGCTCTTTTCCCACTTTGGCACCTGATTTACATTCAGAGTACAAACAAGTGAAATCAATTTGTCTTCACTGTGCATCACCCAGCACCATATCGCAGGCTAAATGTGGCCCACAGGCAGTAAGACAAGTATCACTGCTCTAAAATGTATAATTATCTAAATTTGATTATGTAATATTTATGTATTTTTTATGTCCCTCGATATAAAATTTACGTTTCCTTGTGTTGGACAATTTGTTGACTGTGTGTTTTTTCTTTTCTTGGTAAGAGTGCTTTTCACCACACGTAAAAATTTGTCTCACTTAGGAGAAGAGCAAAAAAACAGAAAACACTGGTGAATCTCTGAAATCAGTGGGTGCCAACAAAATAAGAACAAATCCTGGATATGAACAAAAATAAGAGGAAATGTGTTGGCACTGTAAATTGCTTCCTGCATGAGGCTCATTGTTTTGTGACTGTTAGTTGGGGCACTTCCAAGACTCAGATGGGCATGAAACTCTCCCAGCTGTATCGACACATACATCATGAGACATACAAAATATGTGGGAAAAGATTTATTTGTTTACATAAATATCTAGGGAGGAGTCAACTGCAACTCCTAAAGAGCATTTCAGTGTGAATCATCTAATCACAGAGCTTTAAAATCTGTTGGACCTCTGACTGTGTGCAGACACTGACGTTTACACTTTGTAGAAATCTGATAAAACAGTTTGTTTACTTTGGCTCCTTCTCTATAGCAACAGTTGCTAAGGCTCATGGGTATTCTACTACTTAGAGCTATCTGCCATACCTTCGGCCATCACAAGTTGATAACAAGCACCCCCAACTCGGTGCCGTTTGGTTTTAGGGGACCAAAACCCCCTTTTTTGGGACATGTTTCTGGTGAAATGATGTAAATGCAAACATTAAGGCACTACGACAACGTGAAGAGTCATACAAGTATGAAATTTAGCAAGGAGTATCCTGACACAAAGGGGAAAGTAGCAAAATAAGGTTATGGGGCTTGCTGCCATTTTATTTCAGAGTATTACACATAACATCCCCCCAAAAAAGCAAAAAATGACTGTTCGTTTGACAAATTCTCATCAAAAATGATTCTTTTTCATCACTTTGTGTTTAATATAGCTGCTTCATTTCTACACAGAAAACTACCCAAGCTGATAAGCTTTAATTTGAGCCCAAGCTTTAAATTGAGCCCCTTCCATCTTGGCAATTACACTTGCTTTGGCCTAAATTTGTCACTATACCTCAAATCAGAGAAAACTGACTTGTGATGGCCGAAGGTTCAGGCTAACAGGAAATATTAATGAAAAAAGGTTGCAGAAACATCATGAGGGCTGGACCTGGCTCCCAGGCTACATACTGAACTAAGAAATAAAGTGAAATGATTAAAGCTGATGGCCATTGCATAAACTCAGAATATTTCCAAGTTATTAAGGAGAGTCTTGTGTTCTGATGCAGTGTGTGTTGTCCTGTCTGTGCAGTGTCATCCTGCTGCTGGCGCTCCACCTCCTGCTCTTCACTATGATCGGCATGCTGCTGTTTGCTAAAAGTGAGGTGAGTTCAGGTCTGTGTGGTCACGCCCTGCTAAACACACGCTACTAAACTGTACTGCTGACACTCTGGATTAGACTCATGGACTCGCCCATGTGTGTTTGTGTTTGTGTCTGGACATGTCTCAGACTGTGATTGAAACTCAGCAGCCGAGGGTCACTGTCAACATGAATGCCACTAAATTATCATTTAAACATACAGTCGCAAAAAATAGAGAAATAAATGAAAGAATGACTTAAAATAAACTAAATAATAAATAATAAATAAAAAAAATAAACTGACCCAGGAAAATCTGGACGATTAAGATATCAAATATGTGTTAAAAAAGAGCAAAGCTTTAAAGGGAAACATCTGTGTTTTGACCCTGGACCCTGTTTGTCATGTTTTTGTGTTTCAGTGACAAACTGAGAAAACAGTTATTGAAAGTGGTCCATTATTTAGCTGCAGTTGCACTGGTGAAGCAGGCAGCAATGTAATCCCTTCATGCAATTGTGCACTGCCAACGGATGTCCATTAACAGTGCTTGTTTTTGCCACTGTCAGGCTCAGATTGTTATTATATGTGTCCGACAACATTATAGACAGGACCCTTCAGAGGAATTAAATGTCTTTACCCTTCGCTGATCTGGTCTGTTTGTTTGTTTGGGGCGCACAACCAAGTCTCACTAAATTAGAAGTCTCGTTCTGAAATCTTGTGGACTTTCCCACATCGTCAAAATCAGCTCAAAATCAGGGTTGATGGTGAAAATCTTTTAGATAACTCTAAGCTCCGCTCTCTGTACTCCAACACAACAGACTCTTCCCGACACTCCCCTCTCCAAGTGTCACTAATGTTGTTTACCTGCAGCAAGTCTCCTCCCACATGATTTCAGAATGAGACCACCCCTTGAGCCAGACTCGGTCACAATAACAAACAGACCAGCAACAGTTAAGAAAAAATATTTAATTCCTCTGTAGGGATCCTCTCTGTAATGTTGTCAGATGCCTGTCAGTGGCAGAAGCAAACAGTTTTAGTAGACGTAAATTGATGGTTCTCAATTGCCCACAGTGGGGATTACCTTGCAGCCAGTTTTGCTGTTGTGGCCTCCGTACTCTCTCTAATGGACCAGTTTTAAAAATCATTGTCTCCATTAGTCACTTAGACACAAAATAGAGCCCTGGTTGATAAATACCAATGTTTCCCTTGAAGGCCTCGGGCCTGTGAGGAAGAGGTGAGTATATGAAGCCATTTAAATACACTAACCCTGACGCCCAAACAATTTCCAAGAACTTGAAAGTAAGAAAACCTCTGTGAAAATCCCACCAACATTTGTAGTGACGCAGATTACAGGAAATCCTTCCCTGGAACACAACCTTACTCAGCAGTATGTCATGTGGTTCACTATTTGTCTAGACAGATGGGAGACAGCAGAATATTGTTTTCTGTTAGCTTTTTACAATATAGTTGTTTTTACAAGCTCTTTTTTGCTTATCCTTGCACTGAGGGGGTTGCATTTAATTTCTTTGTACATGTAGAATGACAATTAAATTTTTTTCTAATTTCAGTACTATATTAAAGGGACAGCTCACCTCAAAATCAAAAGACATAATTTTTACCTTTCATATTCTCACCTGTAGTGCTGTTTAGCAGTCTAGATTGTTTTGGTGTGAGTTGCCAAGTGTTAGAGATATCACTGCGCAGAAGGAGGCCTGCATCTACTGCTAGCTCACCTAGCACCACTAAGCTAGCTGACATCACAGCCCAGCTGAGGAGGACGCCATTAATGTTTACATCTAGCGCTGTCACGAGCACACACCTCTCACCCATGCTTCCTTCCGTGTAGTGATTTAGTTGGGGGTTCAGTTTGGTAGAAAGAAAATAGTTCCTTCATGAAACTGCTCACAACAAGGTCTGTGGATTATCTTGAGTAACCAGGTCATGATTTCTGAAAGAGACATTGATGTTGAGTTTTTCAAATGTATTTGTTTTGTGTTTTAAGCTCCACAAGCTGAGTGTCATCTATTTCAATTATATTTGAGAGAAATCAGACATCTATAGGGCCGATATTTCCAACATTCGGCAACTCACACCAAAACAATCTAGACTGATAAATGACTCTGTGGGTAAGAGGAAAAAAATTGTAATTTTGATTTTGGGGTGAACTGTCCCTTTAAAGCCTGTGTAGAGAGAACAATACGAGGTGTAACTCCACCGTCCCTCTCCTCATCTCTGTCCACACTCTCTCTGTGTCTCTGTTCAGGATCCAAAGAAGAACGGGGAGTGGAGGTTATATTTCAGAAACCTGCGTATGTCCTTAACCTCTCTGCTGGTGCTGCTCACCACAGCCAACAACCCAGATGGTACGTAGTCTGTCACATGATTAACAAACACGTTTGTTGATTACTGTTAATTGTTTGTGTGGTGTAACTCTTGTCAACATGTCCTCTGTCCTGTCACAGTGATGATCCCTGCTTACTCCCTGAACAGAGGCTTCGCCATTTTCTTCATCGCCTTCAGTGTGATCGGTGAGCAGTGATTGTGTGTGTCAGCTCAGCAGGTTTAAAGGTCGACTCTGTGATCGCTTTCAAAAGGAAACACCCACTCAGCCATTTGCAAGAAGCAGTTTAAAATAATAATAATTGAATGGGAGAGTTTGGATTTTTTAAAGTGGGGTTGTATGAGGTATTTATCCATTGTCAGTGTGTTACCAATAGGAAATGGCAGTCGGCACATCCCCAGTTTGGAGAAGCACGCAAGAGTACTGCCGCGGAAGCTAAGCTAAGCTAAGCAATGCACTGCTGTGGACGCCATGTTAGTTCGGTTCTGAAAGTCAGAGGCAGCAGTAGACCAGCAACTCCTCATGTTCAGCGAGGTACAATCAGTGTTTCTGTCAGAGGAGTCTGGTGGCTGTAGACAGGAGCAGCAGCAACACACATTTTAGGCTCCTAAAAAATGACCACCTAAAAAAAATCAGTGCCAGTTGCAGTGTTTGCTATATATAGATTATTTTAACCACTTTGCCTTGACATCAGACAGCCCTCTCTGATAGGTAACTGAAGCTGTTATCTCGCTTTCTTCAAAGCCTCCAGACTCCTTTGACATAAACAGTGATTTTATCTCACAGAACATGAGTTGCTGGTCTGCTGCTGCCTCGATCGGTTAGTTTGTTTGTTATTGTGTGACCTTCTGATCCAAACTAACGCGGCATCCACAGCTGTATGTTGCCTAGCTACCGTGCCAGTTAGGATGGTGAAGAAATATGATTGATTTGGAAGATCATTAAGAGACATTTCTCAAATAAGGCCTGGCTCAGTCCCAAAGAGGCACATCAAAGGCAGGCGTGGGGGTTTATATTTAGCATCAGCATCATGCACAAACCTACATCTGAGGCCTGTACTACGAAGCAGGGTTTGGAGTTAGCGAGGTAACTTCAGGATTAACTCTGGGTTAACTGATGCTGAACAGCTAACCTGCTCCAGAGCAGCTAACTTCAGAGTATAAGATCACAGCCTGTCAACACCCTGATAATGACCAATCAAATCACTGAAGAAAAAATTATCCACGGACGAAAGAGTGGAGTCTCAGGTAAAAAAGAGGAGCCTGTACATTGTTAGAGGTCAGCAGAATCATTTCATTGTTTAATGGATGTGTTTTCGCTGGTTTTAAAACAGAACTTTTAACAAACGGAGAGATAGTTTACACACTAAACACATGATTTTAGCAGGATTTTAACTTGAGCAAAGTTTATTTTAGTCCGCCGTGACAGTGATGCCGATTCATCACTGCAGCTCAAAACAATATTTTCAATATTTCAACATTTCCATTGTAAGATTGCAGAGTGTCGTTTACATCCCACACAACTGACATTTGACTGTCTCGCAGTCCCAGACACTCTCAGGTACCATTTCATTTCATATCATATGATGCAGCGTGCTGTATCCATGGTTCTGATGATGTCACTTGTAATTAACACCCCCTCCTCTTTCACATGAACGCAGTCGTGGATGGATAGGAAAACCCAGAGTTGACTGAACCAGATGATAACCAGCTTTGTAGTAGAGGTTATCCAGACGCCCAGTGTTCGGGTTAGTCAAGCCAGATAATGAAAAGATATCCTGGGCAAATTGAGCTGACTTCGTAGTACAGGCCTCAGGTCACATGGGAGAACGTTTTCAGAAGGGCTTTGGAAAATAACATATTGACCTTAAAACATATGTCAGCCAAAGTTTAAATGTTTGGATTTAAAAACATGAGAACATACCATGTGAAGCTACAGAATCTGAAAATATCTAAACAATAAAACCACAAAACATAATGCAGCCATTATCGTAGATATTTGTGTTGATGGTGAAGCCAAAGAAATGTGTGTTGATTGGAGATGTGTTTTGCTTCCTGGCAGGAACCTACTGTCTGATGAACTTACTGACAGCCATCATCTATAACCAGTTCAGAGGGTATTTACTGGTGAGTCACACATACATTTTGGCATCATGCTGCTGAGGAGCATTTCATCACACTGGAAGTTATCCAGCGGTTACAGCTCCACACAATCATACAGGAAGCCACCCACTGTAAGCACGGTCTGTTTTGGTTCTATGTGGCTGTCATGTGAAGCTGTGATGAGACAGGGAATTTTAGTTTTTGCTAAACAAGTCATGACTGCTATTACTTTATTATTTCCAGCTGAAATAGCAGGTGTGGCAACAACGAAAACAAAGCCTTGGCAAAAGAAAGTAGTCTGACTGTCAGTTCATACACCGCAGCATACGCCCAACATTGACTCATGATTTTGGTATTAACCTAGTTTCAGAAAAACATTGGCCTGTTGCCACATATTGAGCCGCAGCATTAATTCAATTCAGTTTTATTTATAAAGCCCAATATGACACAGACTTGCCTTAGAGGGCTTTACAGTGTACACCATCCCTCTGTTCTTTGGACCCTCACAGCGGGTAACGAAAACTGTATTAAATAAATGGTAGAAACCTCAGGAAGAGCAACTGAGGAGGGATCCCTCTTCCAGGATGGACAGACGTGCAACAGATGTCGTACAGAACAGATCAACATAATAAATTAATAGTAATTCATTTGACAAAATGATACATAAAGAGAGACAAACACAGAGATGCAGTCCAGACAGTCGTGACAATAATAATTTTATTTTAACAATAATATTATAATAGCCAGTCCGCGATGCCAGGGATCAGCACGCCAGGGGCCCCACCCCACCTGCTGCCCAGCACACAATGCACCCTGATCTCTGTTCCTGCAGGTGGTGGCCCCACAGGGCGACGGCTCCATGTTATCTTTTCGGGCTGAGCCCAACCAGAATTAGGAATTTAGTATGAACAAAGTTCAAGAAAATGTGAATTTTTATTCTTACCAGGACAGCCACACAGTACTTCTGCTTGTGCTGTTGGACTTATTTCCCTCTTCTTCAGAGGACCACACCAGTGGGTTTACATATTTTAGAGCAATCATAGGTTTTGCAGTCAGTGTTGCTGTGTTTTGCATTTTTATACCTTTCCATGAAACATTGCCATATTTTTGTACAATGTAAAAAAAACAACTTCAGCAGACTGAATAACGTCACCCAATGTGATCAAAATTTTGATCAAAGTTTCATTTTAGTTTTACATCACCAGGCAACAATAACGTAAAACATGAATTAATTCTTACTGGATGTTAACTTTGAATTACACAACCATGCAAGTCTGCAATCAAACAAATGGCTGCCTCCAGGGATAGGAAAAATGCTTTTAAAAGTGTTTATCAAAAATGTAAAGTAAGCACATGGCCCTGTACTTGTGTACCTGTAAACACATGAGTATGGCCCTTTAAGAGCGAGGCCACCTGGTTGCTGAGTTGTGACTGCCATCTGCTGGTGTATAAGAGGAGTGTGACGGGATTATAACATGCTGACAAAGTACACACTCAAATAGTCATATCAGTATAGTATTAATAAAAAAGCACCACAAATGCTTAACTGTTCTGGTAAACCCCATATCTGTCAGAGCTTTATCTAATATCTAAACTGACTTCTTATAACAAATTAGAGACAAATACAGTGTGTTTTGCACACAGCGATGATGAAAAATGCGCAAAGGAAACAGTTTAATATTTTGGAAAATATGCGTATTTGCTTTCATTGTTTAAATGAGGAAAGATCAGTCGATACTGATGAGTATTTGCACACGAGATTAAAGCTGTTTTAGATTAATCTTTGCCTATAAGGAGTCAATTTCTCATCAGTGTTTATGGAGCTGGGGTTTTGCATTTCTGAAGAAGTTAAAGAGGTCAAAACTCCAGGAACCCTTGTAGTATAGGGTCATGATGACCCTGATGTAGGCCGACCGAAACATGTAAGTCTTAAAATGCAGTTGTTCTTTATGCCATAAGTGTTTCTGGAGTTTGACCTCTTTAGACTTCTTGCTCTTCTGCATGCACCTTGGAAGAAGGTGAAGTTGTGCCTGAAGACCTGACCCTGTTTCTGCAGTATGTAGAAATTAAACAACAGGAATACATACGTTCTGATACAAACTAATGGTGCTTGTAATGGTCAAGGATACTTGTGATTGATATCCATCTTCTCATCTCACTCTCAGAAAGAAACCAATCAGCAGATTTGTTTTGAACTGAAACACAGAGAACAAAAACAAAATTTCAATGTGCACATGATGGACATGAAACTCTACAATCAGTCAATCTCTTCTGTTCACGTTTTGGTCCAGATGTCTGTCCAAACGTCCATCATCAGGAGACGACTCGGGGTCCGAGCTGCTTTCCAAGTCCTCTCCTGCCAGGGAGCCCAACAGGCCGCTGAGTAAGAGACACATATTTTATTTTAGTTCAGAAAGTTGTGGTGTTTGCTGCTTCCAGAGGAGCAGAAGTGTCGGCACAGTTTCATGTGGTGGTAACCACAGCTGAGAATATTATTCCATGATTGTTTTCATTGCTGTTGTGTTGCTATCAGAACAGCTCTGGCCCCTGTTTTCTTCCTGTCAGGGGCCCATTAGAAATGTTTATGTTGTCAAGTTAGAAGAAGTCTATAAAATGAACAGAAGTATGAAGGTAATTGTTTTGGTTTGTGTCTCAGGGAGCATGTGCGTGTGGATGTGGTGCTGAAGGTGATGTCCAGGGTCCAGATGAAGAGCTACTACAGAGAGGCCATCACTATGGTCAGTGCTGACACCACACCACACGAATATACACACACACATTAAAAGTTAAGACTAGAGTATGCATCCTCTTCCTCTTCACCTTGACTGTTTTCCCTTCCTCCACGTGGACCTCAGGAGGCTCAGCAGTATGTGGATGTCGGCCACATGGATCGAGAGCAGTTCAAGAAGATATTCGATGAACTGGATAAAGATCGTATCAAAGAGGTAGAGCTGTGCTCATGGCTTCTGCTGCTTCAAAGATTAATTTAACATTATCTATCACTTTGACATCTGTTTTACGTCTCTGACTGTGTGTGTGTGTGTGTGTGTGTGTGTGTGTGTGTGTGTGTGTGTGTGTTCCTCTCAGCACCCTCCCGCGCCCCAGTACAACTCTCCAGTCCTGCAGAAACTCCAGCAGGTCTTCAGTCACTACTATCTCACTATACTTGGCAACGTGGTGGCACTGGCCAATGTTATATGCATATGTGTAAGTTGCGCAAACACAGACGTGAACATCGATCATACACCCTCACACGCTGACACAGCTGTCTACCATATGGTCATGTCACCTTTGTGTGTGTGTTTCAGACCGTCCTGGTGTTGAATTCTGAAAAGTCCACAGCAGAGAGAGACAACTTCGTCATAGAGGTGAACACACTCATGACCTCTATCGGGTCAACTTAGCCTCCACTTTGGCCCATGACAGAGTATCTCAAAAATGTTTGTTTGAATTTGACTGTGAATATTGAATCCTGATATTTTTGGTGACCCATCAGGTGCGAGTTTTTTTAACACCCCAAAAATTTAAATCTAATAAGCTTGCTTATTTTTACGCCACTTTGTTGGACATTATACCAAGAATAGGGAGTGTTCTCTGACTCCCTGTTAAGGCAAGTAAGTCTTTAAAAATAGCAAAATCATCAGTAGGTCTTTGGTTTTATTTAATAGTTTCTGAGGGGTAAACAAACATCGCAGCCTTGTTAAAACTGAAAATATCTTACTTCATAAATGAACTGACTTCACTCTTCCACTGTCCACCCTACAGATTATCAACCTGTGCTTCATCCTATATTACCTGTTTGAGATGTGTGTGAAGATCTTTGCCTTCGGCCTGAAGGGGTACCTGTCGTATAGGAACAACATCTTTGACGGCTTCCTCACCATCCTGCTGCTGGTAACCTGCTCCACCCACACTCTCTTATCATTGTCTTACTTACTATAACACACCAGCAGGTAGTGAAAAGATGACACAAATGACAAGATTTACTACGATTAGTTTTTCTGTGACATTACACACCAACACAATATAATTGCGAGCAGCAGTTTGGACAGGATTTAGAGGCGTCTTTAGTATGAACAAAAAGTTAAAATGCAGTTTCACCAAACCACAGCAGCATTTCAGAGGTGTGTGACGACTCATTGCTGTGCCAACGTGTTCATGCTGAATATTAAAGGACTAGTTCACCATTTTAGGGGAACACTAGCTTGGCTCTTGTAGCTTTACTTCTGTTTACTCTGGAAAAATAATCAGAAATTGTAGTCTTGATTAATTATGGCTCTATTTTCTTTAACATGTATTTTTTTTTATTGCTTATTTAGTCTACAATATGTATGATGAGAATACTGACACACTGTGGCTCTTTAAATAGTTTTGGTCGCTCTCACTTTTGGTTTTCTATAGACTAGCTGTGTGGCTCATCTTAATCTCACCTGTGTTTTCCTCAGACCTGCTTTAACATGCAAATCTCAACAAAACAAACTGCGTGACCTCTCTCACTGGTGACGTGTGTCCTCCTGTTATTTGCATAGTACTCCCTCATATGTAAAATACAGCAAGGAGGGAGACTCTGCAAACACTGTGGTCTGTTGGTCAACATACCTGGTGGAGACACACACACCACGCCAGATAATGATCATGTTGCTCTGTAACTGCTGCGTGTGTAAATAAGAAAAAACTGTCACCATAGCAACTTAAAAAGGTGATGTTTGTCAATGTTGTGTTCATAGTTTGTTTCTGCTGCCCCCAAGTGGCCAAAAAGATCAGTTGTTGCAGGTTAAATGAATCAAAATGTCTCATGAATTATTTCATTTGTTGATATATTTACCACTTTTGATATTCACTGCTGATTTTATGTTTTTTTTTCTCTATCAGGTCCTACAGATCACTATTTATGTCACCTACAGGCTTCCCTCCTCTCAGTGGTAGGTTTCTTCCAATGATTTTAAATGTTTGTGTGTTCGACGTCACTTTGTGCCTCTCGTGTATTCATTGTTTTTCATATTTTACAATGATGACTCACATATAAGTCCCAGAAATATGATAAAATGAACCCAAGTTCTATGTTTCAAATAAAACCTTTATTTAACAAGGTCCAGTTTAGTATTCACCTCTGAGAATGGACCACAGACCAAGACAGACAGACAGACAGACAAAACAGAAAAAACATAGCACATATGCAAAGAGATATTCACATGTGAGACAAAATCTAAAACAGAATAATCTGCTAAGAGCATGGACAAATAGCAAAGGAGTGGCTGAAGCTACAAATAATAAATTGAGCCAGAGTGACCAACTGCAGCAGCACAAAACATTTTCTTTCCTGCCATCACTATATGAGCTCTAGAACCAGACAGCAATTACACGTCTTTGGATTTTGAAGATAATTAAAGTAACATTCAAAGACACTTGTAACCAATCTCACTTATATTTAGAAAGACATCTAATACTCGAAACATTACCTTAAACGGTGTAGCTGCCATGTTTTTTCTTTGGATTCAGAAGTAAAGAAGTTGCGTATTAAACATTGAAAACTCTTCGTAACTGCACACAGGAATAAACTCCATTTTGTACCTGCAGGCAGTGTCGTAATAATTGAGATCGGTCTTGGTCTCAATACTGCTTTTTAAAGGTCTTGATCTCAGGCAAAGAGGACTCTGGTTTTTATTTCAAGACCTTGACTGTGTTGATGTCACTAGACTGCCCGTGCAAAAAAGGACTGTTGAAGAAAGATGATGAAGTTGATTTCAGTGTCCTTGTGTTTGCATTTGTTTGCCTATAGAAAACAAAGGAACATTCCCACTCAGAAAATTCACCTTTGCAATGCTTTCTGAGTATTTTATCAAGACATATCTCATCGTACACTGATCCACACACACTGATATACAGTGTATGGCAATGAAAGAGTTAAAGATGGTTTTCAGGGTGTTTTTATGTGAATGTGAATCTTAAAGATCAATTTTAGGAGTACCTGTGGTTTGCATGTTCCGGTATTTGTCATAAGTGTATCATGCAGTGTGGGACGTGCACTGGTTTGGTCTGAGTCAGGGGTCAGCACCTGTGGCTCTATAGACCTCTCCATTGGCTCTCTGTGGCTCTGCCATAAAATTATTTGGAATGAATAACAGTTATTTTTAACATTGAGATCTTCATTTGTCATTGTTGTAGGCGTAGAGTGATTATTGCCATCTACAGCTGTAAAAATGTGTGGCCTATACATCCAATTAAAATATTGAAATTAATTGTTTCATCAACTAAAATGTGCGTCATACATCTACATCTACATCTTTTGCTGAACTTCAGTAGTGGTGGCTGCCTGGAGTCTCTCTTGCAAGGCTCGCTATGGATTCCAAATTCTAAAATAGAGGATTTAATAATGTGTAGACAGATTCATTTGCTTTCACTGCCAACACTGCAAAGTGAAATTGCTAGATAATTATAAATAGCCCTCTGGAGAGCAGCCAGCTTGTAGTAAATCATATTAATGAATACTCATTAAGACTTATTTGTTATGTTGATAGACTAATTCAGACTTATCAGGCTGTTACCTTTATTCAAATATGTTTTAGAGCTCCAGACGGATCAAAGTCTTATTTCGGTCTCATTACACCCTGATTTTGGTCCTGACTTGGTCGTGTTTAAGGTGGTCTTTTAGACATGCCTCCTCTAAATCATTAAGCTGTGTTAAATGACCTGCTAAATGTCTCACATTTGTGTGTGTCTGTTTGTTCATGTGTGTGTGTGTGTGTGTGTGTGTGTGTGTGTGTGTGTGTGTGTGTGTGTGTGTGTGTGTGTCACAACAGGGACCCAGCCTTGCATGGTGTGATGTCTCTGTGGGAGATGGTTCGTTTGATCAACATGCTGATTGTCTTCCGCTTCCTGCGCATCATCCCAGATATCAAGGTACACAGCAGGCAAATAAAAACAGTCCCAGAACAAGTAGGGTAGCTCTCACACACCAGCGGGGGGCTTTCTGAGTAGCTGAGGGTAATATCAAAATGACAGTATATTGCACAACTAGCCAAGACATGTAACTGTAATGAAAGCAGAAGGATACATATGTGAAATGTTGTGTGTAGCCATGATAACCAGTACACAGGATTTTAATTATTGTGTCGTCTCTCACAGCACACATTTTTATTTATTCACACTGCAGCCTCGTCACAGATACGCTGCTCTGTCATTTCATATGTTCCATCTTGTTTTCCAGCTCATGGCGTTGGTCGCAAGTACACTGTTGGACCTGGTGAAAAACCTCAGAGCCTTTGCAGGGATACTGATGGTGAGTCAGTATGCTGAAGTCAACCAGATGAGCTACACTGACTGTTGGCTGTAAAAGAATATAATAGAAAATGGTCAACAGAGTCCTGTCACACACATATTGTCTATTATTAATTTGAGAAATTAAGTTCAAATGATGAGATGAGATCATTGTTTCTGGCTCATAAAACCATTTCCAGACTCCGGATATTGTTGATATTGTGTTGTCCTCCTGCTTAGCTGGCAGCAATGTGCCGAGCAGTTCACATGTTAAGCGACTGAGCCTAACACAAGGAATGGTTAAAGTCGTCTTCATGCTCTCTGTGCAGGTGGTGTACTATGTGTTTGCTGTGTTTGGGATCTGGCTGTTCGAGGGAGCCATTAAACCTCCTCCAGCGATCAGGTAGGACGTGATCAGCATTAAGGGGACATGATAGAAACCTGGAAATGTGATGAGCAGCCGAAGTTTGTAACATACACATGAGAATCACATTAGTATCCTTCTGCCATTGCTAGCCTTATTTTTTATGAGCTACTTGATTCATAAAGTGGAGGTGCTTTTTAGTTACTATATGGTCAAGTTGTGTTTGCCTTCATGTACCTAAGGTCTGCACTGAGCTTTTACTCAGGTTAAATGGAAGAGAAGAAACACTGCTGAGATGCAAAGTATGAGAGGAGGGAGGGGAAATGAATACAAATATGTGCTGCACCTGATTAATCATGACACACTGACACTTCAGCAGAAGACGCTGAGAAAAGTAGGTGTGAAACCTGAATCACCGTTTTATCAGATGCACAGAGAGAAAGTGAGAAACTGTGACAATGAAAATAATTTAGTGGCAGCTGCTTAGAATATTTCACCAAATTGAGTTCAGTTCAGCTCATTTCAGTGCAACATGACTACAAACTACAAATCCCACAGTTACTTTAAATAAGACATTCAGTCAGTGTTTCACCTGACATTCAGCCGTGGAAAGTAATTTTATTTTCCTCTATTGCTCAAACATGTCGTGACACGTTTCACATCAGCTCAGCATCAGGTCTTATTTTATAGCACTTTATGCAAATCTGGTTAACTCCAGCCTAGGTCATTGACATCTGTAGTCTGAGTGAATATCCAATTGACTTAAAAAATACGTGATCAAGGGGTTATCTGAAAACTGAAGCTAATGTGGAAGTGCCTCAGGCCCCTAACACAGAAAGCGTTTTGCAGGTTGCAAAACACAAGGCACGCTGCACTGCGCTTTATCTCTCAATTAAATGTCGCTAGTAAAAAAAAAGCGCTTGCTGCACCTTTTTATTGTTGCCAGGCAACCACACCATCACCTCCATACCTTAGCCTTCCTGTGTAATCAATCTACCATTTATTTTATTTATTTATATTACAGTAATCAGTGTGTAGTTCCTGACATGTTGAGGCAGAGGGTACTGTCTGTAGCTCTGGTTGAGGGTGAGAGGCTGTCAGCAGATAAACAGAGATCTGTGTGGGTACATGAGACCCTAAAAGAGAGGCTGGATCACAGGGAGTACCACCATGTGGTCCAGGAGCTTCTCCTCCATGATGGCTGTTTCCAGGCATATTTTAGGATGACTTGGGGGCAGTTTGACAGCCTGCTGCCTATCAAAAATGAGACCGAAGGACAGGGAGTCCATTGGTCCTGCCGAGCAATTGAGCACCACCAGTTTCTCCTCCGTTGTTTACCAACTGTAAACTTGTTGTCGTGACCACCACAGAAGGCCCGCCTCTCAAATCATCTGATTGGACAGTGTGATAAAAGCAGACATAATGTGGCACACTTTCTACCCGGAGTTTATGTTTTTTTCAGCTTGAGGAGTTCAGAGCCCTCCGGCGCCTAGAGTGCAGAAACGTGAGGCCCATAGCAACACAAACACAGCAAGCAGAAAACTTAATTGTCACGAAAAACACTTCTGGGGCACCCACCAGCTCACCTGGTAGGGCAGGTGCTCCATGTCAACCCACAGCCCTTTGCTGCGTGTCATCCCCCCTCCTCTCTCCTCATTTCACATTGTATCTGTCCTATAAAATACAATAAAAAGGCCTCTGAAAATTTCTTAAAATAAACGATCACAAAAAGCTGCCTCAAGCTGCTGAAGCGTTTTCTGTGTGAACAGGGCCTTAAACCTGCATTCTTACTAATGGCCAGCAGGGGGCGACTCCACTGGTTGCAAAAGTCAGATTGTGTAGAAATCTATGAGGAAATTACTCTCACATGATTCATCACCTCAGTAAACATTGTCTTAAAGAGTTTATGGTCTCAGGTGTTGGTTTCAAGTCTTCAATTCAGCATGATGTTCATTTTGTAAATTATGGCTCCATTACGAGTGAAATAGACGTGGCTACTTTGTGACTGACAAGTCGTTACCATGGCGGTGTCCTCTGGTTCTCAATGTGATCCACCCCTTGTGCCTCCATAGCTCCACTCTCTTGTCCAAATATGGTCACTTCTGGCTCCAAAAATCCAACATGCCAAACTCTAGGCTTCAAAACGAGTCCACAAACCAGTTGGTGACGTCATGGTTGTTACTTCCACTTCCTTTGAAGTTTAGTGATTTGGTGGGTCATCCCTAATTGTGTGTGTGTGTGTGTGTGTGTGTGTGTGTGTGTGTGTGTGTGTGTGTGTGTGTGTGTGTGTGTGTCCCAGTGTGCTCACCAATACCACCATGGAGAACGTCACCACTAACTACAGCGTGGAGTGTGGCACCTACGAGCAGCTGGAATACTGGCCCAATAACTTTGATGACTTTGCTGTGAGTAACATGAACAGACACATCTTCATCGTTGTGTTTGGCTTCAGTTAATTGTGTTTCTGTTTCTCTCCTTTAAGCAAATTCTCTCTCTTATAATGCACAGCGAAAGGATAAACTCTGAGAGTGAAGTACATGTATTTTGACATTCGATGATGATGATGATGATGATGATGAGTTATCACTGTCAGTCATGGCTTACAGGTGCTTTTGTGGTCGTTTAGGGATTCAGTATTTTTGTCTTGCTGAATACTGCTGGGATATACTCAGGATAAAAGTGCAGGCGAGTAAAATAAAGAGTATCTTTCCCTCCCTCTCTGCCAGGCGGCCATCATTTTGCTGTATGATGTCATGGTAGTCAACAACTGGCAGGCCTTCTTGGAGGCGTACAGCAGATACACATCTGAGTAAGACAAATTACTTTTTACATGTACATGCACGATAGCTGGTGATGATGATGATGATGTTGATGAACACATTTTATTTTTCCCAGGTGGTCAAAGATCTACTTCGTGTGTTGGTGGCTCACCTCCTCCGTCATGTGGGTCAACTTGTTTGTGGCGCTCATTTTAGAGGTCAGTCACAGGTGTTCATTCATAACATGGCTACAGAAAAATACTTTAAACACACTTTCAGTCAACAGTTTAGATGTTCTGCATCAGTGCACGACATAGTGCAAGCCTTATCCTTTAATATAAACTCTATTATTAAACATGCTAACAGCTCAAATTCTGTTTGTTCCTTGTTTCCAAACAGAACTTTATCTATAAATGGGACCGCAGTCACAGCTGCTCTGTGACAGATGTGGAGAGGATCAGATATGAAACTTCTGTTCAGCTCATGTTCAAGTAGGTTGACACTAACGTTGTGTTGTCTGTTATATAACTAAAATAATGTAGCTCTCAAGTCAGAGCTAACTCTTGGTCCAACTGTTCCTCTTTCTCTGCAGAGAGCAGATCCAGGAGCCAACTGAAGAGGAATTACTATGTCAACTACACCAACACCCCCACTTACACTTACACTGGTGACACACACACACAGAGCACCAGCACCCACGTGCGGTAGAGAGACTGCTACTAAATGAGTCGATGGTGTGGTAGAAGCACTGAGGTCAATGTTGCTGCATTCTACTACTAGTGTGTTTTAATTTTAGATTATTGTAATATGTCATTAATGCTACTGAGACCAGTAGGAAGCACATGTTTTTATTTGTCATGTTCATGAACCACTGCGAGCTGCAGTTTTAGTCGTACACACACGTCATGTTACTGGTTGAGTTGAACATGAGTGTTTGGAACTAAAGAACCACAAGTTGTGGGCCAATCTATACTGAAATACGAAACAGTATCTGTACGTGTCTTTGCAGTAGTGCACATGAAGTGACTCAAACTGTGACGACAAAAAGCTCCTGAAATCTAAATTTCCAAATGTTCCTGCTTTATTTTGAGTTTCACCAGAGTGAAGAAACCTGAACTGACTATGAAGTGTTGAGAAATGGTGGGCCGGGCTGGGGCCACCACTTATATTATGCACGACTGCTACATATCAGCCACCCCAGAGGTTCAGTTTTCCAAAAGACGAACAATACATGTGTTACTATAAACACAAGAATTCAGCGTTAACATACATTTTATTTATCACTGCCCATGAATACTCATATGCAACAGTTAGGGGCCCGTGGGGGGGGGTTCCAGGTGTAATCTTACGGGGGCAGTGTGCCCTCTTTCAAACTGCCATTGAGAGCTTCCAGAGCAGTCTTTTGCACTTTCAGGTTAAACCACTAAAATTCAGGAGGTTTTATTGTTTGAAATGTGGGCTTTTATCCAACTGTAAAAATCCAAGTACATTGTCTCATCACACTCTGGTGTATGGGCCAGTGAAGAATGTGTGTGTGTGTATATGTACCGCTGCTGTAAAATAAGAATAACCTTTATGGTGGTTGTTTACGAAGAATTAGAAGATTTTATCTTTCACTGGATGCAGTCGTTCATAGAAAACAATGTGGAAACTCAGAAGTTAAATGGCTTCACCAGCTTTAAAAAAAAATCCAATCTTGCTCCCTGTGACTTCAGCCTCTTTCACACAGGGAGCCTACAGCTTCTCCTCTGTGCAACATGCTTAAGATGCCTCTTTTACATGTGATGAACCATCCTTAATGGGTTTGTTTCTGTTCTCCTCTGTGCTGCAGGAGAACAGCCGTAAGTCAGAAAGTAATGACATCACAGCATTTCATTTGCTTGTTTTGTCACTGACAGGCTCAGATTATATCACAAGTGTCTGACAACATTAGGGAAAGGAACCCTACAGAGATAGACCTTTTTTTAAAGAGTAAGATCCCTTGTGTTTAACCAGAAACACTCCCGAAGTTACCATCACCAAAGCCACCAGACTCCATTTAAATAAGCAGTAATTTTATCATTATCATTATAAAACACACTTCACTCTGAGTGGACAAAGACAAAATTAAATTCACAGAAACTTTCTTTGTCCATGTTTCCACTGTTCCAACAATTGTTGGAACAGTTTGGATGATATAAACCCTGATTCACCCAGTTAGATGTGACAACATGCTGCCTCTATACATGCCAAAATTACTCTTTATTTAAATGGAGTCTGGTGGGTTTGGTGTTAGCATTTTTGGGGCTGTTTCTGGTGAAACAAAAGGATCTTACTCTTTAACAAAAAGGTTTAAAAAGGTTTAAAGTCTCTCTAATACTGGACCACTTTCAAAAATAGGGCGCAGGTAGCGGGTACAGGTTGAAAAATACTGAAGTTGAACTTTGATGGTGGAAAAAATTAAACAAAACTGAGTATAGAAAACAAGTGTCACACACTCTGGCTCCATGTGCAGTCTTTAATTTTGATGGCAGCCCTCGACAAATCAAGATCTTCAAACCCAACAGTGTCAGGAGCTGCAGCCAATCACACGTCATATTCTACCACATTTTTTAAATTCACCATATTCAGAAATGTTAAAATACAAAAGTATTAAGTGGATTACTTATAGAGAGACAGTGAGAGTTAAGGCATCAGCTCCAAATGAACACCATCATCATTCTGGGCCAATAAACAGTTTTAAAATTAGTTAGCTACAACTTATTCTATTAAGAGTAGGTGAGCAGCAGCAGCCTCACGGTACAGGTCAATGACACAGAAATACAGAACACAAATGTTTGCAGCCGATGCAGTGGCAGCACCTTGCACTTCAAATGACACTTTTAAAAAGTGTTTCAGTGATTGGCTGTGTGGCTCTGTGTCTGAGGTTCAGGCCTGCTTCACTGAGCCCACCTGCTGCTCAGTTTCATCACTTAGATATGACATCCAAATGCTGGCTGTTACATAACGTCTGACAGTGGCCAAACCACTTTAGATAAGCACAGATGTTATTTAATGAAAACATGCTTTGATCACATGTTGCAGATGTTTGTTTTGCGGCTTTTGCTCTCATGTCTAGAATGCGTGGAACGCAGTAAATCTTCGGGACTTTCTGTGGATGATGTCTTGCTAAAAAAACCTCAAGCATGAACCGGGAAGCACACAGACCTTTAACTGGAAAGCATTCTTCTCCTTAACGAGCTGTCTGTCGCAGCTACATAGATCAAATGAATGATTCATAATTGATATATTATCTGAAGCCTACTTTTTATAAAATTAATATTTATACTGGCTCAAAGAAACAATTTGATTGTATTTCCTGTCTTTGCTGAGCAACAGTTTTGTGTGAAGGACATTAAAGGGCTGTACCTAATATCGGCCAGCTGATTTCAGTGATTGAAGCAAATAATAGCCCGGGCTATTATTTAAAGTTTTACGGTAGATGTGCAAGTTTTTTCTCATTCATGTAAGTGCAGCATTTGATTGAATCGATGAATGTCTTTATTTCGAAACAAAAATATAAAATCGTAATACAAACAAGGTGAAGATAATATTGCCCAAAAAGGAGTAGGTAGAAGTAAAACTTCTATGTCCTTGCCCCTTTCTTACATTTCATCTTTTATCTCATGTAGTATTTCAACAAATTCCCAAATTTATTTACAACTAATATACAACTATCTCCAGTCTATTTACCACCCAATTTAATTAATAAGTAATAAACCCAGTTTATTTACAGTCCAAGTACCACCCAGTGTCACAACATAAATATGCTCTCCCCTAACACAACCTTTCCTCGTCTATATATCTGCCTAAAATATCTTTTTTAAATTGATTTATATTTGTGCTTTGTTTCAACTCATCACGCAGCCCCTTCCACAAGTCCACCCTAAACACTGAAATACACAGACTTTTCTTAGGTGTACGAACATAAGTGGGTCACAAGGTTTGAGCTGCGCCATAAAAAAACATTGTCTTTTGTTTGTCTTCTTCTTCAGTGTTGTTGTCAGGAGAAAAAACAGACAGTGAAAAAACTGTGCCAAAGTGCATACAGTGCAAAAGTGCAAAAAAAAATTGCACTGAGGAGAGTCCAGCATGGACTGAAACGTTAGCACTGGGTGTACTTTTGCACATTTTTCACTTTCTGTACAGCCAGTAGACGTAAACAGAGACATTTGGAAATCCAGTCTGAATCTCTTTTGTTCTCTGTGTGCGAGTCCTCCATTGCAAGGAAATGTTAAAAAATGTTCTGTCTCACAGTGACTCAGTTTACTTATCTCCTGGATCCACACCAAGAACCAAACACTTGTTCCTTATCGGCCTGTGGACTGATTTACTAAACAAACACAGTCCTGTTTTATGTGTGAAAGAGGCATATAGTCTGGGAGTATCTGTGGTGCTGGTGAGGCTCCGTGCTGGATTACCATCCATTTACAAAATAAATTATCAAACACTCAGTAAACATGAGCAGATCTTTGCAGAGTGGTGTCTGACATAAAGCGTATTTCGACTTATTTTTAAACAACATTTCTAGATTTTTTTCTAGAAAAGACAACATGTGCCTTGGTATTGATATAAATACACTTTCAGTGCAGTATATTTGTAGAAAAAAAGGGAATATGTTTTTTATTAAAAGCAGTTTGGATGTGTAGGGAAGTCGGAATTCAATTTTCTGATATTTGAATGAACTTGAGATACAGCATGTATCTCAGTCTGCATTTGTGAACTCTTTTAACTGTGTATAAAATTATCCACAAAGAGATTTTAAATAAATATTTTGCAAAAAATTTGATGACTTGATTTGTGATTTTGTTGATTTTTCTCAAAACAAGCTTCACTTTCTCCCAGTTCTTTCAGTTTTTTAGCCAGTTAGCTGTTGATAAATACATGCAGCCATTCTCCCTGGCTAACACACGCACACTCACTCTCACGTACATTCCTAAAGTTTGGAAATTTCCACTGCTGCTAAACTGAAGATCTTTATCTCACTCAACCTCAAAGATTTTTATCTCTTCAGTGGAATTTGTCTGAGAAAAAAAATAATAAAGAAACACTTTTTAAAGATTGCATCACATGTCCAAACACAATTTTAATGTGGACCAATGTGATATCTAATTTAATTTAATGATCTAATTTAAAGGGGTCAAACAGTCAAATGTAATCATCAGTCACTGGTTTGTGTTTATGTTGCAATAGTAAACAAGAGTTAAAATAATGCATCACAGTGAGAGTTTTATCCATTAATTTGCTTCACATCATTTGTATGGTGTTGTGTGTGTGCTGTCTGTAGACAGGCGGTATATATACCACCATAGGAAGGTCAAAGGTCATGCAGAGCAGCCATCTCAGAGTGAAAGCCTTAGAATAATAAATGAAGAATGTAAACATTGTCATGTCTACGAAAGACTTTGTTACATCCAAGAATCACCGACCTGAGCAGTGGTTTCCAAACTGTGGCTCGGGCTTCCCCTGCAGGATGTACAGTTGGGGAAAATGTGGGGAGGAAATAAAGTTGAACGAGGAAATAAACCAAAGTGCTTTCATGACAGATAGTCTACGTGACTTTAATGTTGTGTGCAAAGACGCACAGTTCAGGGTCAGTGAAAAGAGGATTTCATGATACTCGTCAAGCAGACGTGTTAGCACTGAAGTCAAAGCAATATGACAGAGCGTGTCTTGTTCTCAGGTTTTGTGTGCAACTTCCTCTTTCCAACAGAGAAACAACAGTATTTTGGTGCCTGTGTCCGCGTGGCCTCTCTGTGTAATATGAACAAGATGCAAAGCTTACATTTGTTAAGTGATTATTTGGTGAAAGGAAAACTTGTAATAAATTTGCTAATGCTGTTTTACTAAAATAACATTTAAATTTGTTAATAACATCGTCAATATTATCAGTCGTTTATTAAGACATTTCTAATTTAGTAATAACCTTTACTTATTAAGTAGTTTTTTGCAGAGCCTTTTTGGAAGAACCAGTCATATTTATTTTAACTGATAGAAGCCACAGCCATATTTTTAAAAATGTATTATCAGACACATGGTTAAAATATGTTTGTCTAAAGCACCTGTCCTCCATAATCAGTCAAGTGAAAGCTGCATTTCCTCCCAGATATGGAGCAAACTCTGGCACTGGGTGGCCTTTAACTGAGTCTGTGTAAGTTTGTATGGACACAGTTTAGTGCTTTGAGACACTTTATTTGGGTGAGGGTTTGTATTTGGTTCCTCTGTTCAAGGGCTGCCCTTCAGCAGGCTGTGTAAAGGCACACAGTTGGTGAACCTTCTCCAACATTACTATAGGCTATATCATTCTAACTGTGACCCGTCAGATTCTCGGTCCCAGCACCAGACTCCCTCGAAAACTGGGAGAGTTTTGTGAGTTGCTGAGAGGTTAGAGTTTATGGGCAGGGTCACTGAATCATATCTTGTTATAAAAAAAAAAAACTACAGCATCTGCCAACAAGTAACAAAGATTTGAATGGAATAATGTGGCTGAACAGGAAGTTGCACTGCATTGTTTTGTTTCAATGATCCCTGAAACTCAGTCGCTGTACCAGCTAATGGAATTATTTAACAAAGGTAAAATGGATCAGTGATAACAATATTCATTGTTACAGAAACATTTCACACACACACACACACACACACACTCACATGGGTGGATGATGAGACAAAGGACCCACCACCTCTCCTACACAGGAGCAAGACACACAGACTTTGTGGTGCTTTGCATCTCCTTGTGGTCATTTTGTGTCTCCTTGTGATTGTTTTGTGTTTTTGTAGTCGTTTTGTGTGTCTTTGAGGTCATTTTGTTTCTTTTTTTGTCACTTTGTGTCACTTTGCAGTTGTTTTGTGTCTCGTTGGAGTAGTTTTATGTCTCTGTGTGGTTATTTTCCTGTCTTTGTAGACCCTAGTTATTTTTGTGTCTCATGGCAGTTCCTTTGCACATCTTTGTGGTCATTTTGTGTCTCTTTGCTCTTCGGTAAGTGTTAATTTCAGTGACATTTTGCATGTGAGGTCCTTGGGGGAGCTCTAACACTTTAAAGCCCTGGGCCTGTGCCCAGTAGGCCTGTTCAGTAATACATCCGTGCACACACAAAACATAGATTACTGTGTGTGCAGGGTGATGATGATGGCACCTGCACAACTTGATATGACAATGAAAAAAAACAAGTCTCTTTAATGTATTATTTTTCTTTAAATCCATTGTTTTGTATAGAAAAGACTGACCGTCACGTCAGAATGTATTCATCAGTGTCTTTAATGTAAAACTGTGAATTAGACAGAACTTGTAATACACGGTGTTGACTGCAGAGGGCGACATTACGCGCCGCAGCAGACAGTCTGCCGGAAACTCTCCAGAAGAGGAGCTGAAGAAGAAGAAAAGGAGGAAGTAAACTTATGTTGTGATCAAAACACATGTGTGAAAGTGTCTCTTGCAGTCAGGGCGGGTATTTAATTTAATTCCGTTTCTTCAGGGAGTCCTCAGAAACTTGGAAATGGACGGTGAGTTGAATTTTCGAAGAGGGAAGTGAAGTTGCGGTTTAAAGGGCGAGTTCATGAATGTTGACGCATAAATAACCCGACATTTATCTGTCTCATGTCAAACCTCATTTCATGTTCGACAAAATGTCCTCTTTATCTTTGTAATTCTTGTGTAGGCATGCTGTTAAAGCAGTGGGGGAAGAAGTACTCTAAAAGTAAAAGTACCAATACTACAGTGTAGAAATACAAACAAAAAAACAAACAAAAGTCCTGCATTCAAAAGGCAAGACAGCTTTATGTATACCACATTTCATTCACAAGGGCAATTCAAAGTGATTCACAGAGCAATGAAATATATAACAGAACAAAGAGTAGAGAAAAGAGAAAAGAAGATATAAAAGGTCAAATTAATTAATAAATAATTTATAATTAAAAAAAAAAATTCTCCATTTAAAAATAGCTAAAGTGCAGACAAGAGGTGCAAAGATAAAAAAAAAATATATTCAAAATGAAGTTTTAAAATAAGTTTTCAGTCATTACAGGGTGGAGTAGGCAGTGTAAAAATGTTTCTTGCTTTAACTTAAAAGTGTTAAAAGTCAGGGCTTGTCTAAAATCATCTGGGAGGTTGTTCCAGGTTTGTGCTGCATGATAACAAAACACTGCTTCACCATCTTTTGTTCTGACTCTTGGGACAGTCAGTAGGTCAGCCCCAGATGTCCTCAGGGTCTGAGAAGCTTCATATGTCACAAGCATGTCAGAGATATATTTGGGAGCTGAGTTACAGAGTGATATATTCACAAGCAGAAAGATTTTGAAATCATTTCTCTGACTGACAAGTAGCCAGTGTAAGGATTTTAGATGTGGAGTAATGTGGTCATATTTCCTAGTTTATGTCAAAATGTTCACCTCAAAATCAATAACACATTTTTTTTCTCTTAGCTCTGGTGCTGGTTATCAGTCTAGATTGTTTGAGTTGCTGAGTGTTGGAGATATCAGCTGTAGAGATGTCTGCCTTCTCTCCAGTATAATGGAACTAGATGTCACTCAGCTTGTGGTGCTCAAAGTGCCAGAAAAATACATTTGAAAAACTCAACATCAATGTCTCTTTCCAGAAATCATGACCTGGTTACTCAAGGTAATCCACAGACCTTGTTGTGAGCAGTTTCATGTAGGAACTATTTTCTTTCTATCAAGCTACACCTGCCAAGCGTATCACTGCGCATGAAGGAAGTGTGCATCTACTGCCAGCTCGCCTAGCGCCACTGAGCTAGCTAACATTGCAGGTCAGCCGAGGAAGACACCAATAATGTTTTTAGGTCAGTTTGAGCATGACAGAAAAGGAGGCAGAGAGGGGGCCACAAGTTGGAATCCAATATGGGCCGCTGCAAGGACTCAGCCTCTATGGTGCGCACACTCTGCCAGGTGAGCAAGAGGTCGCCCCAAGGATGCCATGTTTAAATGTCACACTGTCACAAGCATGAGCCTCTCGTCCATGAGTAGATGCACGTTTCCCTCTGTGCAGTGATATAGTTGGTGGGTGTAGTTCAGTAGAAAGAAAATAGTTCCTACATGAAACTGCTCACAACAAGTTCTGTGGATTATCTTGAGTAACTGGGTTATGATTTTTGGAAACACACATCGCTGTTGAATATTTCAAATGTGTTTTTTGTCACTTTGAGCACCACAAGCTGAGTGCCATCTAGTTAAATTGTAGTTTAATAGCTAAGCCTATGACTTGCAGTGACAGAGATGTTTCACCCAGCCTGACCTGGCTGACGTGTTTTCCATGGTTGATGCCACAGCTTCCTTGTTTGTGTTGAGTTCAGACAATAAACTGCAGGTTCCAGTTGGTAAAGTCATTGTATTTATTCACACCACCAAACACAGGTTGAATAAATGCCCATTTCTTTATCTTTCATCCAAACCGAACACAGCTTTCAGCACGTTGCACACTGTCCTGCGCCACAGGGTTCAAAAACCTAGTACAACACAACCAAACTATCTCTATAGCCAGGTACTGCTGATGGTAAAACAGATATACATAAAAGCACATAATAGGCTACAATAACGACAGAACACATCAATAAAAGTTAAAAGAACTGCCCCACTTAGATTTCAATACACCTGACTTATTTAGATTTAGTTCATAATAATTTTAACTTTAAAAATAGAACGCTTGACCTATTTCAGTGCGCACCTCTCAGTAGTTTTCCACTACACTTGCATTCTTACTTTTAAACAAACACGGCTGTGTGCGAATGCCAGCATGCTGGTATTGCTTATGCTGGCTCAATGACATGTGGCTCTCTGCCACAAGAGACTGGAACAGTCTCAATAAAGGGTATGATTTCCGCCTGCTTCGTCATATCTAAATGTCTGCTGTGAGAAAGGTCTGTTGCCTCTTTCTCATCCTCCAGTTTCTGTGCTGATACAAACTGATACCTCACTTTAAGGAATATAAACATGTCTGTCTTTACGATTTTTCATTTAAAAGGATACAGGTTTTCAACCAGTTTTGTATCATCATTTTTGTCGGCTCTTTGGCTGTTGCCATAGATGTATAGTAATAACTAGATACTGCTACTAGATGGGCCCAGTTCAGAGTGATCCAGATTTGGAAATCCCATGTTTTGCTGTCCAGGAACCAGCTTATCCATTTTATTTTTGTGCTGTTTATTAAAGCAAACTTTTCATGGTTACCTAATCCAGATAACCATTGGACTACATAACATGATGTAGGCAGTCTGCCAACAAACACACTGCAGTTACCACTTATTGCCACAGGTGCTGTCAAAGAGAACTAACTGCAGATCTTTGAGATCATAACTTCAAATAATTTTTTTTTAATTTTGACAGCTATTTGGGGGATAATTTTATGGGGACCCATCTTTTTTTTTAACATTACTGTACTGAAAGTCTTCATAGGTAGCCTAATGTCTACTTTATCTACTTTATCACAGCAACTGTTTAATAAATCAAGTGCAAAATATAAATACATGTGTATATAATTCACCAATTTCAAAGTTTTGTTTCACTTTGTTCCGGAAATCCACCCTGAATCCTCCCACCTTTCTGCTGGGATCAGAATAATCCTGATTTTTTTGGACCACAGGTATCCCAAGTTCCAGTCTGGGTGAGGGTGAGAGACAAATAGTTTCTTGGGCATAAGGAAACAGAGATCTGTGTGGGTACATGTGACTCTAAAAGGGAGGGTAGGTTAACTCTGAACTTGACCAGCACAGAAGGCCCGCTTCTCAAATCATCCGATTGGACAATGGGGAAAAATGCGAAGATGACGTGGGGCCCTTTTCTGCTCTGAGTTGAAGTTTTTTCAACTTGAGGAGCTTCAGCAAAAACAGCAGGCACCTAGAGCACAGAAAAGCAAAGCTTCATCCTCATTAAAAACAATTACAGAAACCCACCTCCAGCTGCTGAAACGCTTTCTGTGTGATCGGGGCCTAAGGCACCTTTCACAAAATAAGCTAAAGTTGTCAACTGTTACATGTTGCTGCTGTGCAAGATCTTTGGCTCAATAAGTTGGCCAAATTATAATTAAAATCAGGAACTATCTGAGCAGACATGTGATCGCAGCTTTCAGTACAAATTTTGACACACATATCAGTCAGAAAAAGACCCTCCGTCTCTGTCTGCTCCATCAAAGCCCTTTAAGGCATCTCATAGCACATCAGCCAGTGTCTGAACTTTTGGGAAGATGTGAGTTACATCATTGTTGCCTGGGGTTGTTGCTGCTATCAGCAGAATTGTACTGCTCTTATGTACCTTCTCAGTCTGACTGTGTACAGCACAGTCCTGCAGTAACTGGTTGAACACGTTTATCTTCTCCGTGAAAAGATACTCTTTGACAGTCCCGTTCATACTGTTCTGGCTGTAATAGTTTTAATTTGGTTCCCCTGAAGCTAAAGTGTAAATCAGTGAAGGTATGACATGTTACTTAACCTCTCTTATGTAACGCAGCAACCTTGAAGAGGTTATCGGAGCATATCTGAGATCCTCATTCATCAGTGTCACAGAAAGTACCTGTCTTTACAAAAATCAGGATATTCCTTGACACTCTTGCCAGTCAGCGCAAAAAGTTAAATTCCCGGCATGTGTTGACACCTGACATTGTGACATTTAGGTATTTAGGTCACTCTCAGTGTCTGTGCGTGTCATGCAATGGCTTATCCTAAAACCTATCTACATGATAAAATGATAAAACTGAGAAAGGAGCTTTTCCAGCATTGGTGTCTCAGTGATGTGAGTTAATTGCTCGCCCCAAAACATGGAGATCCAACACCGTCATGAAAAAGTCAACAGGTCAGAAGAAAGCTGAACGTTTTCCCCTTGGTAGCTTCTTGAGTTTATTAACTTTCATGCTCACAGGTAACAACTCTGGCTGCATCCAAATGTTCATTCTCTGGACTTCAGTCGTACATACGACAGAAAGTCTGCTTTAGGCCCCTTGTGGACTGGATGAATTGTGGATTTGGACAGCCCAAAGCACTCCCAGACTTCCCAGTAATGCGCCCGCGAAGTCTGCAAGTGTGGTGAAGTCAGGATATTTGGATTCAGCCTCTACGTACTTGGTGGTTCTTTGGATTATTATCAGGGTTCTCACACTCTCCCTGGAAAACCTGAGGTTTTTCGTACAGCTCTCCAGTCCTTAAACAATAACAAACTATTAAAGAATCTCAGAAACTGATAACTTTCCCTGAAAAGGTTTTGAATTTACACCAAAATAATAAAAACCACCAAACAGTGTCAGCCCCCTGCGTCTCTTTCTCTTTGTTATGTCATTGTAAACTGACCATTTTGGGGTTTTTGACTGTTGCTATTATGAACAGGATGTTTCACTGTTTTCTGACCTTTTATCAGGTTTTGTGTAATAGTAGTTTTGTTTCTGTCTTTTCTGCAGAAAGGCTCATTCGAACCCCGATTCCTCGGGATCTGGTGAAGGTCCTCGGTGTTGAGGTAAGCAGATAGCGCTCAGTGGTCACCTGACGGGCTGTGTGGTGTAACTAAACTGCAGTTTGCAGTCATGTTGTCAAAGTCTTTCCTGTACTGTGATGAATTGATTAGTCAACAGTAAATTAATCTGCAACTGTTTTTGTTAAGTGATGGATTTTGTCATTATTCTAAATCAAACGACAAAACAAATAGCAGGCTCCATGTACCTCAAAAATCCCATGAGACAGGCTCTACTAAACCGATGAGTTTATTCAAAAAGTTTGACCCAATTGTACAGACTGGACAGGAAAAAAAAACACTTCACATCTTTGTAAATATCCTCTGTGTCATTGTCTCGTGTCCAGACTCAGACGCCCTCTAAGGCTGGCGCCTTCACCCAGGCGTTCCTGAAGAACAGCATTCAGCCGAACACACGACTCGATGTAAAGGGCATGTTGACTCACAAGGCGGTGATCCTGGGCTACGCCAGGCCCAAGACAGACAAGTCCAAGAGGAGCAGCAAGAAAGCCAAAGGACTCAACGCTCGGCAGAAGAGGGCGATGAAGATCTTCCAGATCAAACCTGAGCACCAGAGGTTGGTGGTAAATCTGAAGGACGGGGGAACAAATGTTCCCTGATAGTTGACGTACATGACTGTGTCACAATATTCTTTTCATAAAGCAGCCCCTCCTCTCTCCTCAGCATCACAGTTTATCATTATCATTATAGATACGAGCTTTTCCTGCCTCTGCATGAGCTCTGGAAACAGTACATCATTGACCTGTGTGGTGGATTAAAACCAACAAGGTAAATCCATCTAGAGCTCCACAGACACTGACACTCCTCCTTAACAGCTCACTTGAAGCAGTTTCATAAGTCTGTTTGACTTTCAGCCTCATGTGTTGTGTTTTCACAGCTCTACACAGTTTGTGCAACAGAAGCTGGTGAAGGCAGACTTCCATGGTGCCATCCTCACAGGTAGAGTTTTAGTTTTCTCTAAAATTAACATCACAATGACTTTAATCAGTATCTCTATCCAGTGTTTGAAATGTTAGTGACGCTGGTGAAAACTGGCTGTAAAGACATAGGGGGAGGAATCTCTTGGTGCCTCACGACTTGATTCTGATTCAGAGGGCTACGATACAATTATAAAACAATTATTTGATATAACTAACATTAGTCGACCAAAAAGGTCATTATTCTGCAAGATTTCATTGGTTGCTTAGTCACAGAAAAAAAAAACAACAAGGTGAAACTCTATGAGGAGCTGCGCCTTGTCAGAATAATTCAAAACCTGTATGTGGAATGAGAATTTAACTTGAAAGGACAGACACAGGAAGTGTCCACGCTCAGCAGTCAGACAGGAGTCAGGTTAATCTCCAGGGCTGGTATCTGCGGTTATTCCACAGGCTAGTTAATAACATGTGGGGCAGGAAATCCAAAGTGTGGGATCATTTTGAGAAGGTGAAGGACCAACCCAAGGTGATATGTAAACTCATCTTCATTGGTCCACTACAAACATGACGTATCATGTGAAACATGGAAGTAGCTACATGCCCATTAGCCCACAGCGTCATTAACAGGCGGCTCGCTCAGTGTGTGACGTGCACTTGGAGATAAAATATAGGCCTATATTAATGAAGGTTCATCAGTACGGTTTGTATTTCTCTGTAATGTAGCACAGTGTTAACAATGTTACTGAGACTACTCTTTCTCACACCTTCAACTCAAACCACCAAAATATATAATTTCATCATTACGTTAATAATGTAAACATGCGGGAGACTGATGGCCCTTAATGACGACTGTTGGTCGACTAGGAAAATTAAATACAAGATTTTTTTTTTTTAGTCACTGTGTGAATACTTGCTTCTTTTAAAACATTTAAATGTAAGTTTAGTCAGACACAACTTGCAAACAGTGTCCAGGTCCAAAATGCTTTTAAGCCAGAGTGAGGCAGTCAGATTGTATCTATCTGTGGTTGCTCACACTCAGCCATCCTCACCAAAATATAAGAGGTATCCTAGCTTAGGGCACACATGCTGTGTATTTTCCACCCTCAGATTCACACAGCGACTCAGAGGTCAACTTGGTCAACTTTTGGACCGCAGCAGTGTGCACCACTTGTCATGTGACGAGGAACAACCAATCACAGCCGACAGATATCTTTCCCTTCTTCCGTAAATATGGAAACAATGATCATGTTAGTGCAGGGCTACCCAGAGCTTTACATCTGTCCCACGGACGATGGGCCTACACACTTATAAACAGCTCCTGGAAGAAGATCAGCTCTGCACTCAGGATTTCAGGTAAATAGGCTACACGGTGCTTGTTAAGGTTGCTTAGCAACCTGCTGCATCAAGACGTAATTGTTCAAGAAAGAATGGTGATGTGTCTAAAAATATATTTTTTCCTCCACCTCAGTAAAGACCCCGAGTTTAACCTCGCACAGCTTCATCTCTCATGTTCAGTTTTCGCCACAGTCTGTAACAATCACTCGAGAGGGTCATTTCAGTCCAGTCAGAGGCAGCAGAGTAATCAGCAGACATTTAGATCAGCAGTTTTCAAACTATGCGGGTGGCGTTCCTTAAGGTACTGTGTGAGGTGAAAGGGACAGGTGTGTGCAGGTGTTTAAAAACAACAGAAGTTAGTTGTCCTAGTTTGGCCTCTGACTAACACCTTCAGCAGCTGAAGCACACCTCATGGAGCAACTTAAAAACCCTCAGTGCCACTTTCTGCAAATGAATATCTCCAAAGAATCCATTTTTTCCCCCCTGTATCAAATACAGTTAATAAATTATCGATCAAAGCTTATAAAAGCTGTTATAGCACCAGCATGGGGTCATTTGATGAGTGCTGAGTTTGTCCAGTCAGGTGTAGAAAGGATTCATGATGGTGTCTGCATGAAGAAGAGAACTGTCATTTTTCTGTCTCCCAGCTTGGCTGAGACAAGGCTAGACTGTGAGCTACATGTACAGTGTTATTGTGATCTGTGACCTCCTGAACGGTTTATCTTGTCGATCGCTGTCACCTGTGCTTTATTATGAAACCATACAAGCACCTGTTGTTTGTATATACATACTTAACTGATGATCTGATGACCTTTATGTGAACAACAGCCTGCTTGTTGATGTGAGTTCAGTGTAACAACACCTAACTGTGTACAAACTATCACCAACAGAAACAGCTGTGACAGTGGAGAACTAACACTTTGTTTTCTTTTCTCTGTCCCAGTGGTCCGGTCTAAATGCCCATCGTATGTCGGGACTACAGGGATTCTAGTCCAGGAGTTCAAACACGTCTTCAAAATCATCACCAAAGAAAACAGACTGAAAGGTGAGACGGCAGGACGTGTCTCACTCACTGAGACTCGCCTGAGGCTGCTCATGGTTGATAACTGGGTTACTGTTTCTCAAGATTCTGTTGTCCAAACTAATGATTCAGACAATGCTGTAACAATAGGTGTAGTTCTTGAACTTCTTGTAAAGAGTTAGGTAACGGTAGAGCCCATAGACTCTTTCTCAGAGGACATTTTGACTCTACAGAGCAGGAAAAGCACAGGTGTAACTGATAACATTAAGATTAAAAAACATTCTGGCACACTGTGGCCTTGTTGAGATCACTGGTCCAAATCCATTTTTGGCATATCTGGATTGATTTTTAGAGAGTCTGAACTGCAAAAAAAAAAAAAAACATGAAATGCGAATTTTGCAAATCAGATATTTAGAGATGGTTTGAAACACGGTTCCAATCAGATATCTACAGAGGCGTCTCAGTCAGGACGCTCTGGCGACTCATATTTGAGCGTCGTTGAATGTGACACACACAACAAATCCAGAGTGACAGTAGTGCCGAGCAGAAGACAACATGGAGAACAACAGTCTGTGGACGGACGGCCGAATATATAGAAATAAATAACCCGGTCTTGTACCTCTGTTTCTCATGCTCCTTTGTTGGAAAACTGTGTCACCAGCGTAGCTACTTAGCTATTGACACAAACACCTTTGCCACCTCAAACCCATGCAGATAGGTTGATGTCAGGACACACACATCAGATCGAGTACTTGCAGATAACAGTGCAGACAGTCTGTTGAGAAACAAACCTGATTTGCCTTCAGTCTGAACGTAGCTGATCGTGACTCACTGGGACACTTGATGGAACTGTGCCATCATTAACAAAGTTCAGCTGTGCTTTTCCTGATATGACAAGTCGAACTGTCCGCAATCACAAAGGTCCATTGATCAGTTTTATGATTTAACATGCAGTTAGCATTGTTATAATGATTTCAGCCGAATCACCCGGCACTACACTATGCAATAAGCTGCATATTAAAGAGAAAGCTGCATATATTGACTCTGCTTTCTTAACATGAAACAATTCAGTTATGGCATTTACAAAATGATCAGTTCTATTACAACATTTTCATTTTCTATGTGACTTTAAAAGCACATCGTAAATTTTAATTTAATTTAGACGTGAGAACTCTGAAGCATCTTATCAGGCTTTAGTCACGATACAATGTTATGCTGTTCCACCAGATTATAATGAAAGCTTCCAGTCTTTGACAGAACCTGTTTCAGCACTGCTTTAATGGCAGTGTTAATGATGTATACATTATGAGTTTAACCTAAGGGTTTTTTTTTTCTCACCCCTCTCTCGTTATGTAACAGTGATCCCCAAGAGGAACAGTGTGTTTTCAGTCGAGATCAACGGCTTTGTCTCCCACATCTATGGAAGCAAGTTTGAGCAGCGAGCCAGTGAACGCTCGGCCAAGAAGTTTAAAGTCAAAGGAACCATTGACTTGTGATGTGTGCAGGATGCAGTGCGCCTCAACGAGAGACATTACAGACTTCCACTGCCCTCCAAAGGCAGTCAGAGGGAACTGCAGCAACAGTGGCCAGTGTGCAGCAGGTGTGCTGTGGTCATTAAAACTCCATCTGAAAATGATATTTTTTTATTTATTTTTGGTTCAGTTTTCACCTCACTGTATATGGATGCATTTGAAATGTAGGCATTGCCTTATTTTAAAGGGGAACTTTAAAATAGTTTTGCCAACTCTGACTGTTGGTTCTGTTTACATGTCATGAGGAGTGCTTAACAGCTCGGGAAAACAGTTGTATAATCTGTGTCAGGAGCTTTGTTAAGACTGAGAAAATAACCCTGATGATGTCATCAGTTTGGGCTTAGAGACAGCACATTGATAGGGATGTCCTGATCAAGGCCTCAATTAAAAATCCAGTCCCTTTAATCTGCAGACTCAGAGTCCAGTTTATATGAACCTTAATGTTGATTAAATACATATCTGACACAATGAAATGACAGCTGTACCTTCTGTATCTGATGCACATCATTTTTCATGAGCTACTTGATTCAAATACTGAAAGTGCTGGTTCAAAACTATGAAGTTGATAACGTTTCTATAGAAAAACATGTTTATTTCCCTAAAGAAAAGTAGCACCAAATCTTAGTCACCCAGCCCTGTTCAGTAACTCTTGTCGTGGTGTGCTCTGAGAACAAAACAGCTGTAAACCAGTTCAGTTTAAACAGGAGACTTTATTGCATAGTTTTATTCAGCTGTCATCAATGGGAGTCATTCAAGTGATTGATTACATTTAAATTAAAAAGGATGAGCTCATGTAATTGGCAGGTGGAGTTAATGTTCGCTGGTAGAGAACAGTAGTTCATTTTGTTCTATTATTTAGTGTTCCTTGTAAAGAACAGAGTGAACACTTGTAACCAGACAAACGTCTGTCTGCTCCCGTCCTGTAACAGACAGTGTGAAACACGGCGGGCTGTTAGCTGCTCCAGCCTGATTACAAACACTTTGTCTGTGTACTTTCCTGAACTCCTGCACCTGCTCCCGAGGCTATCTGAGCACCTAAGCGCTGGTTTGCTTCTCACATGTTGCTGCTCCCCAGAGTCCCTTGTTAGAGAACTCGTCTAACCACATACTGTCGATACTGCTGAGCTGGAGGCGTCTGTGCTTTGACAGTGCAGGCTTGTAGTTTTTGGCCTTGACAAACACTCAATTAACCCGAATGCTATTTTGAGACACCTGTGTGGGCTCATTAGAGAGAGGCATGCAGGCAAAGGTTTCACTCAGATTAGAATCAGATTACTGATCAAGATTAAGACTGCAGAATCCAGACTGTCAGGTCTGTTATATCATGTTAAGATGCGTGCCTGGTTCCAGTGCTGTGTAAAAAGGTTGTGTGGTGGCAGTAGCTCAGTCCATAGGGACCTGGCTTGGGAAGTAGAGGTTTGCTAGTTTGAGTGCTCGTACATAATAATTATGAGGTGCAGACTAGTTGCAGTTGAGGTGCCAGTTTGCCTCCTGTGCACAGAACCCTCAAAAACTCTCCCCTCGGTCTGACATCCCTCTGTTAATTGCATGTCCTTGTTGTGCGTGTGTGTATTTTAGGACATGTAAAGTAAAAAGGAAATTCAGGAAATCAGGAAAATAGGGACACACAGTTGTAGTCATCTATAGTACAAGCTTGACAGGTGTGCCACAAGGCCTGTCTGCTCCCAGATTTCATACTTTACCAACATGGCGGCTCATTCACTTATGTCACGAAAACAGTTTCTGTAAATGTCTTTCTGAAAACATTTGAGGTGCATAATAAGCCTTGAAGTTTACCCTTTAAACCTGGAGCAACATCACTTTTCTTGTGCTGATTTCAGATGCTTTTTGCAAGTATTTAGACCTTTGAACCCTGAGCAAATTAATGTGACTTCTTTAAAAAACATGGGGGGAAAAGGCAGTGAGCGTCTTGGTAAGAAATGTTCCACATATTGCAAAAAATTTAATAGATTTAGAATTTTTTTTTTTAAAAAGCTTGTGAAGAACTTTATTTATAATGATCATTGTTATATATTTAAAATTATGTTACATAATTATTACAATTTTTTAAGCTCTTTTTCCAGGTCATTTCGTTATTTATTTGTTTCTTTTTAGCTTTCTTTTTTTCATAATTTTCTTGTTTTAATTTTAATTTTTTAATTTCTTGCTAATTTTCTTGGGTCATTTTCTCTTTTCACATTTTAAAGGATTAATAAATCATTTTTTCATTTTTGATCAACTATGTTTAGTTTAAAAGTTTTTCAGGAGTTTCCAGAGGCAGCGAGTCGCTCTGGACACCCCTGAGCAGCATGAAGTAGCCTTAATATAACTTTGTACAAATGACAAACAGACACCCCGTCTCCCGAAACTCAATGTGCTGCTACCAGAATTCATTGCACAGCTGCTCACAGAGAAAATGAATGGGAAGTGTAAAATTGATGGATCCAGTGGACATATTCCACAACTCTCCTGGTTTCATTTGTAGCTAAAGGGGGAACTGGCTCTCAGTGTGTAGAGTAGAGGAACTAAAGAGGAAGTTAGTGAGGAGACATGAAAGGGAAAATGTGACACTGAATTTTAACCAGCTGAAAGGTTAAAATGGCTCACACTGTTGCTTTGGAAAAATCCGTTGAAGTATTTCATTCTTTTGGTCAATGCCATCCACTGACAAACCCTCTCCATGACAGACATTTTGACACGTCACATTGGGAAATTAGGAAAAGCAGGTAGAAATAGTAAAATGAATGACGGTTGAATTCCATTTAGCTGCATCAGTTCCAGGGTCCTGCATACTGACACACTTGATGCTTCCTTAGTAGGATAGGTCCTTCCAGGTCGGGTCCTACAGAGGCTAGGCAAGACTCCTCCCTAGCATTCGGTGAACATACATTGAAACAGGCTAGTGAGGGCTTAGGTGTGTCACTGAAAAGGCCTCACCTTTAATTATGGTAAATCGTGCACAAAGAATTGTGAGTACTTCATGCCTGTTGAGGATGCTCATACACATATACACCCTTGAAAACTCTCTGAAGAAAGGATTTGGTCCTCAGTAGAATTCGAAGGATTCTTGGCATTGGAGCAGTCCTTCGACTGGATTCGATGACGTAGCCTCCTTGAAATTCAGACATTAAAAGGATCCTTCCTTGATTTTGAGAAACACCTACTGTCATAACTCACAGGGACACTTGACAGGAGCAGAGCCATCACTGATGTGTCTACAGATCCTTTAAAAAGTCTTAAAATGTCTTTAATTCAATTGAATAAATCTTAAAGTCATGTAAACAGTCTTTAGTGAGCGCCTGATTGTAATAAACAATTTGTCAAACGCAATTTCTCCATCTTTTTAATTTCTTTTTACCAAAATGAGTCAAGCTCATCTGACTGAAAGTTTACATGTCTGATGTAACAAATATTTAAACCTACCACTAAACCTAATATTTTAGGTTATACTTGCACTTACCTTTTGGCAAAATGTAGATTAACATAACCATATTCCTGTGTAAAACCTACCTCTGTACAAATGTTATTTTTGTAGAAGTAGAAGTAGAACTTATATTATTTTTCCAAAATCAGTCATAAATTTGGTTCAAGAATTGTCTTGAAAAACATTTAAGTGTCCTATACCTGTAGACACTGTGTGGTAGCCTATCCCAGGTGACACTGGGCAAGAAGCAGGGTCCACCCTGGACAGGTATCCAGACTATCACAGGGCTGACAAATTGGGACTGTTTACACCTGGTATTAACTTGCACTTCGGGTGATCCAATCAAAAGTTGACAGCACAAAATACAAGTGTAAACGACCACCAAGACACATTGTGATCTGATCACTCAAACCACATTCAGAGGTGGTCTGGGCCACATGTGGTCACATTATTTCAGCTGTGTGAATGCCAGTGTGTCCTGGCTCACATTGTGTGCAGGTCAACAATTAAATAGATGTTACTAATTTTAAATAATTAAGGCTTTAAGTGTGTGCGTGGCTCTAAAAACCTCCAGCTGTTCTTTCCAAACAGAAATAATTGCCATGTTTATTTGCAAATAGAGCAGAGAAGTCAGATCCAATCACAAGTGTCCACTGTGTGGAGATGCATTTTAGTGCTAGGTGTGAACACACAAACATAGAGCTGTCCACTTGGATCACCTGAGACTCATGTCAACAGGCTCATTAGAGACAAACTACCAATTATGCTCACATTGACGCCCATGCGCAATTTAGAGACTCCAATTACCCTGTGGACTGTGGAAGGTGGGAGGAAGCCCGAACACCAGGGGAAAACCCTCTCTGACGAGGGGAGATCCTGTGAACTCCACACAGAAGGGCGGGTTCAAACCGGGAACCCTCTTCATGTGAGGCAACAGTGCTAACCCCTGCACCACCGTGCCACCCATACAAAACATAACCCTCAGCAAATATTAATTAAGTAACTGTGGTTGTTGGAATATGATGAGCTGTGTTTTCTTTTACCTGTTTAATTATCTGCTAAATTATTCTTACGGTAAGAACGTGTTTTGTGTGCACGTTTTCAGTGCCACATTGCTGGCTGGGATTTACCTTGGGTGTGATTATCAAAAGCAAACACCTGCTTGTGTTTGATTAACACTGCCAGTTTCTGGAAGGAAGAGTGACAGAATAAACTTGGATCGAACTGCAGAAAGTCCAGACCGCAAATGACAACTGAGTTGGCAGCGTGAAGCAGTTTGACATCTTTTTGTTTTTCCCCTCCAGCTGCTGGCGGAGCTGCTCGACCAGTCTGACAAACCTTCGCCTGTTTATGCCACGTGAGCTCTCGTCAGGTAAGTTTGATTTTATTTATAGTTTCAGGTCACAGTGGAAAGTTCCTCTCTGATGGTTTGGTAGATTGCTGCTGTGTTTTTACAGGTTCTAATGCACTTTGTGGCCACTAAACAGTGAATAACCTCAGTATATACTTTAATGTTGCTCAGATGTTTGAAAGGTTTAGAATGCATGGTGAAATACCAGCCTAGAGATATTGCTGCTTTTCCAGCAGGGATTGTGCCACTAAAACCAGGTATTTTAGGCCATATATGATCTTTTTCTAACCATATCCAGGTGGTGTCTGTGCCTAAACCCAACTACAGCACTGCTGAAATGTAAAGTTTCGATGTACCTGCAGTATAATAAAGTGCAGATGTAATGGGTTAGGGTTAGGGTTAGGGTTGCAGAAACAGGTTGCAAAATACAAATAAGCATTCATCAGTTGTTACATCTGTGAGCTGTAAACAGTGTTAGTCACGGACTCCTCTGTATTCACTGTAGTCAGAATTTCCTCCTGACATCTCACCTAATAGTCAAACAGATTCCCTGATAGATTTGGTCAGTGGACATGACTAATATGCAGAATCCTCATGTAAGAGGTGAAGCATGAGTGCCCATGAGAAAGGGAATTTCTGTGGTAAACATGTTGCCAGTCTGTTAAGGCTCACACTTCCTTCTGCAGAATTTGTTGTGTCACTTTTTCAAAATTCAAATCTTGTCCCGCCCCTCACTTCTCGCAAGTTGTGTTTGTCTGAGAGCTTTGCTCCGGAAAACCCCATTGCGTCACCTGGTTGTACGGCTATAAATTCGAGTGCTCAGCTGCTTGGCTCATCAGAGACAAGACAAACTCATGACAACAACTCACACCTGCAGAGAGACGTGGAAGCATCAGCAGAAAGAATCAGACTGCTGCACTGACAACAGGAATCTTACCATTACTACTACTACTACTACTTCTCACTACATACATGGACACCATGGTGGACCAGCTAACATTCGATAGGGATAACCAGGAGCGGATCCACGCTGTGGAGAGCTCATTTGGGCCGTCAGGGAAGTCCCTGTCCCAGCCGGGGCGGGTTCTGATCGGAGAGGGCCGCCTGGTGAAGCAGAGCCGCCGGGGGCCACAGCCTAAAGTCTTCTTCCTCTTCAACGATGTGCTGGTGTACGGCAGCATCATCCTCAACGGCCACTGGCACAAAAAACAGAAGATCATCCCTCTAGGTGAGCAACTCATCTGCTTCTTCAGAACACTTTATCCAACTCCAGGAAGATTAGGGCATAATTGTTCGATCATTTTTAGGGTTTTGAAATGCATTGACAGTTAAAAGTGAACCTCAGACTCACAAAGAAAAAGGTAAACAAGAGTAAGGACAAAGGGTCAAACAGTCAATAATAACAGGTTTACAGTGCAAGACAGTTGATTGGTTGGTTAGCTGCGGGCACTCTGATTACATCTCTGCATTATCTTGCAGCTACAAGCAGTCACATTGTTTAGGTTGCATCTTGAGACAAAGGATGCAGGTAGTCTTTCAAAACAAGCTGTAAAGAAGAAGTTCGTCTTTTCTTAGCTCACATGCATGTCCATACCTTTGCTACCTTATATTAACGTACCATTGCTTCATCATTTCAGAGGACATCCAGCTGGAGGACTTGGAGGACAGTGCAAGAATGAGAAACCAATGGTTGATCCGCACCCCACGCAAGTCCTTCTACGTGGCAGCCGCCTCATACGAGGAGAAGCGAGCCTGGATCGAGCACATGGAGGACTGCCGGTCCAGACTGCTGCAGAGAGGAGGCTGCACGCCCAGCTCCACCTTCGCTGTCACCTGGATCCCCGACCGGGCCTCTGCTGTCTGCATGCGCTGCGCCAGCAAGTTCACCGTGACCCAGCGCCGGCACCACTGCCGGAAATGCGGCTTTGTGGTCTGCGGCGCCTGCTCCAAGAAGAGAGCGATTATCCAGCACATTCACCCGACTAAGTGGTTGAGGGTCTGCACCATGTGTCACTCCAGCCTTTCATCAACAGTGGCAGGGGCCCAGGAGGTGTCTCGTATCAGGGGAAGCAGCACAGAGAAGATCGGCTCAGATGACGATGAATATGAGCAATGCTATGAGGAAGAGGAGGTAGAGGAGCAGATGGAGGACCATGACCCCAGCAAGTGGATGGAATCCCAGATGGATTCCTGGTCCCCCTACGTCTACATCAGACCAGAGCATGTGAGGCCTCAAACATGAGCGCATCAAGAATGCAGAAACAACCTCATGTTGGACTTTGGACATTTGTTTAACATGGACATAAAGCCAGTATAGCTCAGTGAGCTCAAGTTAAAGGCGTTCTCACTCCGTCATAACCATATCAAAACAGTAATTTATAACATAACACAAACTTGTATAGGTATTTATTTATGTTAATAATCTGTCTAATGTGTGGAAACACTTGCTGTGAAGTCTTTACTTTATTTTCTCTGATTATGTGACCAGAGGATTTTGAGTAGAACACTCGAGTCAGGCCTCGGTCTGCCTCATTACTTTTTTATTTTAGTCGTGTATCACGTCAGTGTTTATGTACATGGGGGCATCTCCCTCTTATTTGTCTTTGAAATAAAAATAAAACATGATTTTTGAAAAAAAAAAAGGATTTGTCTGTGATTATTGGAGTGTTGTGACCTCAGCTAACAGGCTCTAAGAAATAATGACCCACGCAGTTGACAAAGCCTCTTTGATTTTAACTATAAATTTGGAGATTCATCGTCAAATCAGTTGTAGCACCACACATGGATCCTTTTTAATGTTTTGACCTCTGCACACACAGATGGGTGACTGAATGAATAAAGGAAAAAACCTAAATGACTGCCGACAGGTGACTGTAATCTGGTGACTGTAAAAGCCACACTATATGATCCACATCATTTCCACACTCTTCAAACATAATGTGAGCCCTCATATTTTGTAGATTTGGACACTGTGATCCCGATTTCTCCATTCATTAAGACAAGGCAAGTTGTTTGATGTAGCACATTTCAGCAACAAAGCAATTAAAAGCGCTTTACTTAAAACATCAAGAGCATCGAGGCAAAGTGCAAAAGAAACATATTATAAAAGGACATTTAAATGCAATTAAAAATGTTATTTAAGAGATAGAAAATAAAAACAAGCCCAAATGTGCTGAGAACAGTTTGACATAAAATAATAAAAGTTACAGCTCGTGGGTCAAATCTGGCCTGCAGTAGGGTGCCAGGTGGCTTCCAAATCATTTTCTACTTCACAATAAAAATAGATTGATTCACACTGGGATTTTAATTTTTTTTTTTTAATGTAAATAAGGTGCGAGGGGGCTTTTTTTGTGTCCAATTCTCATGGATTTACTAGACACTGTTAAAATATAATTGCAGTACTTGATCCAAAATATATGTTCCCCCTCTAGAACATAGCTTAAAGTTTTCATGGTCATCCAACCAGAAGAAATCAACATAAATGGAGGTCATTATGTCTTTTTTGTCATCATATACAGGAGAGTATGGCAAAAAAATTAACTTCAGTCATAGTTTGTTACACACAAAGGGATCTTTGTATAATGTGTGTCAACAGTTCTTTTCCCCCAGAAAACTATTATCTGTAAATGAATGCATATAACTCTTACAGCAGGACACAGATAGAGACAGTCATTCATTGCATGAATATTTTATTCTCCTGAACTTTTAGCCATGGGCGGATTGTAAGACAATGGAGCCCTGGGCACAGATAGACAAGAGGCCCCACCACCTCTCCTACATTGCAGCAAAGCACACAGACTTTGTGTTGGTTTTGCCTCTTTTTTATTGTTTGTGGTTTTGTGTCTCTGTTTTGATTTTCTATGTTCTCTGTGTCTCCTTGCAGTTCCTTTGCATCTCTTTGTGTTTTCTTTGAGTCTCTTCATGGTCAGTATGTTTTTATTTGAGTGACATTTTGCAGGTAAATGCCACAGTGGGGCCCCTGACATTTTAGGTTCCAGGGCCTGTGCCTGGTGTACCTGCTTAGTTTTCCATCCGTGCCTCTAGCCATGCTAAATAGCATAGCTCTACAGATGGCAGTGATGGTTTGTCTGTCGGTCAATCCACCACTTGACTGAAATGATCTCAACTATTGGATGCTCATCATGAAATATGCACAGACTTTAATACTTCCCACAGGATGAATTCTGCTGACTTTGGTGATCCCCTGACTTTTCCTCCAGCGCCACCATGAGGTTGACGTTTTGATTCCCTTTTTATCTGCTCCCATCATCAGGTCAAAATTTCAGTTTTGCCCTGATGATTTTGTCAGTTTGGTTTATGACCAAATAGCTGCAAAACTAATGACGTTCCCATCAGCCTCAGTGTTACTTTGAGCTGAGTGACCACCATAGCTGCTTAACACTCTCTGGTTTCCTCTGGTCAGACATGAGAGAGCTGCAAATACCTGGAAGTAACATCCACTCATCTTCAGTGAGGGTGTGTGAGGCAGCATCATGTGTATTTGACCTTGTGTTTGTCGGGGTGTGACGTGCAGAGCTTGCAGTGGTTACACTGATGGTCAGTGTGTGTTAGCAGTGGGACTGTCACTCACAGAGAAAGAGGGATGTGGTGGTTTACAGTAGAATGGTGTGATGTTTTTACTGGAACCAGTTCAACTGGTCATCAACAGACTGGGACTTTCCCTGAGCTCGAAGAAAAAAAAAAGTCCCTGGGCTGTGTAAAACTGTGATACCCTTTGACACTGCTCATGCTCCTGTCTGTCCACACAGCAGATGTCAGCGCTCCACTCGGGCGACACTGTGAGAAAAACTATTGTTTTGACACTTTGAAAAAAACTTTTGTTTGACTGGATTTTACCTCAGGTGATGAAAGCAGTGACATTGAGCCATGGCTTTGACTGTGGTGACAGACCTGTCTAACTTGTTTGCCTGCAGGCAAGGTGTCACGGAACAAGGAAATCATGAACTGTTCCTGGAAGAAGACACCTTTGAGGAGGAGTACAGTGGCCTGATAGGGAGTGACAATGTAATAATGCAGACAATAACTTTCTCAAACAAGAATGCTCTTTGTTTTCTTGTGGAGAGCTGTGTCAACATCATTTAAGATGCTTTTTCTTTTATAATATCCGACTGTGAAGCACCAACAACAATAGAAAGCCCCTGGCTTATCCTTGATATATAAGAATGTAGTTTGTTTAAGTTAAAACAACATTATGTGGCTGATGAACAAACCTGACAGGTGTGTTTAAAGTTTGCTCAGGTGCAGTGTACTCTCCCTGAAACTTTCCCACTATCCTCACTCACGCTCACAGCCAAGTTCAATCTGGCCTTCAGGATCTTTGGAAATTTGGAATTCTGAAATAATTAATAAAAATAAAGTCCTATTGGTTTGAACAATGGTTTGAACAACAACAAAGACAAGGAGGGGGATATACCAGAACCATTTTATTCCTTATTCACAAATGTTTCCAGCACTTTCCTTTAATCCTCACGCCTGTAGTTGCCCCAAGGGGGAACCACTGGTAACCCCAACCTCTTTCCCAACCTCTGGCTCCCCCTGGCAAAAATAATTTGAGGCTGAGATTACTGTTTTTAAGAGGCTGTGGCTCATTATTTAACCTAGAAACTGACACTGGACAACCCAACCGTTGTCATGATTTGGCATAGCTTGTGGGCAAGGGGGCAAAATAAGGCCCCAGAGTTGGGCAATATTTTCGCAAGGGGACAACTGGCATGGCCATTTTCAAAGGGGTCCCTTAAACTCTCACTTCAAAATATCTGAATAAAAATGGGCTCTTTGGGTACCCATGATTAAATGTTTTGTTCCTCACAGTTATGCACTCCTTCAAATTAAAGATGCATATTTGTCTTTTTAGGAAAAAGACAGCCAGCACAATAAGACAACAATGAATCACCTAACACATGTATAGATACAGAACACATTTAAAAAAGATTGTTCTGGAATTCAAAATGTTAATCGCACTGTTATTAATCTGTATGTACAAGATAACTAGTAATATTAACTGTAAAATAATAAATCAAAGTATATTAGTGTGCAATTCCTTAACTCTCCATATTTTAGATTTAATTTAATCAAGCCTATATAATTAAACAGCTTCACTGAATTCTTATAATTCAGTTATGACGTTTGGTTTTGGTGTGCTACTTCAAGATTTTCAGTGGCCCCATCTGGCCACCCCTAAGAAATATATATATATATATATATAATGTATAATGTATTATAATGTATAAAATCTTTTTCTGTATTACATTTTGTATCTGGATAGTTTACAATTTGATGGTACTTGTGCTTTATTTGAGTTTTTTCACGTTATGATACTTCACTGCATTTTAAATATTGCACCTTTTGCATTATTCATTACATTATTTTAAGATTTATTTGAAGATATTCTTACTAGTTACAGAGGATGATTGTAAATACAAAATATTCCACCTTGACCAGCTCCAGTATTTAACTGCTGCTACTGTTAATGCATCAATAATAATAATCCAACACTATAATATGTATGTTACTGTAACACTATGACAGGGGGCATTTTTCATAATGAGTACTTTTACTTTTGATACTTTAAGTACATTTGCCTGATATGTGTTTTGAATGCAGGGCTTTTACTTGTAACAGATTATTTTTACATTGCAGTGGTACTACTTTTATGTAGTAAAAGTATCCGAATACTTTTCCACCACCAACAGTTGAAAGCATGAACATAAAGTGTGTAAAAGAAGCTGCAGGCAGTGGAGAAGGCCGGTCACTTAGTTTAAACCACTAAGATTTCCGATAAACGAGAAGGAAACCAAGATGGTGTTATCTATGATTGCGAAAAAACGTCACATGCAGAACTTTGTGGTTGACACTACTGCAGCACGAAAGTTCCTCTTTATACAATCTGGCCTTCTAAGGAAATGAAGCAGGACTTGAACTTTGCTCCAGAAAAAGAGAGAAACGTCCATTATTTCATTGTTTGGCTTCTTGTTAGTAGCTGGTTTCACTGAACTGAGTAAAAAGACTGTATTGGCTTAGTCATACAGGGTACATTTACAGCTGTAAAATGATGCCGTGGTCATCAGTGCTGCAGACAAAGAGGAATCAAACAGCAGCAGTCGCAGAGTAACCTGTGCATTCAAACAAATGAACTATTTGAAAATCTGAGCAGAAGGAAGTGTTGTGTGTTAGTGAATGACTCTCTTGATCTAGATGACACTTTGCTGCAGTGAGAGAAGCTTCTCGACTATTTCTGCAATCAGGTTTTTGGGCCAAATTGAGGGGAAATTATTTGGTCTCACCGCTAAGAAGAAATTTGTGGTCATGCAGGAAGGAACTGATGCAGCTTGACGACTGGTGCATGCAAACATTTGTAGGTGTGGGACTAGTGAGACTTGTAGGTGTTTTATCATAGTCACAACATCAGTATCTTATTACTGTGGCTTAACATTTAGCAATTCTGAGTAATTTGGTAATTACAAGAGTGACTTGGTAATTACAAGAGGTCCATAGACGTCAGCAGAGTTGTTATTCAGACCTGGAAGGTCATTTCCTCTATGCTGTGCAACATGCAAAGACTTAATGTGGCCTGTAATGATTGAATGAGACTACTTCTTAAACTTCTGCGATGGTGCAGTGCAAGGTGTGAACTACCTGCCCTGCTTTAATATGAAACCTTATATATGGATATATAGGTTTTCATCCAGACTGTGGGGCCAGTGGCTCTCCAGCTTGTTTACTGAATTACATCTTTTATATGAACTTGCATTATCATTATTATTATTATATTTGCAGCCTGAACAATTTCAAGCTACTTTTGGAAGACAAAAGTTGTGATGAGACTAAATTGGTGTTGGATCAGATGAGCTGATCTGAGGTGGACTCACTGAAATCACCTCTTGAGGTTGCTGTGCTGTGTGTGCAGATCATCTATGTGTGGTGTGCATGTTCTTGACATGTGTGGAGCAGCTGTAGGTAGGCAGGTAGTACCAAACACTATCAGTTTTAGTGCTGCAAAGTCCCACATTTGCAAAGACTGACTTTCAAATCAGTTCTGTTTTGGTGGTTGGTCACAGGCCGTCAGACGTCGTGGCCTTGCAGTAATCCTGTGGTAGTATTGCACCAGGTGGTAAAACTCCTTGTTTTCACTCTTTGGAGAGTGATGCAATGACATTTAGAAACGCACTGATTATTTGAATTGATGTTCCTTACAGTAAAGTAAGATGTTTTTACCACATGATGGTCCATGTTTTTGGCATTTCACATCCTTAGCTGATTCATTATCCTGCTGCACAGCTATATTTGAGTCATCTTTCACAATAAGCTTGGAGATGCACTGATCAAAATAAATTAAATTATTACATGTCATGTGAAACACGTCTGTTATAGTAATGAACCTACAGTGAGTTATCACCAACTCTGCAGTTCACCTCAGCTTTCTGAAGCCTCACAGTGTCTCTCAGCTCATTATTTTGGTTTTATAGCCCACAGCTTCACTGCATCTCTGCTCTCATCAACAGTGTCTTTCAGCAGGTGGCTGCTTTCACCAAAAAACCCCGCTGTGCACTACCTGCTCAAAACCAAACAGGCACAGTTGGCTGTTAGCTGGTGAACATAACATAGTCGGGCATTTAACCGCTGAATGACCAGATATGTTTGCAGGGACTTTGTGAACACCAAAACAAAGCTGAAAGCAGAGTGAATATTAGACTTGTCTCAGTCATGTGGACAGAAATATAACTCCAAATAAATGTTGTGTTGCTTTGTGTCTCCTGCATCTGTCAATAGGCTATTGTTTGACGACTTCTGACAACTTTTTTTAACATCAATGTCATATGTGGTGGCTAAACAAAAATCAATGAATGCTGCTTTCAGCTTTTTGAAGTTGACTTGGTTGTTAGCTTATAGTCATGAATTGCTGCAGGGTGTTTAGTTGTGTGTGTTGAACTATTGTCTTGATCATTTCTGTTCATGACTCGACAGAGGCCACTTGGCAGACACAGCTGGAGACACGAGTCACTGATAATGTGGAATACAGCGCCCCCTTCTGTGCACGATTAGCAATTCAGAAAAGATTTACCCAAAGATGATGCTTTGGGTAAATTTCCAAATATATTGTGTTGATAACCTGTTCCCATCACAGCTGACCTCTGACATATAGTCCCAGTAGGTCCACAGTAAAAACCCTGATATTAAACATAATGATATCAACACTCCTTTACTGTCTGTGGGATCATAGGCTAGAAAGGAATTTCTGTGAAGAGGTCACACTGTTGGACAGTTAGTTTATATACACCTCCTCTTTGAAACCCAAAATATTAATTATGAATTCACACACCATAGATTCTAATATAAAAAGGAAGTATGTGCTTATTAATATGTGTGTTTTGCAATCAAAGATGCTGATAGATTTTTTTTTTTTTTTTACCAGAGAAGTAAAAATTAACCATCCATCGGAAGGTGGATTAAGGAAATGACATCATGAATGGCATTAGAAAAACAAAAGAAACAAAGATTTATTAAGAAAATATGGGACCCCTTTGTACTTTTTTTACACTATATTCAAATGTGCTTCTGTAGGCATTTCAGACTGAGCTAATGAATAAATGTATTTTTATTTATATAATAATAAATTTTATTTATATTGCACTTTACATTACGAAAATCTCAAAGTGCTACAAAGACAAAAGCTAGTAAATCAAGAATATTTTTTATTTATACATTACATAGTAGGCACGTATGTACATCATGTAGTTTAAGAATACACTGAATGAAAACAATGTAAACCAAAAGAACAGTCTCATTACTAAGCAAAAAAAGGCTACGTGAAACACTTGGAGGTGTTGACTCAAGATTATGGTCACTGATGATTAAAAGGTCTTTGTAATAATACTGTATAACCAATACAACTACACCACTGTTTAAGACCTCCTCCTGTATTACATAGCCTACAGATTTATTTCCTATGTGTAAATAATGTAACTGGAGCTGGAGTATTAACCAGGCTGGCAGTCTGTCTGAGTCCAACATTGTTGTGTTTATTTAGTGTTGAGCAAATTTTAAAGGAACCACCCTTGCTTCATGTGAGCAGCAGAGCCTGGTACTGTTGGGCTAACTCTCTCACACTGTCTCTGTGTGTGTTTTCTTCACTAGATGGCAGCAGTGTCAAGACAACACCGAGGCCATCAAATCTGGACATTTCTTCCATTAACTCTGTGAGCAGTGGACAGAATGTGAGATGTCGTATAAAACTCTACAAAGGACAATGAAGAAACTGAATCCATGCACAGTGTTTGTTCACATCAGTCCAACAGTCCTTACAGACCTCAGTGTGTCTGTAGACATAGGTGATTCATTGGTCAGTGACACATACCCAACCTGAGAACTTCAAACACAACCCTGCCAGTCTGCCAGCACAGCGGGGCGTCTGCTGGGCAAAGACCTGCCAGATCATGTGTTTGCACTAACTTCAGAGACCTAAAATCACCCACACACACACACACAGACATGTAAGTGTGATAAAAAATGTAAACAGCTGCCTATGGCTTCATATAGGGAGGCACGTGAGAAGCAACCAGGGTTTCACATTGGCTCAAGGCGTCGACCTGGCCTCCAAATTTCAGATCCAAATCTGATCAAGCATCCATGGAACGTGCTGGTACCGCACCTCACTACCCACAGTACTAAAAGGATCAGCTGCCAACACCCTGATGGCAGACACCACAGGACACCCCCTCCCCAGAGGTCCTATGTTCATGCCTCGACAGGTCGGACTTAAGTTTGATCCAAGGATTCCCCTCCGTGTATTAGGGATACCAGCACGTCCCACGAATGCTCAATCAGATTGGGGATTAGGGGCCAGGGACTGTATTCACAAAGCTTTCAAAGTGTTGCACCCAGTGACGAAATTCTGAGAAAATCCTTAGAATTATAGCGTTTTCTTAGAATTTTCTTAACGTTATTTTCGCCTTAACGTTAAAACCAGGTCCTGGTAAAGATAGAAGTCATTCACAAAGCATCTTAACCCTTAAGCAAGCTCCTAAGGTGAAAAACTGTTAGCAGTAACTTACTGGTCTCTCTCTCTTTTTTTCAATCAAATCTTTATTGTCATCCAACAAATACGGACACAAACACTAATGAGCCATTAATACAGGTGAAACATTAGAGCCAGAGGTAATCTATAAATAAAAATATCATACAGAGAGCACAAATAGGCTAGTTATTTTTGCAGCTTTCTTATTCTTTGAGTCAAAAATGCTCTTAATTTATTGTTTAGTTTAATTTTCAAACACTAAAAATAAAGGTTTACAATGGCTAAATTTGGATTTATGAATACGATCCTTTGTGAGAATGATCATCAAATTGATGTTTTAATGTTTGTCGGTGTATATGCACAAAGCCACATGATACCATTTTCTTTTTTTTCTTTTTCTGCCACTTACCCCCTCCTTCATTTCTATTTTTATTTTTTAACACTTGTAGAACATACAAGAGCATACAACATCTCGTAGAGGACGTTCCCTCTGTAAAACATACAGAGTGAAATAAAAGTCCACCTTGATAAAGGTGAGGAAATAAATAAAAAATAAAATAAAATAAGAATTGTAAAAAGTAAAGTTAACAAATGAAAGCACCAGGCATACTTTTTTTTAATGGAGCAAAAACATCAAGATCCAAAACAAGGATCATAATTTAAAACACGAATTGAGAGAAGTTGTCACTTTCTTGTAGTCCTGCCAGAGTTAATTTTCTTCAGTGACAAGAAAAACAACTTTAAGTCGTTTATAAACCCGTCAAATGAGGGTTTACTATTTCTCTACTTGCTTCAATTAAGATATTTCGCGGAACCAAGGTCACAGCGCAACTTCCGCCCGGAAACGTTCAGCTGCCGTCGTTAGCAACAAATGCCAAGGTTAGCACGTTAAGCTAACTGGCGGTTGAGGCCCTCACCATTCACCAAGCAGATATGAAACACGGGAGCTGGAAGACCCGCCTGTGGGTTCCCGGTCAGCTACGACAGCAACGGAGAGACAGGACGAGGACGATGTGTCGGTGTTTCTCCACCGCTGTAGGGTTTGTAAAGGAAAACACAGCTAACATGCTAACACATTACACCGCGTCACCCAAACATGCTGGTGTTCTGTCGAAATGTGATCCCTCGTCAAATGGTGTTTCCTTTCTGTTGATATGTAGCGCCCCTCCTCGGTGGTTGAGGTTAAGGCTAAGGGTTTGGGTCAGATTTTAATATGTATATACAAAGCATTTATAAATATATAAATATGTATTTACAGTCTGGTTTGGGTCAGGTTTAGGTAGTGGGAGACACATGGACGGGGCAACATTTTGCGACACAACACCTGACCAGGAAAACAGAAACCGGAGCTGCTAGCTGCCTTAACAGAATTGGATTTTAAAAATTACGAAAGCAACTGGCATTTTAAATTGGCATATAGCAAATATGGAACTAATTGTAACACCCCTAATACACAAGATTTAAGAAGTTCATTGTCATGTAGACAGTGAAAACAAAATGGCGCCCGCCGTGGCTGACGTAATTTAAACAAAGACGGTTAAGAAACTATATATATAGAGTTATATAGAGTATCTTTGATTTAAATTCTTCGCTCTTGGACAAGTTTTATTTTTTTATTTTTCAATTTATTTTGTATTTTCAGTTTCATATGACAAGATGCTTTCCAGTTTTATAGCCTTTGTGACCCGTTGTTGAATTTTAGGTAAGAGTTTATTTAGGGTTCCTGTAGTGTTTTACATGTTATTTATTATTATATTGAAAATAGTGTACCAAAACTGCTAGTGGGCAAAATGTTCCCTCAGTCCCCAGCAGGAGGATTGCTGCACTGCTGTCTGGTCAAAATAAATGATAAGAAACGTAGACCTCACAAATATTTTTATATACATGACTGAAACGTGATCCCTCCTGCAGGTAAATGAGAGCAGGTGAGAGCAGCAGCATCCAGTGAGCTCCCAGATCTGACCCTCTGTCTCTCTCTGGTGGTGGTGATGATGATGATGATGATGATGTACGGACTGTAGCCTCTCTGTTGGCTGCTGCTCTCGGCTCTTATCGCAGCTCCTCCTCCGCGGCACGGAGACTAGTTTTCAACCGGACAGTAAATTTCACCGGGACGTGAACACAACATGATGGATTTATGACAGACTTCACCCAAAGCTGCGCTGCCACAGATCCGACACGCTACTTACCTCCTAAACTGACTCTGACTCTTGAATTCAGGATGACTTTATTCTTGCTTTTCATGTTATTAACTGTAGAAAGGAGTCAGTCAGTGGTGTCGGGACAGGGCAGCGTTTACACAAACCACTGGGCAGTGCGTATCACAGGTGGTCAGGATCAAGCTGATAGGATCGCAGCAAAATATGGATATATAAACTTTGGACAGGTAATGATGACACCGTTTATTTCTGCTGGAGTGTTGGTGCTGCTGTGAATGTCTTCGTTTACTCTGTATCGTAGTATCATGAAGTAATGATCACTGTTTGTGACCAGCTGATCTCAGGACTGCATGAAACAGCTGTGAAGTTAAAGGCTACAACATCAGAATTAAGAAACAGGCTACAAATATTGTTTGGAAGTTGATCTAAGAATTAGATTTATGTAAATGAACCTACATAAATATCATGTCATGGATTTCCTGTAACTTTCAAAACTGTTTACAAAGACCGATTGACTCAGCCCCATGATGTGATAATGAAAGCATAGAAAATACTAAGAGGGTTAAAAATTGGTACATGTGAGTAATAAATGACAAAAGGAGGAAATTACATCATAGTTTAACCTACAGTTAGGATATCATATAATAGGAAATGGGTTTAAATTGTTTAAATCTTTAAAGCCTGAGCAAATTGGCTTGATTTCTTTTAAAAACATTGGGAGAAGGCAATAAGCAACAAAAGAAGAAATGACCCAGAAAATAGCAAAAAATAGTAAAAAAAAAAAAAAAAAAAGACAATTAAAAACAAGAAATAAAAAGACAATGAAAGAAAGTTAAAAACAAACAAACAAGAAAGTAACCTGAAAAGAGTGTTTAAAAATTATGATAATTTTATTACATAATTTTAAAATGTAAATATAATAATTAAAAATATTTTTTTTCCTAGTTTTTAAAAAAAAAAAAAAATTTCAATTTTACTTTACTACTTTTTTTTTTTTTTTTTTTTTTGCAATTCGCGGGACATTTCTTACCAAGTTGCTCATAGCCTTCTTAAGTGTAAAAATACGCTGTTAAAAAGTAAAACTCCCGCAGTCAAAATGCTACTTAAGTAAAAGTACAGAAGTATAAGCATCAAAATATACTTACAGTAACGTACCGAAAGTACTCATTATGCTGAATAGCGCCTTTTTGAATAATATGTATGCCATATTACTGGATAATAATGAGTGAATTCATGTACAAAAATCACTAATGCTGGTAAAGGTGGAAATATTACCATATACTTTTTACACTGCTGGGCTGCTTAATCCATAATAATATGTCATGATTTATCAGTTTATTTATATTTTGTGTTGATAATCTGAAACTGCAAAGTAACTTCAGCTGTGAGGTACATGTAGGGGAGTTAAAGCACAATGTTGGCTTCCAAAATGAAGTGAAGAACAAAGTAGCATCAAATGTAAATAGTCGAGTAAAGTACAAGTACATAAAAATTGTACTTAAATACAATCTTGAGTAAATGTACTTAGTCACGTTCCACCACTCAATAAAAGTGCAAAATATGTATTGCATATGTCCTGTGAATTTTTTTTTAGGTGGTTTTTATGTGAGAAGTAAATCATTTTGGGAGCAGTGTGTAAAATTTAGGGGAATTTAGTGGCGTCTAGCAGTGAGGATTGCAGATTTCAACCAGCTGAAACTTCTCCCGGTTAAAATTCCTTCAGTGTTCATTGTTTGGGAGGTTTTTGCGTCAGCCGAGGTCTCCTCCTCTCCAAAACAAATGGATACAGTGAAAATTGGGTAAAAAGATGTTACAAATTAGTGTTTATTTATGCTGTTTGAAATGTTGACGGACCATTTGCCCAACACCTGCTAATGTGTGCTCACCTTTTTCTCTCCGATACCTTAATGTGTGCTCACATTGTTTCTAATCCAGACATTCTGGAGGTTTTTACCAGGAACCAAATTATCCACAGAGGTCTCCTCTTCTCTAAAACAAATGGACTCTGTGATTTAAATCGGTAAAAACAATAAATAAAACTGTTTCGCTTTACCAATCAGTGTTTCTCTGATGCTGATTGGTGTGTTGCAACCGAGCGGTTAGGCCAGTACCTGCTGATGTGTGCTCACCTTTTTGCTTTGATAACTTAAGATGCAAACGAACAGGAGGTTTTTACCAGGAGCTGAATTATCAGCAGAGGTCTCTTCCTCTCCAAAACAAATTAACCACGTGATCAAAACTGGTAAAACACTGAATAAAGCAGTTTCACTTTTAAAACATTTTTGATTTTTTTCCGACGCTTCTTGTTGCGTAATGGCTTCTAACTATGGTGGCTGACAAAAACTCCGAAAACAAGAGTGCCCCTGTCTAGAGCCAGTGTTTGGTTTGTCCATTTGGGGCCACTGTGGAAAGATCGCTGGGCAACGTGGCATTCTCCATAGACAAAGATTGGCTCCCTATGTAGACATAAACGACTCATTCTATGGTAACAAAAACACAGTGGTTCTAATTTTTGGTGTTTATACACTAAAGAAAACATACTTAATATATTATATTAAGTTTTTTCCAATATACCCCCCTAAATCTGAAACACTGGACCTTAAAATGTAGGTTGAGCTGCCATTTTTTGTTCACAGATGTTTATCTGATACAGACCTTGTGGATGGAAACATTGCATCATTAGAATTTAAAGAGCGTCTCCTTCTCTTTTGTTTTTTGTCCTGCACTTGTAGTAATTTATTTTAACACTATCACCTTCTTTGCTCATAAGTGACTTATAAATCTCGACTAAATGATTTATCAGCATTTTTAAAATATCTTAAAACTATTCTTAACCCCTTATAAAGGTAGCCTTAAAAGAAAGTGGTGCTGGTTAGGTCCACAGTCTGCAAAAAGAAATACCACAAGATGTGTTGTTGGAGGAGGAGGAGGAGGAGAGGATGAAGACAGATGTAGTAAGAGGAATGGCTTAGAAGACAGAGTAGGCAGAGTATGACTGCAGTGTGCCAGCTGTGCACATGTGCTGAGAATCCTGCTCACATTTTTGGTGCAAAGTCAAGAGAGAACATGCATATTTATAAAGTGACATCATGGACTATAAACAGATGGCCCCAATGTGTTTTGAATGTAGAAGGCTTTGTACAATCAGGTTTATGTTGAGTTTCCATTTTAAAAAGTCAGACCACATCAGCGTTAAAGGCTTTGAGATAACAGCAGCTCAGATGGAATATTTAGCATTTAGCCATCTGTTTTTAAGTTTAGCTCCAGTTGTTGTTGTTTTCCTGATGTTGCTGTTGGATGTTTTCTTGGTCAGATAGGAAGCCTGGAGGACCATTACCATTTCCACCACAGCAGAGTGGTTCGCAGAGCTGCGTTCTCTTTGAAGGGCCCCCACAGCTTCATCCATATGGATCCTGAGGTGAGAGTCGGGATCAGTTCCTTTCAAGTGGAATCAAAATGTACAACAGAGGAGATAAGGTCACATGAACACGTTTTTTCATCTTGTCTAAAACCTTCCAAGCAGACCTGCCAACCCAGGACATAGTTTAGAATATCACACTGGCAGCAACTCACATATTTCTGTATTTTTTTCCATCTCATTGGTTTATACAGCAGGGTGAAAATGTTGTACATCTTTCGTGATTTAAAAGGATTGACCTACGTTTTCTTTTCCACTTACGTGATAAGAAAATTCCATAATATGTCTTATATTTATATAAAAATTGGACTCATAAGCAGAAACATGAGAACAGCTTCATTCCCCTTGGATTGAGTTTCAGATGGAAAAAAAGTGCAGTGTGGTTGTTTCCCCCAGACAGATTTACTCCACTCCAGGGCTAATTTAAAAATGTTAAAGTCACGCCCATGTGTTGGTTGTTTTGGTGAATTTTATTTACAGCTAAAGCCTTCATTAGAGCATGTAAGAGTGAACTCTCTGAGCACACATACATGCTCAACTATCAGAAGGAAATAATTGCTCCTGTAAAACTTTGAGAGGATCCATGAGATGGAATAAAGAAGAAAATATTTCAAGTAAATAAAATCTAAGCAATAAAAAATACAAAAATGAATTGATAAATAATTTTTTAAATGAAATTGTCAATTAATAGGGACTGAAAATGTTTTAAATTGCAATCAACATCCAGAGAATGTAAGGAGATGCCAAAACAGACATTTCAAAAAAAGATTTGAGTTTATTTCCTCATCCCAACAAGCGACTCACAGCCACACAGCAACACCGTCCAAAGCCAGCTACAAAAAGCACCATCAACACTTGCAAAATATCATCAAAGCCTAAGTCTAGCACAAATTTAGTGGAGCTGACAGTGCCTAAAAGTCACAGCTGCTCATTTTACAGCTGTTTAACTTTAAACATGATCCAGAAATTTTTTAAAAGTTACTCTCAAGAACTGCATCCCGCACTGATCCTGTTTCCTAAATTAAAAGTATGTGAAAATCACTTTAGTTTTTGCCCAAATCAAAGTGAAATAAATTTACTGATTGAATAACATCTGTGATAAATACCAATACACAAATCATGGCTTCTTTTAGAGCCAGCGTGAGCAAATGACTTGGAAACACTATAAACATTTTCAGTAGGTCAGTGAGAGCAAGAACAACCTTGCGAATGACATAATGTAATATTCTAGCTGTGGCGGCTGTGGCTCAGAGGTAGAGTGGGTCGGCCACTAATTGGAAAATTGGCGGTTTAATCCCTGGCTCCACCAGCTCACATGTCAAAGCATCCTTGGGCGAGATACTGAACCCGAATTTGCTCCAGTTGGCTGTTCCACTGGTGTGTGTGAGTGCGAGTGAATGGTTACTGAGTAGCAGGTGGCACCTTGTATTTTAACCTCAGCAACCAGTGTGTGAATGTATGGGTGAATATGACATGTAGTGTTGAAGCGCTTTAAGTGATCAGAAGACTTGAAAGGTGCTATACAAGGACAGTCCATGCACCATCTCTACCTTAGATTTCTTGCATCACCAACTAACTGCATTGAAGTTCCCACAGCAATGCATCTAGTCTGCGCTACTGTAACTGTATGGTTTCATTCGGTGGCACCACCAAACTTGCAGCTCACTAAGTTTGCATATGTAATGTGTTCCCTTAGCTGACAATCTGTATCACTCATAGAGAATACTGTCAGTAAAAGCCAATGATCTTTTCATTCTGTAAGCACTGTCTCCTTCTGAAGAGAACTCTGGCAAGTTCTGGCGCCTCAGTCCACAGGATTTTGGAAGAATAGCAACTCCATTTCCAAAAGAGTTGATTAATGAAAGGCACTTTTTATAGCCGATTTGAATCCAAAACTCTGAACATAACCTGCTCCAGAGCTGGGAGCAGGTCAGGCATGCAGTTTAAATTTTTTTTGTGGTGGATGTAGGGGTGTCAGATCATTTGACCTCCTCTAGAATGAGAACGTGTGTGAATAGAAATGTGTAGCAGGCCGTGTGAACCACTGGAGTCTGACACTATCGACTTTCTAAAGCCTGTGATAGAAACTAAAGTCAAAAGACAAAACAAGCAAATGGCATGACAAAAAAGGTCAACAGGTTCACAGGATCTCCAGTGATAAAATTCTACATATGTTAGAACACTGTGTTTATCATGAAGTTCCGGCCTTTAATTTATCTATTAAAAAACACTTTAAAAAATCAAAGTGTCTTGACTTATTTTCTACACAAAAAATGTCTCTATATAACTCTATAGGTGTGGACTTTTATAGAAAACAGTGTGGCTCTTTTTTCCCTTAAAACTGAGTCATATTGCTCTTCTCATTTCCATCCTCAGGTGGACTGGGCTCAGCAGCAGGTAGTAAAGCCAAGAGTAAAGAGGTATATCCAAAGTGACCCAAGTTTCATTCATTTCAACGACCCTAAATGGTCCAACATGTGGTACATTGTAAGTACACTACACTGAATTATTTATTCTGACTTTTTTTTTTTTTTTTTGATGAGACAGAATAAGATCTTTGGTACTTGTCGTTTATTTTCAGCATTGCAACGATAAGAGCAGCCGTTGTCGCTCGGAGATGAACATCCTGGCAGCGTGGCAGAGAGGCTACACCGGCAAGAACGTGGTGGTCACCATATTGGATGACGGCATCGAGAGGAACCACCCTGATCTGGCTCAGAACTATGTATGTGCTATCCATACATCCATCTCCAAATATGGATACAGATCAAAATCAAAATACGTCCTGTAAATTTGAACTTCACATTCATTATCTTTGGCTATTGCTCCAAAGTTTTGAACCCATGTTTTGCTCTAATTCATCACACCGGCCTGTAGCATAGGTAGTCTAGGTGAATGCTAAGGCCGCGGTCATCTATAGAGGGCGCCACAAACGGGAAGAAAAAAAAATCAAAATGTTCTCTTTAATATTACTACTAGTCTTCTGACATATTGCATAAGGCCACAACCACATAACTAAAAGCCTGCTAAATAATAGAGAGACCCTTTTTTTCTGGGTTCCTCCGCAGCTCGTTACACTTTACCAGCTCTCTGGGGGAGATGAGCCAGCTGTTAAACGTCACATGAACCCCAGTTTTTGTCAAAACAACAAAAGCCCTCTGGCTGCTTACTCAAATGCCACTACACTACTGATAGGAGTGTATGTGGAGAGAAAGAACATGAAAAAAAATACCACAAATTCATGTTGAAATCGGCAGGAGAAGAGCTAGTTATTGTTACCGCTAAGCAGCTGGAGGCCACAACAAACAGCTCACGGAGGCTGCATTGATTTACAATGTAGAGGGTTAAACGCTAGTCAGTAAAAATTTGTATTTGGCGAACGTACATTATAACGTTCTTATGATGTGTTTAATGTCATCTTTTAAAATTTAGCTTTTGGTGAGAAACTTGAATAAATCCAGCAGTTTGAAGGAGAAGTTTGTCGATGTTTTCACAGCACTATGAAATAGGAATGACAGAGGGAATTATGATGCATCATATATAGCAAAAAGGCTTTTCGCTTATTTTTTAAAGATGTTTTTCATGTGAATGAAGGTTATGTCGAAGGTTGTTTCATAAATGTGTGTTATTGAATTTGTGCTCATGAAAAGGTAGTGTAATGAAGGACTGAATGACTTTAAAACTGTTCACTTATTTATTTATTTATTTTTATAGTGTAGATTTCTGTGTTTCCCTGGCACAAAGGAAGAATAAATAACAACAAAAATAGAAGAAACACATATATAAATATAAAAACATCTGTATTGGCTATTGGCGAAATTTTCAACATTGGTATCAGTATCAGCCCAGAATTTCAAAATGGGTGCATCCTCAGTTCAATTAGAAAAAACTTAATTTGTACATTTTATTATTATTTTACAGTGTCATATATTATTTTATTGTTTATTCTTCTGATCAAGTTAATTTATAATTCTGTTTTTTACATTAGATATTTTAGAGATTTTAATGTGATTATTAGCACATATTTTGATCTTAGTTTTAATTGTTAGTTAGGCTGTTTATTTACCTATATGTTGCCCTTTACCATTTCTCTAGGACCATTTAGCAAGTTATGATGTCAATGGGAGAGACCATGACCCGACACCACGTTACGACTCCCGCAATGAAAACATGTAAGAAACACCACCATTCAGTTTAAATCTACTCTGCAGTATTGATACATTGTTGTCAGAATTTTTTGGACTGCCAGATATTGATTTGAGTATTGGCCTCAAAAACGCAGTATTGGTTTATTGTAATAAACACAAAGACCAAAGCTTTTAAATATTTTTTTTCAAAATTCTGTTTTCTCCAACGTTCCCCTGTGTGAGGAAGATAATTGTGCCTTCAGTGCTGCAGATCAGTTAACCTCCATCTGTTTTGGAGCTGGATTCAGTCTGTTAGTATTCAAGGCCGATCGCTCTCTCCTCACACACATGGTCTGTAAAAGGCAGTAAGCTTTAAAAAATACTACACTAATGCGCTTGTGCCCAACCTACATGATAATGCCTACATCTTTTGATGTGCAAATCCTGTCTCCACCAGTGCTACCATCGACTTTGAGAGCAAAACCCAAAATATCAACAGTAAATGTCAGTTTGTGATGTCAGAATCAAAGACTGGTGACTTCTTTCTAGACTTACCATTTTACATCAATGATCATAAAAGAGGAAATCCATCAGAGAGGAAGAAAGAGTAGCCTCCATAGTCTGTTTGTGCTTGTGATCACACTGTGTTGGTGACATCTCTTCTTTGAATGATACATAAAATTAATTTTGTGGTTTGTAAAAAAGGCCACTGTCAGGTTTGTTATTTCTGATGTGCTTCCCAGAAATGTTTACAGTAATCTGCCTTTGAAGCTGGCATTGAAGCAGATCACAGCTGTGTGTCAGACTTGAATTTCTGTGTTTGCTCTCTGTTTACATGCAGACATGGGACTCGGTGTGCAGGGGAAGTTGCAGCAGTGGCCAATAACTCCCACTGCATTGTTGGGATTGCCTATAATGCTCACATTGGAGGTAGAGTTCCCCCATTTCTGACTTACTCAATGTGGTATGTTGATTCATTCTGCATTCTTTTGTTTTTGTGGTGGAAAATTTAATTTAAAAAAAACCCTTGAATTACAAAAAAAAAAAAAAAGGAAAGAGTTTGATGTATTGGGATTGATGTTATCTTGGACACAGGTATTCGGATGCTGGATGGTGATGTGACTGATATGGTAGAGGCCATGTCCCTGGGAATCCGACCCTGACTACATCGACATCTACAGTGCCAGCTGGGGGCCAAAAGACGATGGCAAGACAGTGGACGGCCCAGGGATGCTAACTAAGAAGGCTTTTGAACATGGCATCAAGAAGGTTTGATCAGTCCCAAAATAAAAACAGAATTTCTCTGAGCAGACGTGTGTATGATCAATGTTGCACCACATCACTATGTGTCACACAGGGCCGCAAAGGCTTGGGCTCCATTTTTGTGTGGGCGTCAGGTAACGGTGGTCGTCAGGGTGATCACTGTTCATGTGACGGTTACACCAGCAGTATCTACACCATCTCCATCTCCAGCACCACAGAGAACGGGAACAAGCCGTGGTACCTGGAGGTCTGCAGCTCCATCATGGCCACCACATACAGCAGTGGAGAGTTTCACGAGAGGAAGATTGTGAGTACTGTGTACATGTCATCAACTGTAGCTCTCAGGTAGTTCATGATGTCATCTGGAGACTTTTAGCGACTTTTGGAGCTGATGCTAGCTAATTTCATTTTGGAAAGGAAAAAGATGGAGGCCCTGCCTTAATCGCAGTAACCTCAACTAGCTTTCTGCCGTCACTCACTTGTTTCAGGGAGTGTTGCCCACTTGACCGCGTAGTTGGTTCTCTTCTCATGTTAAGAGTAATAGGGTTTCCATCCACCTATTCTTATTTGAATTTTCAAAAATAGCGAAAATAAACATTAATGGAAACGCTAGAAATTCGAAAAAAGGCCGAAAATTCGCAAAAAAGTTTTTATGCTTGGAGGGGGTGGATTTGTCTGCGTATCGATAAAAGGAAAGTACGACTTTTTGCTATGGAAACAGGTTTTGCGGATAAACGATGACTGGACCAGATACCACGTCACACGTCTGGACCGGATATCACGTCACATGTACACGTTGGTGGTACGCGGTGGTCTCCTTCCAGCTATTTCCGACAGTACTCTTAACATTAAAATTCTTCCTTGTCGTCTCTTCTTCAGGATGGCTCGGTACGCGGTGAATGCTGACAAAATGGTGACCAGAGTTCTTCCAAACGCCGACAGGTCGATCAGGAATCTGTCCATGATCAGTTGTTGACTGTCAGCTGAGTGTGTTGTTTGTTTTGTGGCAGAGAGACGCTCTCTGATGACGTCATCTCATGGCGCACTCTCCTCTCAATAATCGCAAAATAATAACAAATGGAAACGGACATAAAGTCACATTTTCTTTTTGCGCATTTTCACTAAATTCGCTCAAAAATTTTGAGACATTCGGATGGAAACCTGACTAGTTTTGCAATGAGCTGGTTGTTGGTTTCAGTTACTTTTCTCTAACATAAAGACGCAGACAGAGACTAAACCAAAACACTTTTAAAGGATGAGGGTTATGATTCATTGTCCATCTCAGTATTAACAAAAAGTTGCTCTTTGCATTCCTCTGCAGCACGACACCCTCAAGCATCCGTATCTTCCTCCCTCTGGTGTCTCCCCTCGGGCTGACTCATATTACATAAAACTCCTCATGAGGCTTTTCAGCTTATCAAAAATGATAACCCCTGAGCTATGACAGTAAGCTAAGTTGTTAGCATGGAGCAAACAAGCCACAACACTGAGGCCATGAGTCATACTTGTGTTTGTGTTCAGGTCATTTGACTGGTGAGTTGACCACTCACTATCGTAACCTGTTTATAAAAAGGAAAGAAAATGGAGACTTTTTCTCCAAGTTATGACCTCAGTGTTATTGTGAGTGCAGCTCCTTTGGCCGCAGCATTGATGAGACATGAGAAGAGGCATGTACACCAAAGGCAGCGTGTACAAAGGTTGTTGTAAGGTGTAATTTGTATGTGTGTGTGGATGTGTGTGTTTGTGTGTTTGTGTGAGAGAAGACCAAAGAACCAAAGATCACTGGAGGTTGTGTTTACTTTGACTTTGTTGTGTGTCTCATGTGATGCAGAGAGTAGATAGAAAATAAAAGAAAGCGGACCACGCAAAGAGACATGATGATATATGTCCACAACACACACATAAAGGTGTTAATGCAGCACCCTGCTGCAGTTAACAATGAACTGTGAGAATCTGGAGCTGGGTCGTGTCTTGGCTCTGGTTATCAGCCGTGTCTCTCTGTGCCCCGGTCACACACACAGTGTAAATATTATGCTTTGGCTTGTGTAAAACCAACCAAAGTGATGAAATAACCATCTCCCCGGTGGAGTGCGTAAGTTGGAGGCCAGCCAAACAGCCAGGTCAGATTGTGGAGAGGACACACACAGTGTCTCGTAGACCTCCTTCTCTCATCTGTCATCTATTTAAACAAGCAGTGATTTTGAGCTCCAGCATGAACAGAGCAGACTGTCAGTGTTTGCTGCCACTGTTGGATGTGTTTTTATGTCTCATCATGGCCTTTGAACAAAGTAGGAAGATGATCACAACAATTCAAGCCACTGTATAAAGTTATAAACAGGTCTACCAAGCTAGGCAAGTTCTGCTTCTAGACTAGTGTACTGAAGCCTGGTTCTAAACTTTAGAAGCACGCCCTACTTTTTTATATTACAGTGATTCTAACCAACTATATGGTGTGCTCACTGACAGCTAGTTATTTTGAAATTTGTAAACAGGAATAAGAAAGGGGACGTCATCGTCCTGTAACAGAGACTGAAATGTAACAACAAAAACTTGCCACAAAAATGGCAACAAGTTCAGATGAGATAAACACAGCTATCCAGATTGTTGTGAGTAATTTTACAGAATCAACGTACTTGATCCTTGCGACCTCTACCACAGCTTCAGTGGCAGCTGAAAGGGCAGTCGGTGGAACGGACGTGTCACATGCTACTGATTATTTAGGGTAAAAACAAAAGAAACCCTGATGTCAGACTGAATAATGGGATAAGAATGCAACTCAGTCTGATTTTCATGAATGATGCAATTTCATTGCCTGACTTAGTGGGTAGAAGTTCAGAGTCTACTGACGCAGGAGGCTTTGTCAGCCTGTTAACAGCAGAAAACAAGTCATGTGCATTATTATTGATTTTGGCAATGATGTCAGAGAAGTGTCGCCTTGTATTTCAGTTCTATATATATATATGAATGAGTGAGACCTGTATTACCCCAAGGGGGAATTTGCTTTGCACAGTTGAGAGTACCAAAAAACACATCACAACAACAACAACACATAACATAATAAAATGCAAAAAAATTATTAAACTGTGAAGCAGCTAAATGCAATGTGGGATAAATGATGTAATGTCTGGGCATGTTTTTAGGTTTTTACCAGTCTGGCATTTTTCCATTTTGCTTTTTTCTTACCATACATTACCTTCATCATAGAGGGGGCAAGGGCATCAAAAACATTTGTAAGTGTAGAACTGAAATTATCTACAAGATCATTGACTGAGACCTGAAAGAGAGCAGGTGTGTAAGAGAAAGTCTAAAAAAGGAATTCACTGCTTTTTTCAGTGATACACTGTTTTGTGATTTCCCCCAAGTGAACATTTCTACACACGTATAATCTGATCAGTGTGCTCTATAATTAAGGGCTCTTAATAGACAACCAATACAGCATTGATTAATAAAAGAAGGAAATTAATATAAAACCAGATCCATAAACGACACATAAAATGGGAACTATATTATGTTTATGCTCTCTTGCAGGTAACGACTGACCTCCGACACCGCTGCACTGATGGTCATACTGGCACTTCTGTCTCTGCTCCCATTGTAGCTGGAGTCATTGCTCTCGCCCTGGAGGCCAAGTCAGTCAAGTTTTCCAAGTCTTTCTGTTTCCTGTCATATCGTCTCATTACACTGGTCTCCCCTTCTCCTTCACCATCTGTCTTCTGTCTTTCCTTCTGTCTGTTTAGGTCTTCTGCTGTCAAGACGCTCTTATCTAGATACTGCACAGTTACACAGCCAAAAATATCATTTCTCTCCCTTTTTTTGTTGGCAGAAAGTTTCCTCAAGTTCTCTCGGAACTTTGAGAACTGCTGTCCTGATTGATACTTCAGGTGTCTCTCCCCCCTTCAGTCTGTTTTTCAAGACTTCCTTACCCTGTCTGTGACACTCAGCTCCGAGCCCATAGGTTCCTCCTGAAAATTTAAATCTTTAAACCAGGTCACATATATAGTTTCATTTTAAATACAAAAAAATATAAAATGCTTGTTAGTAGGGTGCACTCATTGTTGGTTCTGGTCTTTTATGGGATTCAGTAACAATAAGAAAAACATAAATTATCACCAGTCTAATAATTTTAGCTTCAGATAATAATGAATGTCGTCTTGCCTTGTCTGTATCTTTGTTTCTACATGTGTGAATGTACTGTACAGGCTGGAACAGTCTGCCGAAATCACATGGCATCGCTTTAAGCATTACTGAACTAAAGAACCTGAATTGTTGTCACAGTCAAAGTCATAACAAGGTCAGGGGTGAAGGTCATGAGTTGCTCTCTGTAGCCAAAAGAGATGAACAGTGTCTTTGGTTTCTGCAGCCTCTTGTTGACATGGAGGGATGTGCAGCATCTTCTGGTGAGAACATCCAGACCTGTCCATCTGAAAGCTGATGACTGGAAGACCAATGCGGCGGGACTCAGAGGCACACTGCATTCTACTTCTAATACTTACATAGTACATTGACTGTTTTATACTTGAAATACTTTCAACAGCATTGACTCCTTAGATCCTCACTGAAGGTCTGAGTGTAATCTCTTATATTTATATCATGTTGATTTTTGTCTTGTAATAAATCTGTCTTTCCTCACAGTCAGCCACCTGTATGGTTTTGGCCTGGTGGATGCAGAGGCCATGGTGCTGGAGGCTAGGAAGTGGAGGACTGTTCCTCCTCAGCACACCTGCAGTCAGATACCTGAGAGGCGAACCAGGTGAGGCGAACTGCAGGCAGATGCAGTACACAGCTGACTGTAAACTTTTTACAGAGGTGAAACTGCAGGGGCTTCAGGCTTAAGGTTCAGCTTGAAATCAGTCAAACTAGATCAATACCCAGCTTACACGGAGTCAGCTCTCTGAAGCTCAGTGCAAATGCATCTCAGATGCACTGAAATCAGACTGTTCAAACCACCTCTATGCTTTTGGCTGTCCCAGGCACATCCATGCTGGCCAGAAGCTGAACAGCAGCATTACCACCTCTGGATGTTCAGAAGATGCTGAGCAGCACGTGGCTTACCTGGAGCACGTGGTGGTCAAGGTTGTGATTGCCCACCCACGACGAGGAGACCTGGAGATCAACCTCATCTCTCCGTCTGGGACGAGATCGCAGCTACTGGCCAAGAGGTGAGAGCTACACTGTACACACCACTGCCTAATGCAGATTTAACAAGGATCCTTTCATGATTATGTCAGACACTTAAAATAACAATCTGCATCATGCTGCTCCAGTGTGTGATTTTAGATGAATGCTGCATCGTGGACTCAAAAGAGGCGTGATGTGTAACACAACATTGTCAGCCTCTTGTGTGACATACAACATACGTGTTGGCGGTGCCTTAAAAACAATAACAATGTCATAACATGGCAATAACAATCATTTACTGTCTCTGTTATATGGAGTCTGATCTCAGCCTCTCCTCAGAGGGTAAGGAAGTCAGAGACCTCATTATTGTTGTGCCAATTTGCTGACATTTTCGGCTGCCATTCCTCTTTAAGTTAGCTGCTAACTGCTATCAGCTGCTTCATAATCTCCCGGCAGCGGTTCGCACATATAACACGCTGTCAAAATGTCACATCTGTGCCAACCATGATCATATTCTTCCGGCTGTCCTGTTTATACAGACATTGTTTCTGTGCTATTTCTACCTCTGATGCCCGCTTTAAGGAGAGACAACTCTGTCCTCTCATTTTGCAGTTGCACCTTTTACACAGCACGGCGAAGTGGAATAACGGCATGAAATTCCCGCCTTAAAGAGGTAGTATAAAAGGTGATTAGACATGATAACATGGTAAAATGGGACCTGGGTTGAAAAATACTCTTCAACTCTGCATTTCTAGGTTTATTTTACATACAGAAACCCTCACAGCAACTCCTCAGCATGGTTGCAAATGCTTTGTTTTGTTTTTTGTAAAAAATGTGACATTTTGTGGACGTTCCTACAAATACTGACTGCATCTACTGGCCTTTTATTAAAGGGTCAGTTCTACCAAATGCCCCAGTTGTATCTATCTGAGCAGATGCTGTAGTTTTCATTTCAGCTGCAGTGGTTTTGCCAGTTTTCAGTATTTTCTGCCCTTATAAGACAGTCGTTCCTATTGAAAACAGGTCATTTTTGTTTCTGTGCACTACCTGTGAAAAATCTCCCTCTGTGACAATAAATCTAAATTTATGTAGTGTTTATCAGTGTCACTTCCCAGTTTCTGCTAAACTGAGCTTGGTGTATACCTGCAGGCCACGATGAGGCATGTTCCACATCTCAAATATATACTCTTTATTAATCTAAAAACTAACTCCTTGAGTATTGTTTAAAAAAAGGACAGATTTTGTGAGAGATTGGATTCAGGTTTTTAGTATCTATTTCTCCTCAAATGGTTCAGTGAAGCTTTGAATTGCCCCTGAAAGGTATTCTTTAAATATAAAGGCACAGCGTGGGGCTTTACAGGCTGAAGGGCAGGCACGTATCCCTCTGCTGAATTCTGTCAAAGAGAAGCAGCTCCCATCACTCAGCAAAGTCGAACTGTTTTATTTTCATATTTTCACTTCCATCCATACTTTGCCTTTTCTTTCTGCCCAGCTTTCCCTCGTGGGTCCTTCACCCTCTGTGTTGCCAGAGTAAATTAACATACCAGGTACTCATCAGAATATGCTCATGAATCACAGAAAAACAGTCTTTTGGAATGTAGATGTATTTTTTGGTTTCTCAAGTGTCAGGGGAGTCCACAAAGTCAAACATCAGTGGATAAGAGACGCCCTACCTGCTTTTATTTAACAAAGGTTTGAATGAACACTGGCCACTTTATATTTCTGTCTGCTGTTATTGTTATTACCTACAAAGTTTTGACTGACAGCTGCTCAGTCCACAGTCCTGTGCACACACTCGCCCTGCTAAAACAAGACATGCAAATGATATTTTAGAGTTAATAAGGTACCAAGATACTAAATGTAAGGTTCAGTGAGAGAGGTTGAGCTCAACAGTTTTTTATGCTGTACAGCAGTAAAAATCATGTTTCTTACTCCTTATCTATTTTTATTTGAATAGCACAATAGCATGACTTCAACAGTAAAAGCAGACACCATATTCACTGTGATACCTGTGAGTGATTTTCCACACCAGTGTGTGTGTACAGTTGTTACTACAGGCGTACTTCAGCATATGTGACAACAATAGTATAGAGACTTCTGTGTCTCCAGTGTGTCAAGTCTGATAAATTATCTTGGTGATGTCACTTGAGTCAGCTTTGATCAGGGCTGACGACTACAATTTCGGTAATTAAAAAAATCTGGGGGTGTGGGCATTAGAAATTAGTGAGCTTACACCTCTGTAGCCTGCTTGTCATGTCTGCAGGCTGGAGACTCAGGGCTACATTAGCCTCTGTTACTGTAACACGCCTGAATCTTCGATCTGTAGGTGGTGGAGTTGCTGATCCTTTTTTTCTCTAATGTATACTGTAAGTCTGGCAATGTTATGGGAGTGAAGTGATGAATTAGTGGAGGCCTTGCTTACAGGAAAATCACCTTATATGTACATCAAGTACTTACTGTGTGTTACGTTGAGTTTGTTAAGAAAACTGTTTTTCTCAGATGCCTCCACAGTGAACAAAGAACCCAAAAAAGGGGACTTTTTTCATGATTTGAAGTAAAGAGGGACTTCTTTTAACAACAAAACTAGGGGTGGCTGTGGCTCAGCGGGTCATCCACTGAGCAGCAGTTCGATCCTCGGCTCCTCCGGTCCACAAGATACTGAACCCCAAAAAGCGCTTTGAGTGGTCGGAAGACAAGAAAGGTGCTATACAAGAGCAGTACATTTACCATATTAAACATCCATCTACAAACTCACACAAGTGTAATCCATATAATCCAAATATCATTTATCAAGCCGATGCTCAAGCCGAGTGAAGTATTCTCTTAAGTCTCTACATGTTAATTTTAAAGTGAAAGGAACAGTTGCTATCAGTCAGTGATAAATTGTTAGAGAAAGGCTGAAAGTACAGCAGCAGCAGCTCTGTGATGTTTAACACTGAGTAGTGATTTGAGTGAAATGTGAACGCAGCTTTATTAACTCTCAGACTTTTGGCATGCTGTGCCAACATATACATTAACTCAGTGGTTCTCAATTAGTGGGTTGCAGTCCAGAAGTGGCCATTCTGAAATGACTCGCAAATGTGTCAAGTGTGTAAGCAAACTACATTGACGACATGGCCAAATGCAAGTATGATGCTGAATGTATTTAACTATGTGGACCTTGAACTAATGGCTAAGGAGAAATCTGGACCCTGTGGGAAACCAGTGCATTAAGAGGTAGTTGCCAGTGCATTCTGTACAATGTCATGTCATGCTCTGTATGTGTGGGTAGGAGTGTTCACATCAAGAGATGTGAGGTTTAAATTTCTGAAACTCTCAGAAGCTGTTTTTGATCATCAGAGTTTTTATCACGTGTAACTGATACAGTGTGAAGAGGCCTTAAGTGGTAGCCTAATTTATTCCATAAACATGGAGCTTTTATGTTCTTAACTTTGCTTTCTCGTGTCTCATTTCACGTCACTGTTTTATTTACAGGTTGTTTGACAGTTCCAGTGAGGGCTTCAGGAACTGGGAGTTCATGACTGTTCATTTCTGGGGTGAGAGGGCTGAGGGCACATGGACTCTGGAGATTGTCGACTCACCATCGAAGCTACGCAACCCTGAGGTGCTGGGTAAGGCCCGGCAGCACGTGCACACTCAGACATGTCCCATCATAATCAAAGCTGCTGTTCTTATTCAGAGCAACCTAAATATTGTTTTTATTGTAACTTGGGACAGGCAACCTTAAAGAATGGACGCTGATCCTTTATGGCACATCTCAGAACCCTTACCCGCCCAACAGTGCTCAGCACTCCCGTTCAAGGATGCTGGAGATCCCAGAGGAGATCCTGGAGGAGCCAGAGCTGGAGGAGGAAGATGAGTACAATGGTGAGGTGATACTGACATTTTTGACAAACTTAGAGGACGGAAACCAAGCAAATCTAATTAAAATTGCCAAACATGTTTTGTCAAAGGGTCTAGAAATAGTGATAGAATAATGATGATGATGATGATGTTGATGGCAGTGCTGCTGATCATAATCCATGTGGTGTTCATCCAGGACCATGCCACAGTGAGTGTGGAGACCAGGGCTGTGACGGACCAGGGACTGAACACTGCCTCAACTGTGTCCACTTCAGCTCAGGCAGCTTGAAAAGTGGCAAGTAAGAGTTAATAGAAAGAAGTGAAACCAGACAAGTGGAAAGTCTCTGACTTTGAAAACTTTACAAATGACAGAAAGTTTGAGACGAGCTGATGAACACAGTGATGGAATTCATAGGAGCTTGTGGAGAACAAACAGAGCTAAAGGAGATAAAAGGTGGACAGTCAGTTAACAAGAAACATGATTTCTGTTTCATTTCATTTTACTTCTAAGGACAACACACATTATTTAACATCTCTGTGAATGTGCCAGTATTATCCAACTGGCTTCTTTTCTATGATTTCGCTAAGATTTTACTAACAGATACTCAAATTACAGTGCAGGTGCAGTTCCAAAAATGTGTCAGGTTTCCATTTGTACATTTGAAAATATTATTTCTAAAAAAAAAAATTCAAAGATAATTATCCAAAAACAAAAGAGGCAACGAAGAAAAAACAAAACAAAACAAAAATTAAGGATACAGTTCCTTAAACATATACATAGAGAGGATGAACTGAAACATTTTGACGTACAAATATATGTTAATAAACTGACGAACGGATCTGAAATGATCAAAGTTGGGAACGAAAAACAAGAGGTTGTTCAGCATTAATCCCCCCACCCCTGTATGGGTCTCCATTTTCTGTCATTTATATGAATATGAAAGACTATATAAAAAATAAACACAAAAGTTTAAGTAAAGGTTGGTCCAGGTTAAATCCAATGACGGCAGAATGTTATTAGGCGTGTAGTAAGAGACAAGTTCATTAATCCAGTGTCTCGGGGATGGTGCATCTTCTGATTTCCAATTAATTAGTAAGCATTTTTCACTGCAGTTCTGACAAATAAAATAAAGTTTCTCTTCCAATATCCATATTCTTGGGTCCTGCAAGCCTATTGTCCTTGAGGTTATTATAATACTGTATTTCCAAAATTCTTCTCAGCTGGTTTATTTTCAACCGCAGTCCTTTGGCAAGATGTTTTGAAAAGTAGAAAATGATGCAATTCACAGCAAAGACAGCAGGACACCAGAATAATAATTATAAACAGGAATTCTTATGACAAAACACAAGTTATGCAAAACAACAAGAAATAAACAGAATATCAGCACAATACAATAACAAAGGAACAACCAACAGCATTTGAGGACAAATAGACCTGCAAGCAACATGAAGCAACAACATATAGCTGAGCATTGCATGCAGATGTGCAGAGCAGCAGTAGACTGTAAACACAGATACAATACAACAGTCATTAGGTAGGTCTTAATGAAATGTTAAAAGATACAGTTACTGGACGAGTGCAGACCTTGTGGATCTACTGTTTGAGTTTTTCTGTTTAATAAAAGTGCTGAGTGGTGCAGGAGCTTTGCCATTTAATATTTTAAACAGCAGGCAGATGTCAGTGTGTTTCATTAGAATTTCCTAACTGAGGATGTCAAGAATTATCAAGTATATTGCAGTGATGGTGAGTTAAAATATGCACTCACTGTCTGATGTTTTTAAAGGTCCAGTGTGCAGGATTTAATGGGAATATATTTGCAGAAATGGAATACAATACAATAGGTATGATTTCTCTAGTTTATAATCCTGAAACCTGAAAATAAGAGCTGTTGTGTTTTCATTACCCTAGAATAAGCTGCTTATATCTACTGACAGAGCGGGTCCTCTTCCACAGAGTCTGAAATGTTGTTTATACAGTAGCCTGGAACGGACAAACAAAACACTGACGTCTTGCGTCAGCCGCTGTAGTTCTCTACACACTTGGCACATGGGAGGAGTTTCAGTTCTGCAGCCTCACCTACTAGCTGCCACTAAATCCTACACACTGGACCTTAAAACCTGAGTTTTTTTTAACCTGAGGTATGTCTGTGTGTCTTTTGAATTACCTGTGTACCATGGTGTGTTGCTATACAGTTATGGACTTAGTCTGGCTTCGTACTGTATCTCTGTGTAATGAGATTCTAATAATGAGCTTTAAAATGAGACCATCTAAACTGAGAAAGAGGACCCTGTCCTGAAGTTTATCCTCGGTTCAGCACACTTGGGGGTTTCACTGCTAAAGCCTTACTTTGTCGTGTATGACCAGTAGCTGATGGTGTGTAATGTCAGTGAATGTTAAAAAAATAGATATTGCTGTTATCAGGTTTTAGCATTTACCCATCACCCCAATTGGCCCTTATAGCCGAGGGGCCACTGTTTAGCAAACCTTAAATAGTAGGCTTACTTAAAAATGAGTGAGTACAAATTACCTCTTTGCTCATTGAAGTTACTCATTCAGAAAAGTTTAGCTGTACTGAATAAAATAATTCCATACAAGCTTGTCCATATTAGCCGTTAGCTAAATCTCTCTGCACTGTCTCACCTCTGTAGAGCCTGTGTTAGCCACTGTCCACTGGGACACTACGGGGACGCAGCGTCTCGTCGCTGTAGACGCTGCTATAAAGGCTGTGAGGGATGTGTCGGCCGATCAGCCAGCGAGTGTCTCTCCTGTCGGAGAGGCCTTTACCTCAACACACTCAACTCCAGCTGCAGCGATGCCTGCCCTCCGGGTTACTTTGCTGATGAGCGTAAGTCAACACAAACCGAATTCAACTGGACATTTATTAAATATCTGACACGTACCTGTCATGTAGATGATGGGTTTACAACATTTCTGCACCATGAACTGTTCTTACATATCGTATGTGTTGTTGGCCGATGGCCCTCTACCTAAAAAAAACTCTTAAACTGTTTCTTGAGCTCATAATGTTTTTGCTCTTTATCTGTATTAGCAACCTGAGTCTAACAGTGAGAAGTTGGTGAATACGGCTGATGACGATACATGTAAAATGTCAAGAAAAGCCTGGATTTCGACCACTGTATTGATGCTTGTGCGTGCCGTCTATTCCAGATCAGAGACAGTGTCTGAAGTGTCATGACACCTGTTCGAGATGCCTGAGGTTTGCAGACAGATGCACTGCCTGCAGTGAAGGCTACAAGTATGTAAAGACACTTAGACTGACATTTATATTTGAAATTGGGTTTATAACAACTTGTGGTAATGTTGATGTTTCTTTATAGTCTGGCAGGGATGACCTGTGTTCCTGAATGCACCAATGGGACCTTTTTCCATCTGGAGGAGATGACCTGCAGCCCATGCCATTCCTCTTGTAGGACCTGCACAGGTCAGAGTGTTTGCCAGGGGAGTTTCTACACTGCCTTAAGGCAAACTCTAATTTAAAAACCAGAGGCCAACTAGACCTGTGACGTAGCAGACAGTTGAAGAGACTGAAGTATGGCTGTGAATGTATTTTGATCACATCTTTCCAAGAGCACAGTGTTTCCTGATAATCCTCCAGTGACCTGGGGGCCAGATGCTTTAAACTCTTTGTGTAGATTCCCAACTAAAACTGTGCACGCACAAAGGAAGAATTGATACAGAAACACCCTTAACAACAGTTTGAACATCAGTACTTGTGCCCCTTTGCCGTTCATTAGACCTGTCAATGAGAATACGATAAAGAAAGTGCAGTTTCACAGACTGTGGTGCATTGGCGAGGTTCTTCACTGGTGCCAGAGCAGCTGTCGTTACATATGGCTGTGGCAATTTGTTGCCTCTGTACCACTAATTCATCACATTTATGGAAGCAATCATCTGCTAAAATTTCACTCATCATTATTATTAAGTGTCAGAAGGATGATCAGTGTATGATTCATAGTGCTCAGGTTGAAACTGACTTTACAAAATGACTCAGGGGATCGAATTAAAGATCACTAGATGAATGTAAATTTAAAATATTGATGAAATTAATCACTCATGAATCATTTAAAATTAGATTTATAAATGCGCCTTTGATTGACATCTTGCAGAACACCATGCAGCAAAAATAAAAACACAATCTGTGCAACTGGCAAACAGCCTAAAACATGATTATCCTCTCTCAACTTATATTTAATCTCATCCTGCAGCTATTTCAGCCAAAAACTGTGTGTACAGCCAGTCTGAAGAATGCTATAGGTGCACATATTCCTGCTTTATAAACACCAGTCGATGTGTAGGAAAAGGCAGACCCATGGTATTTGTACATACACATTGTTACACATCTGGCCCCCTGGAGGTTTTCATTTTCCATGACATTAAAGTTCATATCTGTGTTTCTCAGGGCCGGGTAAGGAGGAGTGTATCCAGTGTGCTGAGCACTACCTGCAGCAGGAGTGGAGGTGTGTGCAGACCTGTAGTCCTGGCTATTACTCTGGAGAGGCAGCTGGAGTCCCTCATAAGATGTGTCACAGGTGGGTGATTCTTTAATATCACTGGTCCATCTCAAGTTTTTCTAATAATAATGACACTGTAGTGATAAAAAACGGTTTCAAGGCAGTCAGTCAGGGTTTGATGCTTCTCACCTGTATGAATTTAAGTCCAATTACTGAATGAACATTGTCTTCTAGTGCATGAGCAAAGGGAACACACCAGCTTCAGTTTTATTTTCATTTACAAATAAAAAAGAATCATGATTTTACTGCTTGAATACCCCCAAGCAGCTCTTTCTCTAAAAGAAAATAAACAAAATAGGTGTTTGTTAACGATTCAGCTGGTTTTGTTTTCATCTCATTTTGTTCATCAAGGTGTGAGGAAAACTGTCTGAGCTGCAGCGGCCCTGGAACAACTTGCACCAAATGCAAAGAGGGTTATAGTCTGGTCAGCAGGACTTGTATTGTGAATGCATCGTGTCATGATGGTGAGTTTGAGATTATAACCCAAATCAGCTTTATTCTCCAGTCATATACTTGATCTATTTTATATTTATATACTGTCAGCAAACTTAGACTAGTATAATAATTAACCTCCCTGTACAACAAACCCATCTGACTTCCACTTCAAAATACTCTGACCTCTAGCAGCTGTAATAGAGCAATGTTTTTAGATGTGGGTCTCTTCCTCTCCACAACAAACAGTCCAGGTGATTAAAACCGGTAAAACACTGAAAAAAAGCAGTTTCACGTTACAAATCTGTGTTTGTGCGATGCTGTTCGGCACATCACGTAAGGGCTGCTAGGCCACCTCCTGCTAATGTCTGCTAATCTTTTTCTTGTGACAACTGAAGACGCAGACATTCAGGTGGGTTTTTACCAGGGCCTGAATTATCCGAAGAGGTCTCCTCTTCTCCAAAACAAACGTTTTCGGTTATTTAAACCGGTAAAAACGCTGAATAAAACAGTTTCACATTAACGTTTCTCTGACACTGTTTGGCACAGCCAGGCTGAGGCCAAGTTGCCACTAAGGTTTGTTCAGCTTGTTTCTCTGATGACTTAGGATCCAGACATTTATCTGGTTAAAATATGTAATTAAAACCACCAAGATCTAAAAGGTTTCGTCAGAAAAATGTGACTTAAAACTGGATAAAAGGTCATTATAGAACAGCTACTGGCAGAACATTGCTGGAAACATTTGAGAATAATGTTGAATGGTTTTTAAGACATTTTAATGCGGAACATTTACATATGATATCTATTACTTGCATGTTCAGAGTAGTTGTTTTCATAGACAGATTTGCTTTTAAAAGAGTATCTAAGCGTGTATCAGTTCATTCCCTCTGTATTTCTGTCACAGCACAGCTCTGATCTGATGACACATCGTTGGCAGCTGTACATTTCAGGTGTATCGTTTTGGGTCCTCTAATACGACTATTGACACTCCTAGCTGTTCTATTTTTTCTCACCCTTGTTAACACGATACATCAAGAATGCCTCAATAGAATTTTTTTTTCAAATTTGGCACAAAAGTCCACTTGGACTCAACGATAAACTGATCATTTTGGTGGTCAAATGTCAAGGTCACTGTGACCTTTTCTGTCTCATATTCGAAAACACGACAATGTTTTGAGGAAATTTCTTCAAATTTGGTGTAACTGTCTACTTGGACTCAACGATAAACTAATTTGTTTTTAGTGGTCAAAGGTCAAGGTCTCTGTGACCTTGCATCTATCTCATTCTTGTGAATGCAGTATCTCGAGGACAGCTTGAGTAAATTTCTTCACAGTTGGCACAAACATTCACTTGGACTCAACGATAAACTGTGAACGTGAACATGATATGTCGAGAATACTGTGAGGGAATTTCGTTAAATGTGGCACAGATGGACTCATAAATGAACTGATTAGATTTTGATGGTCAAAGCTCAAGGTCAGTGTGACCTTGCATCTGTCTCATTCTCATGAACATGATATCTCAAGAACACCTCAAGGGAATTTCTTAAAATTTGACACAAACGTCCACCTGGACTGAAGAATAAACTGATAAGGTTGAACGTTGTAGGTCACTGTGACCTTGCAAAATATGTTTTTGGCCATAACTCAAGAATTCATACGCTAATTATGACAAAACTTCACACGAATGTCTAACAGGATAAAATGATGAAAAGTGATGACTTTTTATATCCAAAAGGTCAAAGGTCAGCTTCATGGTGACATCATAATGTTCTGCAAAAATACTTTTCTGGCCGTTATTCAACGTCATATCTCAGGAACAGAAGGGGAGATATTTGGTCAGATACTTCACTGGTGGCACTCATCTTTGATGTCCACTTTGAAACTGTGCTGATTGTATAGATCTTCTGTGTGTGAAGCGTTCATGTTTTCACACACATGGATGTAAACTGTGAGAGAAAGTTGACTGGTGGGTGGAGGCATACAACCGCAGGGCTTGTCGCCACCTTTTTATAAAGCCCCGACATCACCTGAGCGCTGTGGAGGTACACATCTATAACTGTCCTGATCACAGGAAATAAGGATACAGGCGGAGGGCAGAGTCTCTGCAGAAAAATACACCACCACACACTCCTAGTGTATTATAAGTAATGATTGAGAGAGATTTCTTCTATGTAATGTCTGTAAAATCCTGCACAGTTTACCTTTAAGCTCATTCTCTGCTTCTGCATCAATCTGTCCGTCAGCCGATGAGGTGTTCTGTGACATGGTCAAGTCCAACCGTCTCTGTGAGAAGAAGCTTTACCGTCAGTTCTGCTGCCGCACCTGTCTGATGAACGGATGACGAGCCGACCTCCTCCCAACACCTCCGTCTCTCTGACTCTGAATCGGTCTTGAAAAAGAGACGACAACTGAAGTGTCATCATGTTGTCAAACCTACGTCAGTTACAATCATTCATAAAGAACTAAACTTGTTTTAACTTGTACAGAGTGTTAAACTTTTTACAAGGATGTCTTACTTTGAACGTCTCACTGTGGATTGAAGCTCTTCAGTTGTATTTTTGAAGGCAGGTGTGATTTCATAGAACATTTTGTAAACTGCAAATATTGAAAATGAAGTGAACATGTACATAACTGCATTTTAATGAATGTGCTTTTTACAACATGTCGTACTGTTTGAAACACTGCTCTTATTCAAAGGTGGTAAAAAAAAACTGAGCTTTTATTTCTGGTTTATGACATTAGTTTATCTTTCTGTACCATTTCATGATCTCAGTTAAATGTTTTGAGCTGTTCACCTGTTTCAGTGAGTTCAGTGAGTTGAATATTTTCAGCTCAGTTAAAATGTAAATAAAAAAGCACACTGAGCTTTTTAAAGCCAGACGTGCTGCCTCTGTCTTCTTTCAGTGTCTGCTGCGACCACAGCTTTATTAAAACATGATGCCACTGTTTTTTACCACTTCTCTTCATGCTAGCTCGGCTATTTTTAGCGTTACTGAGCGTTTGAACATTTTCAGCTCATTGTTGGTTTTCCAGCCCACAGCTCCAGTGCTCAGCTCCAGTTTAGCCTCACTGCTCTCGTCAGCGTCATTTCCCGCAGCAGCTGGCAGCTGTTTTCAGTGGAAAAAGCTCTGATAAACTCACCAGTGTAGCCAGAAATGTTGTTATTCATGGGTGTTGCACATAATTGGGTGGCACATGATGAAAGATGCAGGCACCTGGTCCTGTTAAATCAGTAGTTAAAAAATAAACCTATTAAGATAACAGGTTTAATTGTATGCAAATGCTATGCAGCTATTAGAGTGTTTTTGTTCCTTCTGTGCCTCACTCACCACTAAAGACATTGACTATGTGTACGTGCACAAAATACTCCGGTTTTTGCCCTTGTTCCGAATTAGGCAATATTCCTATTAAGCTGTTTACGTGGCTAATGAAGTTGAATAATCCACTATTATTCCTGTTATATATATATATTCAGATTACCGTGCCTTAACTCAGTGGTTCCCAACAGATGGGTCATGGTCCTAAACTGGGTCGCAGGTCCGTTCTGAATGGACAACAAGTGACTCACAAATGTGTCAAGTTTGTAAAAAAACACTTTATTTTGAAGTACAGTGAATTTCCAGCACACAGCTTTTATTTTGAAGTGCCCTTTCCTGCTGTAGAGTGAGTAACTAACAGACAGCTACTGGAAAGAGACTGCAAACTAGCTTGATGACATAGTGAAATGCAACTATGACGCTGAATGTATTAAACTGTGTGGACCTTGAACTAATGGCTATGGAGAAATCTGGACCCTGGGGCTGGACCAGTTGGGAACCACTGCCTTAATATATCACATTGAAATATGGAAAACTGGAACAGCTGGAGCTACCTGTGTCATTTTGCCTCTTGCATCAAAATAGGATCTTTAATTTTCCACCAGTCCTTCAGCCGCCCTCTCGAAAAGGTCTACATTGTGATACTTGAGCATATCCAAAAACCTGTCGATATCCAGGTCTTTCATAATGTTCAACAGTAGGTGTGTTTCTCCTTCTGAGCAGAGATGTGGGCTTTTCTTTTGATCGTACATCTTTACTCCAGCCCTGCAATCTGTTGCTCGTGTACAACACGTCCTTGACAGCGCACAGAGCTGATTGTAAACAGGCCAGAGGCGTGTGTGCTGCAAACTGCAGCAATAACCCCAACTGAGATGCATATTCCAAATGTGCTGAACATGTGTCCAAAGAATGCATCTAAAATCTGAATAAAATCAGTGTACGCCACATTCAAAGCTGCAATGATTTATCAAGTATTTGTCAGCTATTAAATTAATCGCCAATTAATTTGATAATAGATTTAATATGAGTAATTTTCCAACCAAAAAATAAATAAACTTTCTGGTTCCACCTGCTCAGATATGATTTTTTGGTTTCTTTACTCCTTCATGACAGTAAACTGAATATTTTTGGGTTGTGCAGAAAACAAGACATTTGAGGACGTCTTTTTGAGCTTTACTGTTCCCACTTTTTTCACCATTGTCTGACATTTCATGGATCAAACCAATCGATTAACAGTGAAAATAATGTGTAAATAAAGACCTACCCACGTGTCTTAATTGGAAAATTGGGAAAAAGGCCTGATTTGGAAAATCCAAAACAGGCCTTCACATAACCCGTATTAAATTCAGAATATTGTCATATGTGGATTAACAGTGGGATTTTCATGTGCACGTAAACAGTTATTGTTTCCTACCTAGCTTCGATTCAGGTTTAGTGCAAAAAGAAAAAGAGCCACAGGTGATGAGCAGGAAAGATTCAGGGCTTCAGCTCGGTATAAGCTCAGCTCTGGTGCCGCCAAAGCTTTGACTGTTGCTTATTTAGTCATGAATATTTTATGTTACAGAGACTTAACTTGTGTTTTCACTGTTTTTATGGGCTTTTCACGAAGATGGCGTGTATGGAGGACTGAACACGGACACTGAGTAGTTTCAGTTGTCTAAACTATAAAAGGTATTGCTACCATGTCAGGAACATTGGTTTTGGAATCCACTGACACTTTGTTGCTTAGGTATGCAGACATGTTGAATATTTTATTTTGCAGCCACCTGAGGCCGTCACCCGGAGCGTCTCTAGGGTCCTGAACATCAATTGGTGACACATGTCATAGCACAAGTCAGACGAACAGGAGCAGGAAGGAGCAGGAAGGAGGAGGAGCCTGGCTTGATGAGTGCCCATATTGATTGAGTTCAGGTGTGAGCTGTTTCCTGAACCACCTGTAGCAGAGTCCTGGGCTCTACAGGCAACAGCTGTTTGACTGACTGAACATGTGAGTTCCCTTTTCTTAGTTCATTTATGTTTAAAATACTTCGATGCTTGAGTTATCGGCAAAGTGAACCTGGAGAGCTTTGTGTTAATAATATACAGGTTAAGTGAACTGTACTCAGACCAGCTCCTGAGGTGTTTGCTTCAGAGGGGTCTGAGATCTCTCGATGGTTTCAGGTATGTGCAGAAAATGCTGAGTCACCACTCTGATGAGTCTGTTTATAGTGCTGAAAAGGACCAAATGGGAAAACACCCTGAATCACAATTGAAGTGGACTCTTCAGTGTCTCGTTGTGCCTGACAGCACATCCATGGTGTTACTTTTGTTCTTGGTTATCAGTATATCTCTCATACAATCCTGGTTAGTGCATATTTAGATCATTTGGACTGAAATGGCTTGGATCCTAAATTTTGCCCTTTAAAAAGCAAAAGAGTCAGGGTGGAGAGCTGACATGGGCCATGAATCAAAGACATTAACAACATTAATCATTGAACATACAGTGCAACAACAGTTCATGTACCAAACATTAAGATCAATTCACGAGGATGAGAGAGTAAAGAACAAACTCCAGCTATGAGTCATCACACATATTGCAGCCTTCAAAGACCCATATGGTCTGAGAGAATGTTTTGGAGGAAAAGCAGCTGTAAACTGGTGAGTGACCCGAGGTTTAAATTCTTCAGATGAAGCAACTGGATTTTTTTTACGTCCTCTTGAGCCTCCTTCATTTAAGAACCCAGAACTGTTTATGTCCTGTGTGTTGATGTTGGTCCTCGTTATGATGAAGATACTCTCATTATGGAGGAGGAGGGTTTGTTCTGTTTTATATCAGACGCTCTATCCTGCTCTGCTGAAGACGGGCAAGTCAGGACACTGATTTCTTTAACAGTAAACACATTTGTCTGCAGCAGTCCATTCAATATGTAAACAAGGCAGCTCTGTCCCCTGGAAATTACGTTTGCATGTTACTGAGCTGGTTTCTTCCTTGCATTGTTGTGGTAATGTAAACATGGTCTGCATTATCTTCAGAGACATTTCTTTAAGGCAACAAAGCACCACAGTAATGTTCTGTGTAGGCTTCAGAAGAAGGTGGATGGGATGGATGGTGGTGTACAAAGTGCAGGGCCTTGACACCAGAACTTTTGTTTCACGTCCATTACCTCATGTCCTTGGTTGAGGCAACAAAAGGACCTTGGTTAAGGTTAAGGAAGATTGTGATTCGGTTATGTGTTAAAAAAAAGTGACAGTGCTTCAGATATTAATGTTGATGCAAATAAGCTCCATAATCTTAAACATGAATGTCGGTGAAGATTCTCAGTCGTCCAGGTCATGGTAATCATAAGTGCTTTATCGTAGGCAACTGGACAGTCAGTTAGAACTGGAGAAGCTTCTTTGATGAGGTGAAACGTCTTCAAGAAACGCGAGCAAGTCCAGTTGCCTACGATATAGCACTTGTGATTAAACATTGATGCTTCACACACACATCTTCCCCCAGCAGCAGGCATCAAGGTGGGCACCAAAGATTAGTGTCCCCAGTTCAGTATCTAATTAAATGTCTCCCCTTCTGTTCCTGAGATATGACGTTGAGTAATGGACATAAAAGTGTTTATGCAGAACATTATGATGTCACTGTGAAGTTCATCTTGGACCTTTTGGATATAAATTCTCATCACTTCCATCTTTTTTGTTTTCCTATTAGACATTTGTGAGAAATTTTGTCATAATTAGCGAAGGATTTTTGAATTATGGGAAAAAAAAAAGTTTTTGTGAGGTCACAGTGACCTTTGACCACCAAATTCTGATCAGTACATGTTTACAGGTTTTGTTTTTTTGCCAAATTTGAGGACATTCCCTTACAACCTTCTTGAGGGCTCACGTTCACAAGAACGAAAGACATGAGGTCACATTAACCTTGACCTTTGACCACCAAAATCTAATCAGTTCATTCCTGAGTCTGGGTGGACGGTTGAGAAACTTCCCTCAAAGCATCCTTGAGATATCACATTCATGACAATGACATGGACTCAAGGTCACAGTCACCTCACCCTTTGACCTTATCCTATGAGCCAAAGTAGATGTTTCTGCCAACTTTAAGGTAATACCCTCAGAGCGTTCTTGAGATATCGTGTTCATGAGAATGCGACAGGCAACCTAAAAGAACATATTACCTCCAGCCATGGCTGTTGCCTTTGTGATTTGAAAGATTCCCTATTTTTAGACCAAAGGGAAAAAAGTTGCCACCTTTTAGTCCAATCTGTGTTAACACAGACTTATTGCAAGTGAACCAATCAGTCCATTAATGACAGTTATACAACGTGTCAACACACACATCAGCATTACTGAGACCATGTTTTTATTGTGTTTCAACCATCAGTCCTTTTGTGTGTGTGTAACAACACAGTTATAGTGTTGTTTTGGAGCTGAGTCTCCGGAGGATGCTCAACATTTAATCTGGTGCTCTGCGCAGTCGGCTCGTCTTGTGTGTACCTGACTTCTACGGTCACACTGTCCTCGTTCAATCCGAATCTGGTCGAGGATCTTCTCAGTTTAGGTTCAGTCACTGTGGTCACCGTGGTAACCTGTGTGCTGTCAGTCACTTAATGATGGCTGTATCTGCTGGTAAATCTCAGCCATGTTAAGTTCCTGGAAGACTGCGGTCAGCTCGGGTAACGACTCATAATCCTTCACTAGAAAACCCTGAAGACTGATCAAAAGACACAGAGGGAAACACAGAGGGAAACAGTGTGAGAGCTGTAGTAACACCGCTGCGTGATCCAACACTGATCATAGAAGTCCTGCCTTAATTCCATTTCTGCTAAATCAGAGTCATACAGTGTGTCAGTGATCCATACCCATGTCCACAGGAGGAAGATGAAGGGCTTTCAATGAGAACCTTCATCATCCTCTCTTTGCACTTCCTGCCTGAAGAATCTACATCCACCTTCACCGTCTTTAAAAGGCGACAAAACTCCTGAGGAGACAAGATTACAGTCAAATGTACACGGTATGATAATCGTCAACTTTTATATCATGGTGAACTTTAAAACCTGTTTATCACTGCAGCCCTGTTTAGGGGGTGGAAGAAAACTTTTTTTTAAATACACAGTAAACTTATCTCAGCATTCCATCTATTTTTGTGGAGAAACTAACTGAAATTATTTTTCAAAGTTTAGATTATTAGTCAAGATCTTAACTTAAAAAAATCCTGCAGGCAGAGGACACAGTGAACACCTCAGCACAAGCTTTCACTCTGCTTAAGAGACTAATCCTGAATTAGAAAAATATGAACTTAAAACATTCAAAGAGCTAACACAATAATGGCCAAACGTCAGGGAGAAGAAAACACTGAATCTGTCATAAAAGAAGCCTTAAAAAAATAAGTAAAACATCATACAGGCAGAGAATTGTATCAGACATTCCTAAAAATATATCAGAAAAAATAATCTGATGCATTTTTCACTGAAAATAATCTGCTAAAACTTCATCCAAAAATAAAAATGCATATATATGTCCATAAAAGATGCTCAGCCAGGGGTCGTCAGTTTACTGCATAATAAAAAAGGGTCCTCTCAGTAAAAAGGTTAGGAACCAATGGTTTTAAGAAAGCAACACTGACTGTCAGACACAGACACTGAACAGCGTCCTCTGGTGTTCAAATCTGATGCTCTGCTGACCCATCCATCCACACCAACCTCCTCCCTCTGCAGACTTTAACATCACGTGACTCCTCCTTTGCTCCTGAAAAGAGGACCATAACTCCTACAGCCACTAGAAGGCGCTGTCACTTGAGTGCTAACAGATGTTTTGGAGCACTGGCTGAGAGGACAGATGCTGTCATTTTTCTCAGGAAGACAGTCTCGACTTGGTTTACAACACGCTGAACCCTTTAACCTCTGCAGTGTGTCTCATGTCGGAGCTGTTTCCATGATCAATTTCAAATTCATTCATTGAAGTAATTTTTAATACAACAAACAAACAAACCTTGTGCTGCTTTAAATGATCTTAACATTACAGTAAGCTGAATATATTTTGGTTTTGGCCCGCTGGATTTGATAACATCAGCTTGGGCTCCAGGAAACAGTGATGTGAATTTTAATTGCCTTCTGATGAATAAATAATATCTAGCTTAATCAATTATGAAACTGATTTTGCAGCCCTATTTTATATTGTGTTTATACTGAGGAAGACCTCGTGTAGTTTACAGGAAATGTCTTCATTATGGTGTGAGCCAGAGGGCACCAATCAACCATATTTTACTGTAGTTTTATTTGGCAATCTGGTTGAACATGTACTGAATGTTTTCCAGTATATGTTCTATAAAACTTAAAATTCATAATCCACACAGTAAATCCAGCACACAGGACACTGTTCATATGTGCTGTGTACAAGACACACACAAAGAGAAGTACTGTGTGTGAGACTCTGTGTGATGGTGTGAGTCGGTGGATACCTTGATGCTGGGTCTGGACCCCTGTAGAATAACCAGTATACTCCGTCCCAGTAACAACCTCCCAGTGAGCTGCAGCTGCTGGGTCCAGCGCTCCAGCAGGCTGATGTAACGATTTCGAGATCTGATGTGGTCCAACGACAGCACTGCCGTCCACTCCTCCTCTTTTTCTGTCTCTTTTTTCACATCCTCCTCAGCACCTCTGCAGCCGTCTGTCACCTCCACACACTGCTCCTTACGACACACACCAAACGATTAGTGTGTCAAGTGTCATTTAATTATGTGTAACCAAAGTTACAGCTCATTAAACAGTCAGTAAGATGATTTACCTGCATCCACTCCACCAGCTCGTGAACCATTGGTTCCTCTGGCGGTAACGCTGCAGCTCGATCCAGCAGCTTCTGTCTGATGTCGTGACACTGAGTCCTGGAAAGAACAGCGGAGGAGACGGAGATGGCGGGAGGACAGGAAGGGCAGCTGGGGTGCAGATGGAACAACAGGCTCACGTCCAGCCTTCGTTCTCCTCCAACAGTGCTGTTGATTTGGACCATGAGTCCATCCTGAGCTGGAAGGAAAATAGAATGAACAGATATTATGATTTGATTTTTGTTTTTAAAGTCTAATATCCTTATTTTCTAATTGCATTGAATGACAAGTAAGAGGATGGCATTTGATACCATCAATCCCTTTATATATATATATATTTTTAATATATTCCCTTTTATCTGATGCAGGAGTTTAAAATCACATGCAAATGGACTCAAAAACTGTTTTTACCCGCGGGCCATCAGGCTGATAAATCAAAACACATGAATATGAATATCTTGCTCTTCAAGTGTAATCCATTATTTATTAAGTGCAGTGCACTCTTTATTTTACATGTTCAACAGCTTGATACAACCTGCTTTCTTTTTTCACACTATTTATTTCTGATTTTATGAATAATTATGTTGTCTGTTTTTTACGTGCTTGTTTTAAGGACTAGTTGGCACCTGATCAGATGAGCCTTTAAAATCTTTACTGATGTACACTGTATTATTTGTTGAGAGCAAAATGACATAACAACGGTCAGTGGAAACCAAAATCATCAACCCACTGAGGGCTGGATTCAAAATCACACTTAAAATCAAAGTAACAAATTGAAATCACAGGCTGATCCAAGTCATCATGTGACTCAGTGCTGTGTACGGCCCCCATCCCTGTACGACCTCCTGACGTTACGACGTCTGGACATGCTCCTGCTGAGTCGGTGGATGGTGTCCTGGGGGATCTCCTCCCAGACCTGGATCAGGGCATCAGTGAGCTCCTGGACAGCCTGTGGTGGTACTTGGCGGCGTCAGATGCACCGATACATAACGTCCCATAGGTGCTCAGTTGGATTTAGGTCAGGGGAATGAGAGGGCCAGTCAATGGCATCAATGCCTTCATTATCCAGGAGCTGCCGACACACTCTGGCCACATGAGGCCGGGCATTGTCCTGCACCAGGACGAGCCCAGGGCCCACTGCACCAGCGTGTGGTGTGACAGTCGCTCTGAGGATTTCATCCAGGTATCTAACAGCAGTCTTAATTGGCTGTGACAAGGAGGTCCGTGTGACCTGACCCACTGCCAAACTGGTCAGGCTGGATGATGTCACAGGCAGCATAACATCTCCAGACTCTGTCACACCTGCCTCATGTGCTCAGTGTGAACCTGCTCCCATCTGTGAAGAGAACGGGGCACCAATGGTGGACCTGCCAGTTCTGATGTTCTCTGGTGAATGATGGAGCTGCACGGTGCTGGGCTGTGAGCACAGGTCCCACTAGAGGACGTGGGGCCCTCATGCCACCCTCACGGAGTCTGTTTCTGACAGTGTGGTCAGAAACATGCACACCAGTAGCCTGCTGGAGGTCATTTTGTAGGGCTCAGTGCTCCTCCTGTTCCTCCTCACACAAAGGAGCAGATACCAGTCCTGCTGCTGGGTTGATGCTCTCCTCGTGTAACGGCCGGTCTCCTGGTGTCTCCTCCATGCTCTTGAGACTGTGCTGGGAGACACAGCAAACCTTCTCGTGTCATCCTGGAGGAGCTGGACTACCTGTGCAACCTGACTGAGGACACCACATGTTAAACCATTTCCTGTTTGTCTCTCCATTGCACCTGCTGTCACTTTGATTTGCACCAAAGCAGCTGAAACTGATTCACAATCACTTGTGCTTCCTAAATGGACACATTGATCTCCCTGAAGTTTAACTGACTCGGTGTTAGACTGTGACGACGTTCCCTTCATTTTATACTTGTCTCATCATTAGAATGTGGTGATATTCACCTAAACCTATTTGGAAACTGTGATTTACTTCAGTATTAAGGAGGCTGGCTGTCTCAGTTCTGAAGCTTCAAACTCTCACTTCCTGTGTCTTGCTGTCAGAGACCTCAGGTTGTCTGTTAACATGGTCAGTTTGCTGTAACTTATTATCTATGACGGTGTTTGTATCTTGTTAAATGTGAACTCACCAGACTGCTGTTTGAGCTCAAACTCTCCTTCTCCGCAGTAAATGGACGATAAAACAGAAACTTCCTCTAAAGCAGCCTCGGACATTATTAACGAGTCACCATCGTGTCGCAGCTTCTCTGTAACACAGTTAAACAAACAACACGTCAACTAACTTTGTTATTCACAGACAGCCACAGCTCTATGGATTCGGAGGTATTATGCTGCTACACGTGTCCGCACCTTATTGTGGTCCGGGTGGGATCACAAACCGACTTCATCAGTTCCGCGCTACGATTTTAAAGTAAAAATTTAAACCAAAAATTTCCAGGAGCTTATATTTCCATTCAAAAAAATAAATACTGAACTTTAGCAGAGTCATGCATTTTATTTTTGCAGGTTTTTAATTAAGTATTGCAAAGAAAATGATTAGAGGTGTGTCTGATTTAACATTAGCTTTTTTTTTATGATTTTTTTTTTTTTTTTTATCAAATCTTTTTTTCTTTATCTATCAAAAAAATCGGAGTTAGAAAATTATATTAAAAAAACACTTAGGAAAAAAGCTAGGGAAAAAACTATGTTTATAATATTATTATAATTACATTTACAAATTCTTACAGAATTATTATATTTTTCAGCACTCTTTCCAGGTCATTCCCTTTTTTTAAATTAATTTTCTCGTGTTTTATTTATTTATTTATTTTATTTTCTTATAATCTAGATAAATACTTTGCCAGAATAATTACCAAGCTAAAAAGTTTTGTCTTCTCCAGAGATACGGTCCATGATAAATCTTCAAAAGTCCTTCAAGAATTTCTTGGTGTGGGATCAATCCTAGAATAAGGTGTATAAGAGTTTCAGAATGTTCATTACAGAAAGAGCAGTTTGTGTTTGTCTTTGTTGTATTTCTGCATGTAGTGATTGGCAGGATAATATTTATGAATAATTTTTAGAGGACACCTCCTCAACTTTATTCACAATCAGGTATTTATGGAGAAGCATCCAAACCTTCTTCCAAAATGTATCATTTACAAACAATTCCAATATGCCACAACATATAGAATATATAGAGACAACATCTTGTTGAAATACGGTGCGTATGGCTCTATTAATAATTTTTGGGGTGCATGGCGAACATGTAAACAATAGACCCTCCCCATTAAGCAACTGACTCACCAGCAGAACCTGATTCTGAACCCAACTCTCAAAGAAAAGTGATTTTTTTTTTTTTCCTAAACAAAATGTCTGTAAAAATGAGCATTTTACCACAGAAATATAATGACATTCTATTTTTAGATTTCCATGCAGATCCTCTTGAGACCCAGAGGACAAAAAGTTTGAATATCTTGACTTTTTTTTTAACATAATTTGAGTTATTAGGATGGAAGACACATCACTAAGATTTTTTTCTCTCAGAAATGTTATTTATTAATGTTTTATAACAGCCCTTGTAGTGCACATCAGGTCAATATTTTACACATAACAGCACACTTAATTACAGTAACTTACAGTACATTTACAAACTAATTCACTTTTAAGACATGTAATATTAAAGGTATTGTGCATGCTTTTAACTGGGTATACAAAGTGTCTGTGCTTATGTGTATGTGTGTACAGGGAAAATAATTCCTGTGTACTCCGCCTTGGATTTGTGTAAAATAGCTGAGACTACAGAGCCCTGGTTTTACATGTCACCTACAATCTAAAACAGGTGCTAGGTGTCAATAGTTTCTTCCTTAGGCTCCTCCTTGGCTGATATGTCCTCCTCTGAGCATTCAACATCCTGCTCTACTGCCTAGCTCTGAGGATTTTCCCTGTTTCCTAAGGTGCGGAAAATGGTGTAAAATGAAAAGAAGCAAGCCCCACTCTACCCCACGAAGGATATGGAATATAATGAGTTTTTTGAAGGGGTTAAAACTAACATGAATGTCTAAAAATCTTAATTAATTGAATATAGTTATGACTTCTAAATACATAAACATTAATATGAGGAAATTAACAATATATGTTTTATTTATTTAATCATTTGCAATTCCCCCTCTTGAAAAGACAGGACGTGTCCTGTTGGTCACACCCTCATGTGTTTTACATCCATATCCTCCTGAGACCCTGTGTCTTCATATGAGGACATCACATTTTGGGTTTACTTGACTTAACTCTGCTTAACTCAGACCTGTTGTCCTCGTTCGTGGACACTTTTTGATGCCATCTAGTGGCAGCAAGAGCACAATACACTAATCCATGTAAAAACAAGATGGCAGCCATCTCTGCCAAGTCAGTCTGCAGCTGATCCCGACACAAAAGTGGACAAGGTCCAAAACCTGATCACATGTTATGGTTGAAACTTGTTTATTTATTGTTAATAATGTTTGTAGTTTGATATGACAACAAATTTGACCAAGATAAAATGTTGTTAATTTGAAATTATTTGTTAGCATACTTTGGAAATTTTTCATCAGCTCATTAAAGGACATTGGGACTTAATTATGGTCTCATTTGACAATGTTTATTTTTTATACTTATCAGGTCCTACTGATCCCAGATAGCAGGAGAAATTAAATATGCATACCAAACAAAAGTTCAGGTCTCAGGAGGATATCTTCTAATTTAAAATTTGTCCATTAGCTTTGAAAACATTTATAATTGGATTACCAACATTTATAAATGCATTCTTACCAAACAGAAGTGACAAACACACCTACAGGTTTTTTTCTAAACCTGACAACTGATTTTTATTTTTTATTAATGGCTTATTCCTGATCTAGTAGCAATAGCAAAGTCTCTGTTAGCAATCTGTTACAGCTTGTTAAAATTATCATTACTGCCTTGACTTTTGCTGTATTTTTTTTTTTAAATATAAGGTTTTAGTTTGTGTTTAAGACTCGTATAGAAGTTTAAAACATCCCCTCAGCAGGCCCAGAAACAGCCACACCTACCAGGAAGTGTTGGGTGCAGTAACATGAGAGGCCTCTATAATGTTCATCTCCCAGTGTGTCCTGACAAAGACGGAATTTTGAGTTTAAAAAGCATCACATGAAAGCATCTAGTCAAATAACAACCCTGAAAAACACCTCCTCCTACAGTCTGGTGAACAGTGGAAATGTTTTCTCCTCAGTAAGTTTCAGATGAGAGGACTGCTTCCTATGAATCTGAGAGGATGATGCTGCAGCTGCAGTTAGTTTGCAGCCTGTTTCTGAGTCATCACATCATCAGACTGAGGAAAGCAACAAGATGCACATCAGATAAACTTTCCTGTGACAGTGTCTCTGCTGCAGAGCTGAGTCAGGATGCCTCGGATGATGCACACACGCTGCTGCTCCCTGTTGCTCCTCCTCGACAGACTGTTTGATTCAAGTGTGTAAAGAGACTTCAACCGGAAACCAAACTTTTTTCTGCGAACTTTTTTTTTTCACTGCAGCTAAAGAGGAAAAAAGACAGAGACGACCCTTGGTGTCATAAACGGCACGGTTCCTTATTTTCTTCATTTACGTGTGCTGTTGGAAATGTGTCAGCTGCCGACCAACTGGGGAGACGTAAACAGTTTCTGGCGAGGATAAAGGGCGACGTCGAGTGATTTCAGGCTGCTCCACACTCACATAACGGATTTTGGTCCTTTATCATGGAAGATGTGAGTAGTCCCTTCAGTCCCTCCGTCAATGCTGCTTCGCTCTTTGTTTCTTTGCAATGCAGGGATGTAGTTTTGGGATACTTTAAGAGAGAGAACACTTCAGTTTGCATGTGATGTTATAAACTTTGCGAGCAAAACAGTCTGCAAGGGCGCGACCGAGCTATTAGAGCAAAGTTAGGGCCCATAGACAGAAGAGGCAGGGTGAGTTCAAACCGATGCAGGCTCATACTCATAAGAAAAAGAAGTTAATTTAAGATTTTATAGCGATGCCAGTCCCACTTCTGCAGTCATCTAAAGTCAGCATTACTTGGCACAAAGCACCTGCCCACCTGTCAATCTCTTTCATCAACTTCTTGGTCAGAGTCCATGAGAATAGCGACGAAAACTGTGGAGCGTTACGAACTCCGTTTAGAAATCTTGCATTTTAGTGTAGCGCTACGTCTGGATGTAAACACACAACTTTTAGAACAGAAATTCAAACCTGCTCTGACTCAGATTTATCCTCCAGCAAATTCGGCTTTATTACAATACTCATTTATCTCCTATGTGTATTGCATTTCAACATATAGTGCTGGGTTACACACGCTCCATAACGGTTCGTTTCAGCCGAGGAGGATATGGAGTATAAAGTGTCTAAAGGCTGAGGTTTTACAAATGAAATATAACTGGTGGATTGAACCTTAGCCGAATTCACTATGATAAGCAAATGTGTCAGAAAAAGTGTTAACAAATGCTTAATGACGTTCACTCTTTTGATGATAACCAAGTAAATTAAGAATTGCGATATTTACGAACGATATTTGGCTTGCCGTTGTCAACAGGGTAAGAATAGTGTGAACTCTTCACAAAATAGACTATTCTAATGACATTTTAAAATTTGATTTGTGGCATCTCTATAAAAGAAGTAAACATTTTATCCTAGAACATACATCACTCACATGGTAGTGTAACAACAAGAAATTTTGCATTTTGAGGAAGCCAACTTGCTAGAAAAAGGAAGTCAAGTAGTTACCTACAGTGTGCAGGGAACTTGTTGCAAGCGTTTTCAAGCATGTTGTACCCCGCCCTTTTATTGTAACACTGATTAGAAACTGTGACATTCAGCTGCCTTCCTTTCTCCATCCAGAATCTGATAATTAAATGCAGCTTTTTAAAAACTTGCCTGCTTTCCTAGAGTCTCTCTCCAGTCCAGACTGAAGGCTATAAACCATTGAACAGCTACAGCTCACTTTAAAACCTTCCTCTCACATCTCTTCCACCGTGAAGTGTGTTGGCCAGTAGTGTCCCCAGTGAGACTGTTTTACCTTTGACTTTATCAAAATGAAATGCTGATGATGTCAGTGGAAGTTTACAGATGGAGCACATGTTTAAACAGTTTCTACAGGCGCAGACGCTCAGAAATGCAGGAGTGATATTTCCAGATTTGTAAGTGATTTGCCAGAATATCTCTTCAGACAGGAACAGCAGAGCTACGAGGTCGCTGTCATGGTGGTGAGGTCTGAATGATGACTTTAAAAGGTTGCATTTTCCATCGCCTCTGTCATTTATCAGTGCTCTGTTTGTGTTTCTTGGATGACGTTGTGTCAGAATTGGAATCTGAGTGGATGCTTGCGCAGCAGACGGTGGCGGGACTCGAGTCCTGCCCTCGAAACAGATGAATACTTGATGACATTTTGATCCCTAAACATCATTATATCATTATGACATAACACATTAACAATCTGAAGTCTTTTAATTCATACAAAACCTGCGTTATATGTGCAGGAATGACATTACTGTGAAAGAGGTTACATTATATTGCATTATTTATGGTATTTGAATAAAACAGATTCAACAGTTTATGGACATTTTGTGATATGAGACAATGATGTGTGGCTGGGGCTTTCCAAAGCACAAATGGGCGAGGGCCAGCAGGACATAAACTGCCTGAAAAGGCACCAGCAGAAGATGTAAGAGTGCATCAGCATTCAACACTGCTAATTGGAGTGACGCTGGTATTTTGCGGAAGTTGTATTAAAGGGTAACTTTGGTATTTTTCAACCTGGGCCCTATTTTTCCAACTGACCAATGGGAGCAACTGGTCCAGTGTTACCTCTGTCAGCGACAGCTTACTGGACTAACTCTAGCTTGGTTCATTATTAGCTGGTAACTAGCTTCTAGTGGTCCGGACCTCTCTGCAGAGGGAAGGATGGCGAGGCGTTCAGGTGCCGTCTTCACAACACAACAAGAAACATGGCCTTCTCATGAGGCTGAACAGTCACCACTTCATCACTCTTTGACACCTGCCGTCTCCACCATGACACCCTGGGAGAGGTGCTTCCCTCCACACACACGATAAAGCACACGTCACACCCTCACAGGTTACCCACAAGGCCACCGAGGAAAATGGGTGGGTAACACCAGTATTGAGCAAGACACTGCAGCTGGCATATGTGAAACAGGCTGCAGTGTAACCACTCAGGGCATTTGTGCACCATCAGCTGACGAGGCTGGCAACATCATGTAAAAGGATCCCAACAGAGATAGACCTTTTTGTTTGAGAGGAAGATCCTTTTTTAAACCAGAAACAGCCCTGAAGTAGCTTTTGTCAAACCCACCAGACTCCATTTAAATAAACAGTTATTTTAGCGTGTAGCGAGGCAGCATATTTTCACATCTAACTGGGTGAGTTAAGAGTTTATTTCAACCAAACCAGAGCTGGTGATTGTTGGAGCAGTTGACAGACAGATCAAGATGTTTTTTGTGAGTTTTATTTTGTGTCAGTTGACTTTAAATAAAGTGTGTTTAACAATGCTAAAATTTCTGTTTATTCAAACGGAGTCTGGTGGCTTTGGTGATGGTTAAACAAAAAGGATTTTATTCTTTAACAAAAAGGTTGACCTCTGTAAGGATCCTTTCTGTAATGTTGTCAGACATTTAAAATAATCAGAGTCTGTCAGTGACAAAAACAAGCACTTGACGGTGCACTGATGGTTACACTGCAGCTTGTTTCATGGCTGCTGTCTGCAGCGGTCTCCTGGACCAATTTTCTCTAAGGGTGCTTTCACACCTGCCCTGTTTGGTTCTGTTCAGTTCAAGTTTGTTTGCCCCCTAAGTGCAGGTTCATTTGGGCAGGTGTGAACACAGCAATCGCACTCGGGTGCGCCTCGTTTTCAAACTGAACAATGACAGCAATATAGTCCACGATGAGCAGCGCTAAAATCAACCTGCGTAGTTGTCCCTCCATTGTGACATTAGAAAGTGTCACATTTATCTTGACAGTGTACTCTTCTTCAACGTTTGCTTTACTTCCTGGATTTTTCCCACATGGAAATTCTGACCAATCAAGAGCAGCTTTCTCACACAAGACATTTGATCTGGTCCGCTTGTAAATGCTGCCGTGAGAACACCAACCAACTCTAGGCAATTATACAACTTTGGAACAACATGAGTCCCTGATTCAGACCAAAGGAGACAACGACAGGTCTGAAAGCAGCCTAAGACACAAAACAAAGGAAAATAGGTTGAAAAATACCAAAGGTACCCTTTAAAGTCAAACTGAAATGATTCCAACTGAGGATGTCGGTACGACTGTAACTTCGTTTGTGCAGTGATTGTTAAGAACGTAAACATCTAGGCTGTCGTAATGCTTCAATTCCAACTCAGGAACAGGCAGTTTGTAGGCGGACAGTAGGTGTGTTTCCATCCACCTCTTTATTGGTGCATTTTGAGTTTGCGTAAATAATAAAACCCCTCAGGGGAAACAACAAAAATCTAAAAATATATTGCAGTTTTATGCTTGGGGGAGGTGAGAACGTTGGTGTATTGATAAAAGGTGAACATGACTAAGTGCAATGGAAACAGATTCAGTGAATAAATGATGACGTACAATCACAACATACCCTGTTTGCATAGGTCACTGCAAGCTCTCTTAAGACAGCAGTACATAGAAAAGCACATACATTCACATTTTCTTTGCAGATTTCTTGAAAATTTGAAGAAATATGACGTGCTCTGGTCAGTAGTGTAAGACACTGTGACATTAACATGTCCAAACGTCTTTTTTAACCTCTTTGGAAAGTAGAAAAATGTGCTCAATAGCTGCGGTCTGTAGTTTATATTTTCTCCTCGCAACAAGTGAAATTCATTTTGACCTTATAGTTTTGAAACTGCTGTGGTCTGGACATTGTTCTCTTCTATCTAAAGCTGATCTGAAACTATTGGTTGGTGTTGATGACTGGACAGACTGTTAGTATGAACACCCACTGCTTGGCCCGCTGCCCACTGACAGCTGTTTGGCTCTTATCTGTGTCTTTATTTTTTTATTTGTCATTTCCCGTTCTCTTCTCCTTCACACTCTGCCCTTTATCTTCTTTATCTTTCACCCCTGAAACACTGTGGCCCTTCCATGATGATCATTTGTCTCAGCTCTGTGAGTCATCCGTTTATCGCCATCCCACTGACCCAGAGTGCAGAGTGTGACGTGCCTGCCTGACCCATTCAGCGAAGAGGAAACAGACTGCTACATTATGTGTCAGGCAGAAAACAATTAACCCTCTCTCATCATCCTCCTGCTATCCAGGCCTGCGCTGCACAATGGGTGTGTGTGTGTGTGTGTGTGTGTGTGTGTGTGTGTGTGCACATCGTCTTACTGGGGCACCGCTGACAATTTTCTGGGAAAGTGCTTTTATGAAAAAGAAAGTGCTCAATAGTGAATGCATGTGAATGTTCTGGAATTTGTGCGCTTGCAGAGACAAAAGATGGAGAGACGAGGAAAATGTTCTTGTGCAGGACATTTTTCTCGTTTCTATTAACCGCACAAAGGGTTAATTTAGGAGTAAATAGAAATAGTGAAGTGATACAGTTGTTCGTTTTTTTTAAACTTCTCCATATTTCTCACTTTTTATTCTTCATAACATCGGGACCTGAGTCCTGTTCACACAGTTGCAAAGTGGGAAGTAAAAGTCCTGTTTTTTTTCTACATAATGTCAGGTGACTGACAGTTGGAGCACTTCCACGGCCGGGATGAGCGTGAAATCCGTGTTTGAAGCTTTGACACAAACAGCACAAGCCTGTGTTTGTAACCATGTCTTCACAGTGCCTTTCAGTCAGAAGCATCTAATAACTGGACTTAAGATTCTGAGCACCCGTAACACAGAGCAAAAGATAAAGATTGTGCTTACTTATCAAAAAATGCCAGAGGAGAACCCCCCTCGACGACGGTCTGACTGAAGCCCCGAATGCCCTCAAATCCTAGAAACGCCCCTACATACACCTGACTTTTGCAAAAGTGGCTCCCTGGCAAAGCATGTTGAGTATCCCTGCCATAGACTGTAAAAATAATGGATGTAGCTACCATGACATCACCCACTGGTTTGTGGACTCCTGTTTTGAAGGCTCAAATTCGGCATTTTAGCCGTAGCCATTGTGGGTTTTTGGAGCCAGAAGTTACGATATTTGGGCGAGAGGAAGCGTCGAGTGGTGGATCTGACTGAGAAGCTGAGGACGCTGCCAGCAGACAGCCTGTCACTCAAAGCGACCTGCCATTAATTATGCGCAACTTTAAGCCTTAATAAAATGTAAACAGATGAGTTATATAAATTCACCCCCTACAGTTGTCATGAAGGAAGAAATTAGTTATAGAGACCAAAACTGTTTGTTGTACCAGGCTGTAAACGTGTTTATTTCTGTTGTAAAGTTGGACATTTCAACATGGTGGTGTGGGGATTGACCTGCTCTTGGAGCCAGCCTCAAGTGGCCATGACAGGAACTGCAGTTTTTGGCTTCATTTTTCATGGCCAGACGCTGCCACCTGGGAGACACCTACTGTAGGGGGAATTACCACAGAAGCTGTTCTGAGTATTTTTTTCATGGCTTTTTTGCCTTTAGTTGATAGGACATATACATTAAAGGGGAGAGAAAGAGGATGACATGCAGCAGAGGGCCCGTTGGCTGGAACCAAACCCGCAGGCGCTGCAGCAGGGACATAGCCTTCGTACGTTGGATGCCCGCTCTACCTCCTGAGCTATTGGGCGCCCCAACCCACATTTGTTTTAAGTCACGGATCACTGTGTCGCAACTGGACTGATCTGATCACAAGTTGGTCTCTAGCTTTTTTTGTTTGGTGCCATATTCTGGTCCATTATGAGCATTATGAATTTGCTATAGCTCTGATCCACACCTCTGACTGTCTTCCTCTCCATAGTAGTGTGCTCTTGGGTATCATACTATTTAGAGCTGTCCGCCACACCTACCTGATGGAAAAATAACTTTTTCTGTGAGCTTCCTGTGTTTCAGTGTTCCCCACTGGACAGAGAAGAAGACACAATCAGTCACAGTCACTTGTGTCAAGGAATTGACCATTTATAGCAAATGGTTGCACAGTTAAATTTGGCAGAATAACTCTTATTTTAGGGAGGACTAATACCACCTTAACAATAATTGAACCGTAGTAAAATCAGCAATATGATAAATACAGCACATCATGTCATAGTGTGGAGGTTGGGTGGTGGAGTTCAGCAGAGGATCAGTGAGAAACTTCAGGCTGTAGTTACCTCGCTGTATACCTGCATGAATATGACTGGACATGACTAGTATGAAACAGCAACACTGTGCTTCATGAGTTCAGTCAGTTTCAGCCAATGCCACCATATGAGAGGAAGCATTTTATTTGGATTTTGTGGCTCATGAAGATAACTGTCAAAGGTTCTGTATGTGACATTCAGAGCATCAATAAAGCAGCAAACAACTGATATAGAGTGGAGTAACAGAGTCGTGACAATGAAGTCACGCTCCCTTTGAGTGTGTGTTGTAATTTGAGCTTCTCTGTGGTTTGTTGTGGAAAGCTGATTCGGCAGCACGTGCATGTTAGTGCATGTGTGTATCACATTGACTGGCTCATTGCTACCACTCTGCAATGTGCTCATATGGTGCTTATCACTGATAGCAGCATGGCCTCATTGCTGAAGCATAGCCCACCCTCTGGTCCCCCACCATTAGCTCTGTCAGCACCTGTTTATGGAGTTAGCACCGTTAGCTTCTAGCTGATGGCTCAGCCACCTCCATGTTGAGAGCTGTGTCCAGACTCATACATCGTGCACAGAGCACTTAAAATATTCCACTTTGTTTGACTGTGACTGAAAGAATTTGATGCCCGAGGCATAAAACAGAACGTGAGTCATGGTCACGATCAGGTTTTGCTTCGTCAGTCTTTTTTTGGTGAGTTGAAGTCATTTCGCTTGTCTGTTGCTTCTTTACATGCTGGGCATGTTTTTCTCCTCAGCCTGGGGCAGCTATAGCAAACAGAGCTGAAACAAGAAGTCAGTTAAGTGACTAACTGATCAATAGAAAATGATCTGAAAGCAGTTTTGATTGTTGATTAATCTAATTGTATCTAATGTGTTATAAGGGTAATTTATCAAGAAAAAAAGCCAAATATTTTTGGGCTCCAGTGTCTCCAATGTGAGGATTTGCTTCTCTTCTCTTTTCTTACCATTGTAAAGTGAATACCTTTGGGGTTTGGACCGTTGCTTGGACAAAACAAGATATTTGAAGACATCATGTTGGGCTCCAGAAAACTGTGATGGGCATTTGTTTAGTTCATTAGTTGTTTTTTTTTTTTTTTCTTTAATCATGGGCACAAGTAACACAGAGCAAAAGTCAAAGATTGTGCCGGTGACACACAATTGAGGCTGCAGCTGATGATTGTTCTCCTTATTTGTTTCTCAGTTAATTGATTTATTAATTACCTAGAAAATGCCAAAGAGTAACACAATAAGAATAAGTTTATTCACACTGTGATTTTTTTGTACTTTTAGTGTGAATAAGGTGCCAGAGTTTATAAAAAGCATCAAAATACAGCTTGTTTATAAATAAAATGCTGTGGGACACCCCTGGACTCTTCGACAAAGGTCTGGGCTAAGCCCCAAATGCCCTCAAATCCTAGAAACGCCCCTGCATAAACCTGATTTTTATCAAGATATTTGAAGACATCATGTTGGGCATAAGAAGACAGTGATGAACACAACCTTCAAGCCAGAGTTAGTGATACAGCCAATTTGCAAAAATTATTTAAAAAAAAATTAGATTAATGAACACTGAAAATAATCAATGATTGTATCACTTATGGAAACTATTATTTCTTACTGCTGATATGAGGCAGTTTGCCGTGTAATTATGCGGTTATTTATTTTATTGGAGTTCAGAATAAAGGCTGTGTCTTAAGACTTTATTGTGATGTGTGCTTAAACGTTCACACATGGCCATGACAGCAATTTAGAAATAGATTTCCTCTCTGCATGCCGATTGATCTATAAAAAACTGAGTGACGCGGCTCCACTCTTGCACCACCATCAGATGAGATGAACCCTTAAACACACTGACATTTTTGTTTCCACTGAGCTCTGAAGGTCGACATGGATGTTTGTAGTCTGCTATGTTTTTTAGCCGGTGATTTCAGCACTATGTTGGATTTAGTTAAATAGATACAAGTAGAAAGTTTATCCAGGTTGGGCGTCTTCATAATGGCTTATTAAAATGATTTCCATACTGGTAGAGACAGTACGCTATATGACAGTAAACTAAAGAGCACTTATATTTACGTCAGTGCTTTTATCCCATTGTTAGCAGTAAGAGCTTTTGGGCCCGTCTGTGGTCTGTGGTGTGATATACAGAACAAAGGCGTTACTGTCTTTAAACATAGAAGCGTGCAGGAAAGTTTCAGTATAAATCATGTCAGAATGCATACATTGTGTGTGTGATTTGGCTTTCTTAAATCCCAATGCAATACTGAGCAACAACCAAGCCTGTTTCTGATGGTTGGGTGTGGACGACTGTGCAGCTCTGTGTGAAACACTCCTGTCATTTATTGCCATACATTTGGCTGTGACAACACTGGCAGTAACGGCACAAAACAGGAAGTATACCCTCACAATAGAGTCGAGCATCTCTGACAGTTTTGAAGTCAGAAACTCAGAATCAGCGCAGCCCTTTCTTTAGTGTAGCTTTTGTCAGGCAGAGGTGGTGACATCACTGGCTGGGCAGTAACTTGTGTTTTATGTAGGACTGACTAATAACTGTTTAATTATACCAGCAAAACAGTGTATTTTTCCACCCTCGCTGTCTTCTCCCAGCTCGAATCGTGCGGGGTTAGTGAGGGTAAAGTGTGAGCTCCAGAGAGGCTTGTGGTGACTTCAAGCTGGGCAGGTCAGCGTGAAAATCAATGAATGCCAGATGCTCCCTGACCTAAAACTTCATCAGAAACACATGTCTGCTAAGGTGTGCCTCTTCCACCAAACCCCGCGCTCTGTTTTCTCTTCCTTTTTTAAGACCCAGCTCGCATGAGATAACTTAGCTTTAGCACATAGTAATTTTAAAACTGCATTAGCACTTGTCTCTGCAAATTATTTTCATCTGCACAGCAGAAGGTGACAGTTAAGTGTTCGCCGCAGCACCGCAGAAAGGACAGCTTATAGATCGCACAAGCTCGTGTGGGCAGTTTTGGGTTGAAGTTTTGGTTAGGTGTATGTTTCAGCACAGAGCAGACTTCCTGTGTCAGTCCAAAATTATGATATCACAGTGCAGAGCTATAGTAGTCAGCTGAGCCCTGAGTAATGGAAACCTCTCACTGCTGCTCTGTTGCAAGAGTTTGGTGAGCGTTACGCTGGACTGAAGTCTTCTATCTAGCACCATCAATTTTTTCCATGTTCACCCGTGTCAGAGGCATGCCAAGGCCACACTGTGCCCAGAAGGGGCTTTTCTAAACCGCACAGTGACGCCGCTTTGTCTTTTTCTGATGAACTTATCCCAGTTGCACTATCACTCTGAAGTGGTTTCACAAAGTAGCTTTTTATTTCTGCCCTTCTCGCGCTCCGTCTGGCACGTCTCTCCTCCCCGCTTGGCGTTCCTTTCTTCACAGCTGCACTGCTGTTTACCAAGTGGAGAAGCACTTGCAGCTACAGTGAAAGTGGAAAAACAGTGAGATGACCTCCCACCTAATCCCCCAAAAGAAAAAAAAGATATCCTGTGGAAGTTCCTCCAACAGAAACAAAGGCTGTGAATTTTGCAGACACCTGCACTTCAGTCTGTTTTAATCACCATGAGAAAGGAGTGTATCTGGGTTTATGCTTACTCCACAGGTCTATATATATATATGTGTAGAGGCCAGTTTATATTTCATAGAGGTTGGCAGCAGTCACAATAGAGCGCTGCCGGGATGACGTGTGTTTGTAGCCTGACACAGACATTAGTGTCATCCTGGTTCTCTTTACAAAAAGCCAGCGGGATTTTTCCATTGGATTTTGGATTATTGCAGAAAATAAGACGCAGCAAACAAAAGTTTAAGAGACAAATAAAAGACAAAATACTGCAAACTTTTCTGTCGTTTCATTCTGTACATATTTCACAAGGTCTGGAGATTACTGACGCCAAAATATCCCTTAGGAAAGTGCCTTTAAAAGTTAAGTACGAACAGATCAGATCGATTTTATGGCACAGAGTACACAGTTATTCTGAGAAAATTTTCACAAGACAACTTACAAATGTTTTAGTGCACACAGCACATTTTTTTCTTTTAAATATACTTCTGACTACCGTACTATGACAATATGTGAATGCACCTTTGATGACTAAAGAACGGTGTTGGAGCCTAGCAGCCTCGGTGTGCAATGAAAATGCACTCATACTGTAGTAAAATGATGTTGCTGTTTCCATTGGATTTGGATGGTTGCAGAGAATAACATGTAGCAAACAAAGGTTTACAACACATTTACGTATTGTTTAGGAAGATAATCTTCACAAATGATCACCACTTTCATGAAATTTAAAGTGTAAATGCAGTCGCTAAAATTAAAAAGCTGACGTTAGGCTATAAAGAAAACTACACCGAGATAGCATGACTTCAGCGTCACCACCACAGTGAGGCCATAAAGCCTGATGACGCTCTGTAGTGTCATTTAGCCGCTTGTTAGCTGTTTTTTTAAAGACACTTCAAAATTTACAAGTGGGTTATTTACTGATGTATTTTATGTCGTAGAACAAAACGTGAATATCTCTTAAGTTTGTAACCACTGACCTTATGTCAGCCATTTAATCATTCATCAATTCTGACTCATCTCCAGGTTTTAGGGCTCATTCCTGCAGCACTTTACACATTACAAATGATCAGAATGACCATAGAAACATCTTAAACCATGATTTCTACTATACATGCATTAGCCAAAGTGTGGCATTATATGGCCAAATATATATCGCTTCTCTTTCAATCAGGAGAGACAGGAGAATGAAGTAAAGATAATATTTAATACAGAATATAAGTGAACAGATTAACAGATGATTTGTGATGATAAAGCTTTAACAGAAGTCTTTGGGGCTTCGACACCAGAGGGAGAGATTGTGTGATCGAGGGACATCAGCGGCAGCAAGATGAATCCCCCCATGGAGTCCGGACACTGGTGGTGGTGGCTGATGACTCTGAGGCTGATGGTTGCTGAGGCAGATGAGGCTGATGAATCCATAAAGACTAGGTGGTGATGGGGAGGTGGAGGGTGCGCTTGACTGCAGCAAGAAGAACTACGGCAGAGAAAGAACCATGTTTAAAATAAGGAGCAGTGGGCCGCCCACTAGCTCACTTGGTAGTGGTAGAGCAGGGGCCCCATGTACGAAGGCTGTGTCCTTGCCTCAGCGGCTGAGGGTTTGATTCCAACCCACAGCCCTTTGCTGCATGTCATCCCCACTTTGTCTCCTCCTTTCACACTAAATCTGTCCTGTCGAATAAAGGCAAAAACAGCCCCAAAAGTATCTTTTAAAAAATGAGGAGCAGTGCGATGATAGGCTGACAGAGAAGGTGTGTCTCTGTGCTATTGGTTGATTGTCAATCAGCTGACCAACAGCTGATGACTCAATTGACAGAACCAGACAATGACACCTCGTGATAGTGAATGAGCGAGCACACCAGGAGTAAATAGCGAGATGAGAAATAGAACTTACAGCCTGAGCATGAAAAGTATTGTCTTCCTGACTGGACTTTTGCCAGACCTTCACTTGTCGCTAACAGTTAGCTTTTCACATAAGCCCATGTGTGTGATGCATACCCAGTTTAAGCCACTGTGGCATGTTGTCGCTCTCAAACACATTAGCTTACATCAGTTGCTCACATAAATGGTTGGTTGTGCTAGATTAAAATATAAGCTTTGTATTTAGCCATATTTTGCAAACTTCAAATCAGAGTTTGGAGCCCACTGAGCGTACAGACGACAGTGTGGAGGTGGGTTATACTGGAGGAGTGATTGAGAAGGTTTTGTTTTGTTTTTTTAAATGTTAAAATTTAAATACGTTTTTTTAGAGTGTTCTTTGCATCGTCCTTCATTCCCAAAACACACTGGCATTGTTGTAAGTATGTGGTGTGAACTGGGTAAACACAGAAGCGTTCTGTACCATTTTCGTTATGGATGTAGAGAGTTTCAGTTCCGTTTTATTTTGGTCACAGTTTCATTATTAATCAGACTACTGAGTGTGTTTTGTGTTGCCAAGCAGCCGCTGCTGCTATCACGCTCTTCATTTTGTGCCCTGATGTAGACGCCCTTTGTGGCTGCTCTGCAAACACAAGTGATGTGCTATCACTGATCTGTGGACAAACAGCGATGGGACTAAACATGCAGCTAATGTGCAGAGCAGAGCACGGAGTAGTGACTGTCCGAGGGTGTTACAGTCTGAGGTGAGATGTATCAGAGGCGTTCTTCTAAAGACGAGGGCAGAAATGAAAAAGCCTCATAAGAAGTGAGAGCTGCTGCTCCTCACAGGCGTCAGCCCGAGTTCTCTAACGCCAAACTATTTTTGCAATAACGACACACTGTAAGCAGAACGTAAGATTTTCTCACTTGCTCTCACTGTCTCGCTGTTTCAACTCCCTCTGAGCCTAAAGTGATCACACAGCTGTATTTCTTCTGAGACTTACATCACCACGTCTTACATTATAGAAGTGGGAGAGGCAGCACTGTGTAAATACAGAGCAACCTCTGCTTGGAGTTAGGAAATGATCGGTCACACTGCCTTAGACCAGATATCCTCGAGCAGATATGATTTAATGTAAATATTTAGCTGATTCTTTCATGGAAATCACTTTAACACACGAATATCAATGAATTATTGTTAATATTAAAACAGGAAGAAGTTAATGCATATTAGAAGCAGTCTTACCAGTAGGTATGTAAGAGTACTGTGTCACACATGTACTTATTCAGTCTCCTGTAAGACGATTTGTGTCCTACAACAAACAAATAATGTTACACCAGTCACTACTGTTGGCATAAAGCTTTGTTTGTGCTTGCACGGGCTTCCATAGATGGAGCGTGTGCACAGAGGATTTTATGCTCAACTTGTCAAAGTATGCTTCAAAATGCCAGGGAATGCACAAACAAAATATTTTGTGGATGATCGAGAAGTCAACGAGTGTTACTGGAACATTACCAGAACAGCAGTAAATAAGGACGTACTGCCAAACACTGCATTTATGTTCTATAATTATTACTGTCACTTAGGGGTGGGAAGTCACAATACAATATTATATGTGATTCTAAACATTTTGCAATATGCTGAGTGTCGTGATAGAATGCAACATTTTTTTCAACTGCAGCTTCCATAATTACATAAAACAGTTTGTTCATCTCACTTCAGTCATTTTTATTGCACCAAAATATATGTAGTGGACTAAAAAAGCAATTGGTTTTATTGTTCTAGTAGGCTGCCAGAGTTTTAATTTGTATTTGCAATAATCAATAAAAAATTCGATACTTGGCATCCACGTATCGAGAGAGTATTGCCTCACAAAATATCGTGATACTGTGCTGTATTGATTTTTTCCCTCACACCTACTGTCACTTATGTCCAAGTTGAAATTATTTCATACCGCTTTGTTCCAGGGTCTCCACCATTTAGCCTTTACAGAGATCTCTCATGTTCTTCCACACCCTGCTGCGAAAAGCCTTTTCTTTCCCCAGTGTGGTAGCTATGTCTTTCCAAGACGGCAGTGTGACTGTCACAATAGTCTCTCAATGAAGGGTCGTAGAGATGTCTATACACGCAAATTTTCTCAGCCATTCTCCCCTGTTAAACTAAAAAGTGTAGCACACACAGTGGGTGCCTGGTTACAAAAATTCAGAGGTGCACAACCAAGTGCTGCAACAACTCTTGGAGCCTTTACGCTCGATGTGAAAGGGGTGATTAACAGCATTTTCTGGCGTGCGAACCTTGTGCCGGGGGCGCTACGGCGAACATAAACCAACACACTGAGGCTTAAAACACCCATTGTTTTCTGTGTAAGACCTGTTATACACAAAATGGGCAACTTCAGCAGGCAGTGTTTGTTTATATTGTGCTTAGATGGACCTGCACTTGTATAGCGCCTTTCTAGTCTTCAACCATTTGAAGGGGTTTTTCCACTACGAGTCACATTCACACACTGGTGGGCGAGGCTAACATATAAGATGCTACCTGCTTCTCAGTTTTCAGCACACTCACACACCGATGGAGCAGCCATCAGAAACAATCTGGGGCTGAGTATCTTGATCAAGGATGCTTTAACATGGGGATCAAACGGCTGATCTTCCAGTTAGTGGACAACCACTAATTAGGTGATGCATATCCCTAAATACATTTAGCGGGGGGGTCAATATGGGGCCTGAGGATGATTTCTGACAGGTTCAGTTCATCCAGCACACACACCGACAGCATCTTCATTGGCTGACTCAAATGAATGTACATTAATGTACACAACTGTTCTGTTGACGTGTGTCTACTGTCCGGAGAAGCAGCAGTTTGATCACGCTAACTTTCATCCAGGCTACTGATAACTGATGTCTTTTGTCTGCGTGCTCTGTGCAGCTCGTGTGTGATGCACACACATCTGTAAGAGATAAATGTCTCTGTATGTTGGTGTAGATAACTATCAAAGAAACACATCAGTCTTCTTCCAGTACAGGCACATTGTGTAATACCAGTTAGTATCGTGACAAACTGAAAGTGATAACGACAGTCTGACCTCTGCGAGTACACTGGCGTGTGTTTTGAGTGTGATTTCCTTCCTCTGTCGTTGCAGGGTGCGAAAGAGGACCCAGCCCAGAGTAAAGAGCCGAAGTTCCTGGGTAAGGCTGGCTGGATGAAGAAGGCCCATGGCAGAGTGTTAGCGACCTACAAAGACCGCTACATCCATGTGGAGAAGACGGATATTGTGGTGTATGAAAATGAGGTGTGTCACCATTTCTGTCAGATGTGTCCTCCCACTCGTACAGCGCGCTCAGTAATTTGCTCAGTTTGCTGTACAGAATCACATAAACTGTTGAAGTGTTACATTCAGTCCTGTTTTCATGATGTCACAGACACAAAACAGTTCAGAATGAACAGCAATAACAGATTCAGATATATCTGGGTACAGAGATAGTACAGCAGGATTGTAGGATTTGCTGATGTTAATAAAAAGCTAAAATAATCAGCTTCATCCTTTAATTTGAAAAACACATTTGCAGATAATCAACTCGTCATCTTTTGTTGCAGGACCTTCAGAACTGCTTAGAGAGGCTCGACCTGGAAAACTACGATCACTGTCATGAACTAAAGAGTCCCTTCAAGAAGAAGCACAGACTGATTCTGATTCGATCACCCAAGCCTGGAAACAAGGTGAGCTGAGAGAGATGCTCCAGCTGACAAGAAACAAGGCAGTAATTTAATATACACATACAGTGGCTCCATATGTGAGGTTTAAAAGATATGTTTTTTACAGATAGAGGATGAGAGTGTGTGAGAGGTGTGATTAAAGTACATCTTTGAATTTTGGGAGGAATTTACTTCCCTTTTTTAATCCTTTGAAACCTGAGTAAATTGGCTTGATTTTTTTTTAAAACACAGGAAGTAGGCAATGAGCAACAGAAGAAGAAATGACCCAAAAAATCAGCAAGAAATGAGTAAAATGAGAAAATTCAAAACAAAAAAATAGTAATAAAAAAAGAAAGAAACAAACAAAAGTTAAAAACAAACAAATCAGGAAAAGACTTGGAAAGAGTGCTTAAAAATTACAGTAATAACTTAAAAATGTAATAAAAATAATACTAGCTGTAAATGTAGTTTTACCTAGCAGTTTTTTTTTTTTAATTAATTTATTTAGTTTTTCTCAATTTGTAGGACATGTCCTAACAAGTTGCATGTTTAAATCGCACCAATTTGGTCAAGGTTCAAAGATTTAAATACTTCTGAAAGGCATCTGAAAGCAGCATAAGAAAAGGGAAGTCGCTCCTGATTTCAAAGGATTAATACTTATAGTAATGATTATTCTTGCAGAAATTTACCTGAAGCGTGCAAGTGAGAAACATCTTGTCATTGTGACACAAAATCTGATTGATCCATGTCTAAATGATCAATGATCAATTCTTGGGCAAAAGATATTGAGAAATTCAAAGGGGAAGCAGTGCCGGCCTGTGGCGTAGGCCAGAGGTTACCAACTGGTGGGTCGTGGTCCAAACGTGGGTCGTGGGTCCATTCTGAATGGACCACAAGTTACTCGCAAATGTGTGTTTGTAAAAACTTTATTTCGAAGTACGGTGAATTTCCGGCACAGAGCTTTTAATTTGAAGTGCTGTTAGAGTGAGTGAATGACAGACAGCTACTTAACAGAGAGCAACCTGTCACTGTTTAGAGGAGAGGATGTGGAGAGACAGAACATGAACTCAGCAGAAGGAGAGCTCGTTATCGTTACCTCCAAACAGCCAGCCAGCAACGAACAGCTAACGGAGGCTGCATTGATTTACATTGTGAAGCATTCATGCTCTAGTCAGTAAAAATTAGTCTTTGGTGACAGTAAATCACTGCGTTCACATAATGTGTTTAATGTAATCTATGAGCCAGGGGGAGGCTTGCTTAGGGCACCAAGTGTGCAAGGGCCACCTCTTCTGTCTTATATATGTATGTAAAAGTAATTCTGAATAGTATTTATTCTACTTTTAAGACAAGCTGATGTCAGTTTGTGATGGATTTCTTCGTCTGGTTGTCTGAGCACGCTACTGCAAGTCTTTAAATTATGTCGCCTACACTGCTACATGTAGCTACAAGCTAACGTCAAGGAAACATGTGATCTTGGTTGCTGATGTTGATCATTTCTCCCCGATTTCGGATTATATTCCTGCCTGAACGTGTCCATTTGGTTTAAAAATTTTATTGGTGATTTTTTACAGTAGAAAGTGCCACTATTCTCCGTAACAGTCATTCTCCAGCCGCTATGACGATGCAGAGACACCGAGATACAATAGATTCAGATATGCTGACCAGTCAGAGCAGACTGAGCTACTTCAGGAGGGGAGCTTAAAGAGGCGGCTGCTGAGCTGAGCATTTTAGATGGAGGGTTAATACAGGTGTTCCAGCACAGACAGCACGTGGAAAGATTCAAGATTCAAGAATTAGGTGTTTTTTAATTCAGTTTTCTAGTAGAAAACTTAAATGCAAGTATAAACCTGAAATGAGCATAAAAGGTCCACTTTTATTTGCATTGCACTTTTCATTTAATCTGTACTTTGTACAATATGCATCAAGTTCTCCTCCAGGTGCAAAATCTCAAATCATTTCTACCTCTGAACATTAACAGTATTAAACTAAAAGTACCTGTCTGGGTGTAAAAGCGCAAAGTAGGAACTTCAAATGCAGATTAGATGTACAAACTGTGACATATGGAATGAGGGAAGTGAAACTGAACAAGAAAAACATGTGAATGACAACAGCGAAGGGCTACACGAACAAACAACAAATGCAGAACAATAAACAGAACTAAAACGTACTTGACTGTGTCTGTACCTGTAGTAAGTTTAAAAACAATTTATACCATCTTGGGTTGAAGAGCAACTCAAAACCCTGTTTTAGCTTTAACACGCCTCCTTCACAGACTCAGAGATGCACTTGAACTCTGACACACACGGTGACAGGATGTGTTCATTATCTGATACCTGAAAACAGAAGTCCTGAAGTTTAGTCATGATGTGAAGAGATAACTCACTTTCGACTGAACTTGTCAGGTCAGATATATTTATAGAGCGCATGTGAAAAACCAAAGCACTTCATTAAGAGATTAAATTAAACACAGATCAAATAAAGCAGGAGAATATAAATAAATAAATCAAAAAAAGCATACAATAACTTAATAAAATCACAACACAAAAAATAGCATTGCACAAACAACAAAATAAAATACAGAAAAACAAAAACATTAAAAACAGCATGTCCTCATGATGATAATTAAAATGCTAAAGACAAGAGATGGTCTCAAGACCTGACAGAAAAGTAAGTAAACACACTACATTTTACTACTTTAAAGCTGCACTAATCAATATGTTACAGGCATGGGACATATGAATATTTTAGCTATTGATTATCATGGCCAATGATTAAAAAATAAGTAAATAATAAATAAATAATAAGACATGATATTATTCCAACAATCATCAAAATATGCTTAAAACTCAGCAAACAAAGTATACTGGAATCACTTTACCTTACATTATGTTAAAAAACAAATACTGTAAAACTTAAATTTATAGCCTGCGCTATTATTTACTTAAATTACTGAAATCAACAGGCTTATATTTGTGACAGGCTAATTGAGGCAGACATTTATTGTCATGTGTAGCCAAACCAGGCTAGTTAAAGGGATTTTAATGAAATTTTAAGGTATTTTTATTGCGTCACAGAGCGGACAAACATCTCTTCTTAGTGAACATCCTTTTTAGCGAAATCTTAAATTAGGTAATCATACATCATAAGTTCCCCAGGCATAAATAAACGATAAATGAATTAAAAAGCAGCAGCATTGTGTGATGAACTGTCTGCTGTGTGTTTAATGGTTTTGTAGATAAACAGTCCCTCCAAAATTTTGCAGGATGTCTTTAGGATTGTTGAGGCCTGAAATACCTGATTTTATGTCAGCTTTTCTAAAAAAAAAAAAATATGATGCATGTTACGATGTCTTTAAATGTTCTTTTAAATCATGGTAAGAATTTAAAAAAAGGGTTTTATCTTTTAAAAATGTAAAATTACACAGGATGCACGTCATGATACGATGCATTTTTAGAGCCAATATTGGTGTAAAATAAAATAAATTTAAAAAGTTTTCTTTATTATAGATGTCAGGGCCAGTCAGAAAGATTTAGAAGGCAACAGTGAGGTCAACAAGGATAGAACAAGCCTACCTGAATGTAAAGACAGTGACTGACAGGAGGAACAGGCTACATTATAGATGAGGTGGACACCGCAGTATAGTTAGCATCAGATGAGAGACACTGTGAGACACCTTGCAGCTTCACTGTCAAGTGAAAAAGATCCCGGTGTGCCTCTGACAGCTTGACAGCGGTTGTGGCACTTCGTAGTTTATAAAGTCAAAAAGCTCCAACAGTTACTCAGTACGATAATTTGTGTCCAGTGTTTTAAAGTGGGCTGTTAAACTTCATTGTATGTTTGCAATAATAACTTGCTCTGTGCAGCAGGAAAGAGCTCCACTCTTGATATTCACAGTGATAAGGATATTCACAACTATCCTGTTAATGAAAATTCATCACAATCAAGTTATTGTGTTTGTTTTTTATCGCGATCAGTGATAAAATTGTATATCGTCCCTTAATTAACAGCAGATAAAACTAAAACGTGTGATGTGAAAGAAGTGGCTCATATTTATAAACCCATGAGAATCATCACCTGACTCTGCAGCCTCCCCTCAGCTCTACAGAGTGTTTATCAGTGTCATTATTCTTGTTTTTAGTGGGTGGAGACCAAAACAGAGCTAAAAGAGAGTGAATATTGGATTTAAATTCATCAGGTGGACACAAACATGACTTTAAATAAACGCTCGTGTCTGCTGGATGTGTAAAAATGCAACTATTTGCTAACACGTCATCTACAGCAATTTTAAACGGCGATGATGAGTCTGTGGACGTGCTGAAATATCTTTGCAGTATGCAGTCAACTCTTCAGCACAGTTTCAATAAGGCTGTGGGCTGCTGTGAGTTGTCGTCACTTCCTCATTGAGGTCAGCTTTTATTTTTGTGCCCTGGCTCTAAGAAACCGAGTGAGCAGTTTTTAAATAATTATTTATCTGGGGTAGATTTAATGAGCACACATGCTGTGTTAGACCCTCAGTTAATACCAGGGGAAACATGCCACAGTCTTATCTGTTTGTGTCTCCACCAGAGCAGCTGGAGGGGCACCTCGGCACTTTATAATGAGACACATTTCAGTACCCGGTCTGAGGTCTGAGCCATCTAGTTACAAACCACAAGCTTCTCTAACCTTTACACCACTGCTGTTCCCACACAGTGTTACAGTGCTGTTTCCAGTCACTGAAGTGATGAAACACTCACCAAGATCTGTTTGTTTGGATTAAAAGTTAGGGTGAATTTCAAAGCTTAATACCTATAAATGTGAGATGTGAACAAAATATTTCCACCAAGGATAATTGTATACGTGAGTGGCAAATATTAAAAGTTGACTTTAAATGCTTGGTCACATTCTTTGGCTCGTTTTCTTGTGCTGTGATTTGATATTTTCTAAAGACTATATTTTCTTAGATACAGAGGAACCGAGCACGTATTTATACTAAGTTATATTTTTAGGTTAAGTAAGTTCAGATATGTTGATATTTACTCAAGAAATGATTCGTGAAAAGTCATTGTTTTGGTGTTGGTACTAGGACTGACTCTGTTGGCACTGATATAGAAGATTTTTAGACAACCCCAAGCCCTCATTGAGAGCAGTAGAAAACAACTTTTGGGTGAAAAAGAAGAAAAAGAAGATGCCAATGAAATTGTCTAACTGGAGAGACAATGAGATTTGGAAACTTCTGACATCATCTGACAAATTTAAGGAACTGCAAGAGGCTTGTTTGTTTATGACCAAATTTCAATCAAGCTTTGTAAATGAAACACTGCGATTTCTGCAGCCTTTTGCCTCCTGTACGCTCCACATAGGCACTGACCCCGCCTAAACCAAATCAAGTATTTCAATCAGGAGAGAGAGAAGAATGAAGTGAAAAATAATTTTTAATATGGATTATGAGTGGATTTGACAGACGTCTTTGGTGCTTGGACACCAGAGGGAGATACTTTATGATCAAGGGCCATCTGAGCAGCAGCAGGATAAATCCCCCCATGGAGTCCAGACACTGGTGGTGGTGGTGGCTGATGACTCTGAGGCTGATGAGGCTGATGAATCCGCAAAGACTAGGTCAGGGGTCGGCAACTCTATCGATTAAAAGAGCCATTATTGTCCAGAAACAAAGAAAAAAAATCTGTCTGGAGCAGCAAAACATATTTGAATAAAGGTAATAGCCTAGTAAGTCTAAATTAGCCCATCATCAATATGAATATATCTCAATGAGAATTCATTAATATAATTTACTACAAGGTGGCTGCTCTGCAGAGGGCTATTTATATTTATTTAGCACTTTAACTTTGCAGTGTTGGTGGTGAAAGCAAATGAATGTGTCCACACACTATTAAATCCTCTATTTTCCTTCAAGACTTTTCCTTTTTTAGAATTTTGAGGCAGCAGGTCATAGACGTATGACGCACATCTTAGCTGATGTAACGTTAAAACATTTCTTAATTCGATGACAACAGTGACAAATGAAAATCTGAATGTTAAAAATAATATTCATTTCCATACAATTTTAAGTCAAAGCCACAGGGAGCCAATGGAGAGGGTCTGAAGAGCTTCATGTGGTTGCGGAGTCACAGGTTGCCCACCCCTGGACTAGGTGGTTTTGGTGGTGTGCACAAGAACAAGAAAACACTACGGCAGAGACAGAGCCATATTTAAAATAAGGATCAGTAAGATGATAGGCTGACAGAGAAGGTGTGTCTCTGTGCTATTGGTTGATTGTGAATCAGCCGAAGAGCAGCTGATGACTCAGTTGACAGATCCAGATAATGACACTTGGAGATAGTGAGTAAGCATGCATGCAAGAAGTGAATGGCAGGGTGAGGAAGAAAACTTGCAGCCTGAGCATGAAGAGTTTTGTCTTCCTGACTGAACTTTCGCCAGAGCTTCATCAGTGTTGTGTTCACAGCTTGTTCTGAGTGACCCAAAAAAATCTGTCAATGCAGCTTTTAAGGGGCGACATAAATCACAATGTCGCCACTTCAAGTCCAGCCTTGACCTTTGTAGCATCTCTTTCTCCCTCATTTCCCTCTGTCTCTCCTTAAAAGGGACAAAAATATTAAAAGAAATGCAACATTTAAAGTGTAACATACGAGCAGTGAATTATTTTGCTGCAGCAGTGCAAAGAGACGAGTGAAGACTTTGCCAACGTATTATCTTGAACAGCTGCCATTACAGGGAGGAAGGTGTTTACAAGTGCAGTGCTACAGTGTGGACAGCTCCTGTCTGTGTGTGAGTGAGACAGACAGAGGTGCACATATTACTTCATAAACACACAGTGTTGCTCTCTGGTGTGTGTGTGTCAGTTTTTCCTCCAGTCTGGATGCAGTGGCCAGTCTGACGAGTGAGTCAGAGACCAGTGTGCACTGATGAAACTCAGCCTGCAGCCCTCAGTGTGTTCATAGACCTGAGCTCTGTCTGAATGTACTGCTCTCTTCACTGATTTGAAACACCATCAATTTCAGATGCTCTCTCGTTGCAGCTGTTTAACTTGTAATGATGTTTTGATGAAGAAATTAAAGGCAGCCTGTGGAGTTTTTCACCTCTAGAAGGACTTCTGTTCCACGTTTTTCTTTTCAGCCATATGACACTAAACAAAGGTTACAGTATTGTAACCCTAGTTCTATAAGCACAGGCGGAGCCCTCTACTGGACTCTGAGTAATACTCTCCAATCACAAGCATGCAATCAGGATGTGCCCACCAAAATCTGTGTGGACTCCACAGTAGAGTCCTACGCGGGACTGTTTTCCTGATTTGCTCCTTGTTGCGCCCCCGTCAAGGGGAGTAGGAGTGTAACATAAAAACGTGAACGGCTGTTCCCTCCTTGGTCCCCAAACCAGACGGCTCACAGCAGGAACTGCAGTTCAAATTGAAGCTATTCATTACTGTGAAAAATTAGCTTAGTTCAACAAAAGCATGTCGCAAAAATGACTCGGGGAATGGGGGAACAACCAACAAAACAAGTATCTAAACTTCGAACATACTTACTACACCTATGTGGAAAAAAACAAACAAAAAGACATTCAGTAAGGTCCTGTCTGTATATGACAATGATTTCAACCGATAATGGTAAACGTTAGTTGCGTTTTGGCTGATCGTTTACACGACAGCAGCGTTTTGGGTGCCTGAAAACATGCAATATGCGGTTCCTTTGAAAAGAGAGACTTTTCATACATACGCATTACGGTTCCAGTCACTAGGCATGCATGAGAAAGTCGATCATCACAACAACAATGGCGGACTCCCGAGCTCTGTTTGTGCTGCTCACCCCGTTGAATTTATCAACACTTCTTCAGCAAAGTGTAGATTTACTGTAGCGACTCCACCTCATCATCCGTCCAGACAAACATTCGCGCGGTTGCCATTTTGTTTGTTTATACATCACCACTCTGTAGCAGGAAGCGCATGTGCACGTGTGCGCATGTGCGTGTTGTTTCATTGCAAAGTCACAGCACCAACTACTGGCCTGGCATGTATACTACAGCGTTTTTGGTCATTTTTGTGAATCCGTGTGCACGGCGATTGTCATCAAAACATTATCATCTGAACGCGGAACTTTTTTCAAAACGAAAATGAGAAATGATTCTGTTTTCTACGCATCATTTTCGTGTAAACATGGCCTAAATCTGGCTCCCTAGAATGCATCAGAAACATGAGAAATATATACAAAATAAAATGGCAGCCCTCCCCTACAGCTTCAAACTTAAGTTGAAAATAATAGCAGTTAACTATTGAAACAAACAGGCTATTAAATGCTCACAGTGTTTCTACAAACACAAATACGAAAATCTCATTAAGATGGCCCACAGGAGGCACAAACAGTCACTATAGAAAAGCCAAATCTTCAGATTTAGGAACAGGAACACTGCTGCTGTCAGGCGACTTTCAATCGGCCTGTTGGGGAGCAGAGGATTTTAAACAGCAGACGGTAGTTGGGGAGCCAATCAGCCATCGAAACTCCCCTAGACCGAACCCACATCTCCAGCCGATCACAGCATCACACCTGTAGTTAGGAGACAAAGATCCTCACAGCACAAGAAGCACTCAGTCTCACACTCAAACATGTGAAGGACACAGAACTGAAACACATCAAAAGAGCCAAAACATTTTAGATTCATAGTCAATAGATTAAGTCAGGATGGGAGAAGAATCAATAGAAACAGCAGCTCCAAAAAAATCTAAATGTGGCGTCAAATGCTGATGTTGTGTCAGCGTGCCACAGATAAATGAATGTGTGAGAAACTCCATTGTCTTTGTTATTTTCTGAATAAAGGAAACTTTAAAAAAGGGAAATGTTGCTTAAAAAAGGTGGAATATCATTCAACATTTTGAAACAACCCCCTATCTGTTAAACCCCGAGTTCCTGAATTGGTTAGTAGTTTGCAGTCTATTGTTGTTGTTCAGTGTGAATGAAGTAAGTGGGTCTGACCAGGATGTGAACAGCTACTTGGCCGCCTCTTGGTTTCTCCGGGGTAACCCTCTTCAGCTCTGGCTCTGCACGGCTGAACAATGCCAAAAAGATTTATTTAAAGCAGCGCAGCAGCAGTGTGTCTCACTACCAGTCACCTGCAGCTGCTTCTCCACAGTTAAGATACTTTAAGGTACGCTTGTAACATGAAGACACAGAAATGTTAAGTTTGGAGAGGTATGGTGAGAGATTTAGTTCTTTGTATGTAAGAGGAAAAAGTTCAGAAAAAGGAAAAGACTGTACAGTGAATTCTCCCTAACACACACTGTTATTTTAAAATGACTGCTCTGTGTTTACAGCTGACACGAGTCATTTCTCTGTCGACAGGTCCACGATTTGAAGTTCCAAGCTGCGACTGCAGAGGAGAAGGAGGCCTGGATTAAAGCTCTGATTGACGGCATCAATCGAGCAAAGAACAAAGTCTTTGATGAGGTAAACGTCTCTTCACTTCAGTCCTCACTGAGTTTTTCTACACGTTCAGCTCTTCGGAGCTCAGATGGATTCAGTGGAAAAGTGAATGAATAAGCGTAATGTTTTCACAGGTGACGGTCGATGAAAGCAGTAATTTAGAGCATGTTACTCGATCAAGGCCCAAAGGAAACCGTAACCGACGGCCACCGACCAGGATACACATGAAAGAGGTTTGTGTGTGTGTGAATGTGAGAATCCATTCATGTGTGTGTGAAACGAGACACTGTGTGGTTAGCTCTGCTGCTACAGTCCGTAAGTGTAGCTTTAAATCTGAGCTCTGGTGAGTGTGTTGCCCTCTGCATGGTTCTCTTATTGGTTCAGACACACAGTAAGTATGAATGTGTGACTGTCTCTGGATAAGAGTGTCTGCTAAACGGCCAAACGTCTTTTAGTCTGCAGGCCTGGACTATGAAGCAGGATTTTTGGTTAGCGAGGTAGCTTCAGGTTTAACCCTGTGGGTTGTTTTGTACTACGAAGCTGATTTGCTTTTTACTGGGATAAATATCTTAGGAGTAACTTAGCGTAACAGCTAACCTGCTCCTTCAGATTATTAGATCACAGCCTGTCAACGCCCTGACCACTGACTAATTAGATATCTGGGAAAAATGATCCTGACATGGACAAAAATCCTGAGAGACAGGTAAAAAGAGTATATGACTTTTTATTGCAGATGCTACTAGCACCCAGGTGTCCATAGCCAACAATGCTATGCACGAACGGGTCTTTTAAGCCAGTGGTTTTCAAACTTTTTGTGCCTAGGCACACCAAAGGGCAAGCCAAAATCTCAAGACACACCTGCATTTATATCTGTAATCACTCTCATCACGACGTAAGACAATAAAGGTAAGAAAAAATAAGACTTTTGATGTGTCACACACTTATAATTCCCACGCAATGTCAACAAATAGGTTCCGCATGAAGGTTTTTTGAAATGAATTAATTAAATCACATTTTTTAGCTTTATTAGGAATGTGTGTGCACAACATACTGATACAGTCAATTAAAAATTAAATTCATAACTTTTTGTGGAGGCCCACAACGTTTCATTTCTCTGTATTGTTGTTTCCATAATGTTGGCAGACCCTTCTAATAGCAATCTGAGCCAGTCAGGAGCAAAAACATGCACTTATAATAGACATGAGTTGATGGTGTACAATTGTAATGTCTGGTTAGCACAGAACCCCACAGCTAACCTGGATTGGCATCACGACGCACCAGTATTCTGCAGCACACCATTTGAGAACCACTATTTTAAGCTATTCTGCTAAAGTTAATGTGCACAGTGTGCATTCAGCAGATTTATACATCCTAAAATCTGAAAATAATAAGTGAACTGAGTCTAAAAATAATACACCAGTGATGACTCACACAGGACTTGAGTCTCTGTTTCCTTTGTGAAAGTCCTGTGCTTAATACATTCATCCACCATGTGTTACTCCCTTCATGGACTGTCACCTGACTTTCTGACAGTACGTCTGTTAGGTTTTTTTTGTAAATGAACCACTTTAATCTCAGAAAATATCCAAGATTGGCCAGTACCATGACCATGACTTTTTGCTCCGTGCTTCGACCTTGATGCATCAATGTGAGGAGCACTAGCAAAGCACAGCAGGCAGGTGGGGTCCATAATAACACATTCGTAGGGATGGGTGTCAATAGCCGAATAACTGCAGTGTGACTGATTCTCACCAGGGTGCAAATACACACTCCATGTTTTTATAGGACAGTAGAATCATTATTGTTTCAGGCTTTTAGTTTCCATTCTGGTTCTATCAAACTGGGAGACTGATGATGATGATGATAATTATAGCTGCAGTTTAACTGTGTTTACACTCTGATTCCATCACTGCAGAATAACATGAGACACCTGTGTGATAAGAACTGGAAATAAAAACGAAAGCGATGCAGGGTTATGCAGACAGCCAGTGTTAGGCTTGCCTCGCAGTACAGAGGACTGTTTTGCAAAGGATATGTTTTCATCGTCTGGCTTCTCTAACCCTAACATTGGCCGTCTGGATGACAGTTATCACGAAGCTGGTTATCAACCAGCTCAGTCAACTCTGGGTTTCTCTATCCAGCCATAAGTGTGTCCATGTGAAAGAGGCAGGGTTGTAGATTACAAGTGACATCATAAGAATTATGAATGAACTACTTTATATGATAGGAGAAGCGTTATTAATTACCTCTGGGAATTTTCAGTTTACGGGACAGCAGGAAGTCATATTCATCGGAGTGAAATGTAAATGATGGCCTACAATCTTTCAACAGATCAAGAAGATGTAGGAACACTAGATATAATTTCCAAATGGCAAAAGCAGAGGCTTTTAGTCTGAAATATCTGTACAGGAAGTGCTGCGTAGTCATAGACAGCAGCTTCACAGCGAATGAAAAAAAGGAAAAAAAGAAGTGATTAGTATTTATTTGTGAATGAAAACAGTATTTCTGTTCAAAAGAAATACTTAGAGCAGCAGTGGTGAATATGCCATGACGCCCATCTGCCTTTTTTAACCTGGCCTTTATTAACAACCAGCCATCATGTTTGTGTAACAGCTTTCATTTTAGAAATTATGGTATATTAGGCTTTTAATTTAACTATATGTCTTGTTCGTGTGATATTTTTTCCCCTTTAGATAGCTGATGTGTCATCTGATGGTATTCTACGTTTGGATCTTGATCTTGAAGACGCCACAATTCCTAATGGGACCCATCACGCCACTGTTGACGGCACTGGGGCCCCCAAAGCGGCAAACAAAGCCCCAACTCCTCCGTCCAATGCCAGTGAAGCTGCAGAGAAACAGACAGGAAGTGCTGAGGAGGAGGCTCCGACTGAGCCAGAGGCCAGTCCCCAGAAAAAGGTCCTCAAACCTCCCATGCCCCCCATCAAAGAGGCTAAACCCAGTCCAGCACCTGAGGATGAACCGGATAAGGATGAAGTTCCGGAGAAAAAGGTTTGTATAATGCTACACAATGCAGAACTATTTGTGTCTGTCTCTCTGTTTGGATAAAATGGTCTATAAAATATGATTTTATGTTTTAAAGGTCCTTAAACCACCTATGCCTCCATCTAAAGAAGCCAAGCCCTGTGCTTCACCTGCTGAAGAAGCTACAGAGGACGACAAAGCTGAGAAGGTGCCTGAAAAGAGTCCTGATGCGAAGAAAAAGACAGTTCCACCACCAACCCCTCCCAACAAACCCAGCTCCAGCGGCTCCTTAAGCAACCTTGTCGAGGCCTCACAGTCGAGGCCGAACTCCCCTCCTACCCCTCCATCCAAAGAGAAGAAGCCCTCCCATCCTACTGTGGAGCCGGACCAAGAGGTTGAAGGCGCTGATGATGAGAAAGAGGAGGAGGAAGAGGGTGATAAGAAGGAGGCAACAGGAGAGGCTGTGGAAACAGATGAGGCTAAAGAAGCTACACCCAGCGTCAAGGATGATAAACCTGAGAGTCCCACCGCAGAAGGACCGGTTTCTGAAGAGGAATCTGAGGAGAGTAGTGGCGTAATCGAAGCATCCGACAGTGAGCCTCAAATCCACAGAAAGAGCCCCAGTCCTCCTCTAAACCCTAAGAAAATGCCTGAGAAACCTGTTCAGCCTGACACGCAACCCACAGATGACAACACAACTATAACACCGCCTGATGAGGGACAGGACCCCACGGCATCACTGCAGACAGCCTCAGATACCTCAGCCAGTTCTCCTCAAGCAGAAGAGGCACCACCCAAGAGTGAACCCCCCTCAGTAGTTGTCTCCTTGGATGACAGCCTCAGCTTGGGTCCACTGATCTGTCACTTGCCCGGGGAGAAGAAAAAGAAGACGGAGGAGAAGTCTGTAGACAGCGGTCAGCACTCAGATGATGATAGCGAAGGCTCTGGGAGCGAAGACACACTGGCAACTTCCACGGCTGCGTTGAGAGGAAGCCATCCTAGTCTGGATGTGTCGGACACCAATGGGGACGACGTTCAGATCCCTGTCAGTATAACGCTGACAAAGGTCCCACCCAAGCCTCAGGTTAGACCAAAGGTCTTTCCCTTTCGGCGCTCGCAGCCCATTCCTCCTCTCAAACCCTCAGCCAAGGCCAGGTCGGCCTCCAGCGGCGATCTGCTGTCTGACTCTTCAGTCTGTATTCAGGTGAAACAACTTACCACGCCTGTGGCTGGAAGTAACAGGCCTCCTAGTGCTGACGTCACGAAACTTGAGACTGAGGTGGCGCTGGAGATGGAAAAGACGAGGGAGCTCCTGAGCAAAGTGTCCCAGTCTGAGGACGGAGGTGACGGAGAGGACATACCCAAGGATCTGCTGGCCAAGGCCATGGAGAAGCTGCAGAAGGCCGACGATGTGCTGAGGGAGGTCAATAAACTGAAACTTGCAAAGAGCTCAAGCAACAGGAAGAGCTGGTGAATGTCAGTCAGAGCAGATTGACTTGGAATTGACCGTTCGCTAAATCCTCCTCCTGAACAGTGATCGTCACAGCGTAGCAACCTCATATAGGCTTATCAAGCTTTGGATTTCTCCACATACGCTTTGCATGAGGCTAAAATAAAAGCAATATTAAGTTTACAAAGGCTTTGGAGGGCCGTGTCTTTTTTGGCCTTTTCAAAACCAGAAACACAACAAAGGTTTAACGAATAGATTCAGCAGTGTGCTTGCCTGCTCTAATGTGAGCTGCAACTGTTAGCATGTCTGGCTAACTAGCTTAAGCAGGATTTATATTTGTGTGTCAGCTTTTCTCAGAGCCTGCGCCATAGCCTACGCATGTGGCCTACGCCGTTGTGAGCATTTATACTTGTGCGGTGGTGTGTCTGTGTCACTCTGCAGTTACACCTCCAAAACACTAGTCAGCGGCGGGGTTTCTGTGAAGTGCTGTAAAGTTTGGTTGATTCAAAACACACCTAAAACACACATTAAACACACATTAAACACACATTAAACACACATTAAACATGGCTTTATAGCGACAATTTCAAACACACGTACACAAATTGGCTTCATTATAACTCACAGGATTCATAGACAAAGCACTTGTCTTTATCTGGACACATTTTCCCCACAAATACAACATGCTAATGTTTTTAGCACAAGCCTATGGCATTTTACATTGTATAAATTAGCCTAGCGGCTAGCAGACATTTTCTCCACTCATATGAAGCCAGAGTAAATCACATACAAGACTTAAAGTACGATTTTGTGGAGGCTTTGTTTCTTATCTGTGAAATTGAAATAAAAGCTTCGTCTCCACTGAGGGAACTGCTTTCAGCTTCCAAAATAGACAGGCAACATGAAATTGCATCTCTGGGGAGGTGCACGTCAGGCTACAGCATAGGGTACAGTGTAGGCTCTACATCGACGCAGGGCCTACGCCACAGGTACGGCGTCGATTTGATGCAGAAGTATAAATCCCGCCTTACTACCTACAGTAGTAACTGAGCGGTACTTTCAAGGTCTTTGCAGTAACCTGTCATTAACAAGCTGCAAAACAAAAACCTATTCACAGCTAGCTCATCCGTTATGTTAGGATGACCAAATCTTCAAACCCTGAAACCCACAGGTTTATGCACGTGCATGTGTTTGTGCTTATGCATGCACCATAGGCACTTTCATCAAGATGAGGGACAGATATTTCAGTTTTAAGCACGCCTACCAAGCACACCTTTCAACACCATGGATGTTACACAAGACTTACTAAAATACAACAACAAAAAACCCCAAAACAATTTAAAGCAGTTAATTTGATACAGTATTTGATCAACTTGTGGAGCTAATGTTAGACTGTGTATCCAGCTAAAAATATCTGTGTGACATTTCAGCGGGCAAAACCAATGACTAGCTAGAAATGAGAAGTTGAACTAGTCTTCCTCTGACTCAAAATGGTTCCCTGTGACCTTCTGAAGCATCAGCGGTTGTAGCCTACCTAATGCAATGGACAGCCTGACAGGTGGAGCAACATGGGCTGAGGAGTTCAGGGTTTAGCGAACGGTCAATTGATGAACTTGTGCAGAAATATCTCATTTCTGATGGTCACGCAGCACATGCAACTGTTCGCCTATAAATAACTAAGTGCAATTATTTCTAGTTTAACTTTCCCTGTAGCTGAAGGTCATGCTTAATGTTCTACTGTGTATTGTTTATTTTTTGTATTATATGAAATATCAGACATTTTCAAGAAGGATTACTTGAAAGTTAATTAGAGAATTAATAATATAATGACAAAGCAGTACTGTCAATACAATAAGAACATGCAAAATAAAAAAGTACTAAAAAGTGTTAACACCAAATTACACAACAGTTTTAATAGTGTACTCTTCTTTGTGGATTCTACAGGCTTAGATGTCGTGTTTTTGCTGGCAGTTTATATGAGGGAGTTTATATTGTACATAGTTTATACTTTACTATAGCACATGCTGTTTGTTGTTGATGAGGAAAGATGTACCAGCCCAGCTCAGGAGTTTTCTGAAATTAATCTTTTCAGACTAATCATGTGATTAAAGCGGAAATGAAGAACTGCTACTCCACGCAGAATGATCACAGTTTATGTTTTAATACTGATAATGTACATAACAGAACAAAGAGCTTGTAGCAGCACTTCCGGCTCTCACTAACCTCTCTTATAGTTTGATTTTATGAGGGACGTGCTCCACAGTGACGCTCCTCACAATCTGAATCATGATCTCTGAGGGATTTCCCCTGTTTGTTGTCTAATGCTTTGTCAAATATGTGATGGTAGTGTGAATAAATCATACCATTTAGAGTATGCAAGAATATTTTCTAACATTAGATATTATTTTGTACTCTTTGATAAAATTTGCTACTGCCCAAATAAACAAAGGGAAACTATCTGTTCATGTTTTGTGTCTTTAATGCAAGTTTTACCAGTGGCTGGAGAATATATTGATATTATATTAATACTGTGATATGAGACAGGATGTCATCTTAGATTTGGGATATTATAATATTGTAAGTGTAAATATATTTTCCGGGTTGTAACTCAACTCAGCTCTCCTCAGATTTATTTGTGGATTTTAAAAACAACTCACCCTGACCAAAGTGCTGTACAAAAGGAATTTGTCGCTAAAAACACATAAGGGAGAGGCAACATAGCTAGTTTTACTAGATTTATTTATTGATTTATATTCTCTTTTATTTGTTTCCTTTCAGAAAGATGTTTTCAAAATTTGCAGAAACCTGCCAACTTGAAATTTTATTTGTTGAAACAATACTTCATCAGCTAATTGACAGAAAATTTAAATCTAATGAAACTGTTTGTTTGCTTGTTTGTTTATATAGTAATTTTTAAAGCATATATGGCAAACATTTGCTGGTGTTAGCCTCTCAAATGTAAGTATTAACTTTGAACTGAATACCTTTGGATTTTGGATGGTTTGTTTTGCACACAAGAGGTAGCTTGAAGACATCACTATGGACTTATCTGAAATCGTGAAAGGCATTTTTAGACCAGTGATACTCACTGAGACATTTTACACCCTTCACAGGGTGCCTAGTAGTCTGCAGACCATTGTACTCTGAAGAGGAAGAGGATAAACTTAATTAATCCCTGGGGGGAAATTCAGTTTTTTTTAATCTGTCATATACACACAGGCTGGAAATACACACACACACATGCACAAACAAGGCCTATACAGATATATAGGAGACGTCCATGTGAGGGGGGCTGCGTTGGACAGGCGCCCTGAGCAGTCGGGGGGTCAGTGCCTCGCTGAAGGGCAGTGCCTAGGAGATAAACTGGTGCCTCTCTAGCTACCAGTCCATGCTCTATACCTGGTGTGCATGAGGACTCAAGCTGACGACTCTCCAGTACCTATGCCAGGTCCCTATGGACTGAGCTGCTGCCACCCCTAATAAAGAACTTAAATAGGATACTGGAGTGTGTAAAAAGCATCAAAATCAGCTTGTTTTTTTGAAAAGTGTCCGGCAAGGATCCCTCAGACCCTGCCAGAGGTCTGTCAGATGTTCCTAAATCCTAGAAACACCCCTGTTTATGTCTGATGTGTGGGGCTAGACTGGCCATTTTGTAAAAGTAGCACCTGGTCAAAGCAAGTTGACATAAATAAAGCAATTAATAGAAAATAATAGAAGAATTGATAGTGGAAATATCTTCACAGATAAAAAAAAAAAAAAAAATTGGATTTGAAAATTGGAAAAACACTGATTTTATTTTGAAGGTCATGGCCGGAAGTCCTTATTTCCAGTGTTCCTCAGTGTAACTTGACGTCAGTGACTGTTTGGCAGCACAGCGTCCAGCCTGCTCTCATCTGCTCAGATTAAACACACCACAGCTCCACGATGAGAGAGCTGAAGACAGACAGTCAGAGGCGTCTGTGAAGCGGAGTAAAGATGGAGGACGACCTGGTGTCGGAGGATGATATCTGTGAGTATGAGCCAACAGTGATTTTCAGTCAGCTGAGAGCCTCAGGGAGCGAGCTGACATCTGTGAGCAGCAGCAGGATGTCCGTGTTCACCACAGGGGGACAAACGCTTTACACTCCTACAGCAGTGTGGACACTGTGTTACAGTAACGATAGTTTATTTCTTACACTATATCAGTGTGTGTTTTTACCATGACGGTGGACTTACTGTACAATATGTGACGATTTAACCACAGTCTTTATTTTCTATGAGGCTGCCTGCAGACATGAAACAGTGATTGGGAAAAGATTTCTCAAAGTAACTTAGTATTTCCATATTTTAAGTGAATTTTCTCTCTGTATTAAAGATATAAATATTACAGCATGCATGAGGAGCCGTCGTTGATACAGCAGAGGACGTTTTTCAGCCTCAGCTCCATGTGTCCGTCAGACTGACACAGTTTACACATGTCTGTATGAACACATGGTGGAGGATTCTGGGAGGGGACATGTTAAATTAAAAATAACATGAGATTGAGATGTGAGACATGTCCAGCATCCACCAGGCGCAATATGTCAATGTGCAGTGCTTACCACTGTAGCCAATACTGTATAGGGTGCAAGTCAAGCTGCAGAGCACACTTAAAGGGACAGTTCACCCCAAAACCAAAAATAGATATTCTTACTCTTATCTGTAGTGCTCTTTATTGATATAGATTGTTTTGGTGTGAGTTGCTGTGTGTTGGAGATATCGGCCGTAGAGGTGTCTGCCTTCCCTCCAATGTAATGGAACTAGATGGCACTCAGTTTGAGAGAGTCCTGCACGGGTCCATTTTTGACAATCCTAAAGTTGTCTTAAATTGTTGTCAGACCTTGTCGTTGTCTCCTTTGGTCTGAATCAGGGACTCATGTTGTCACAAAGTTGTATAACTGCCTAGAGTTGGTTCGTGTTCTCACGGCAGCATTTACAAGCGGACCAGATCAAATGCCTTGTGTGAGAAAGCTGCTCTTGATTGGTCAGAATTTCCATGTGGGAAAAATCCAGGAAGTAAAGCAAACGTTGAAGAAGAGTACACTGTCAAGATAAATGTGACACTTTCTAATGTCACAATGGAGGGACAACTACGCAGGTTGATTTTAGCGCTGCTCATCGTGGACTATATTGCTGTCATTGTTCATTTGAGTCAAAGCATACAGTTTGAAAACGAGGCGCGGCTCCAACTAGAAAACAATGTTTTGATGCATTGGATGTGCTGAATGTGCATATTAAGGCAGTACAGGAGGAGGCGCACATTAATAATCCTCCAGGACTGTAACATGCTCATGTTTAACCCAAACAATGTGTCATGTGACTGCAGTTGGTTCAGATCCAGGTCGGAACACGTTCACAAACCAACCGCACTGAGGGGGCAAACAAGGTTGAGATGGATTGAGCCAGACCAAACAGGGCAGGTGTGAAAGCACCAAAAGTCTAAGCCACACCTGCAAATACAAGTCCTGCAACCGATCTGCACCTGTGATTATACACACACAGGCTACAGTCTCTCACGTTAAGATGGGTTCTCTGTTTTTGAGTTACAAATCCAGCAGAGGAAAAGTCTCTTTCACTGGCTGCACTTGATGCTGGGATGGTGAAAATATTCAATCACTGCCAGGTTAGGAAACATTTTAGCATGCTCCTTCCACCACTATAAAACCTCAAAAGGATCCTCTTTGGGTGTCATGAACCGTTGGGTACCTGACCTGCTGCAGGAATGTGGCTCAGAGCGCCAAAAAATACATTTGAAAAACTCAACAGCAATGTCTCTCTCCAGAAATCATGACCCTTGTCTGTTACTCCTGACAGTGCTGTGGTCAGAGAAGGAGTTCCACGATGCTGCAAAGAGGAACGACACAGGGAAAATGCAGGAGCTGATCAAGAAGGGCGTGGACGTCAATGCTAAAAATAAAGTAAGGACAAACAGGTACAATTTAGTGTGGCCATCCTGGCCACTGCTTTCAAATTAAATAGGTCTGTGTTGCAGCAGCAGCACTTAGACATGTCTCTCTCTCTGTCTATATCTGTGTACAGATAGACCGTAAAGCTCTGCACTGGGCAGCAGGAGCTGGGAATGAACAGGCTCTGCGTCTCTTACTGGACCATGACACTGAAGTGGATGAAAAGGACTCTGTATGTACACACATTAGCAGGGGAGGAGTGATATGACATAACAGTGATTTCACCCTTGGCCTGTTCATGAATGATTTTACATTTGATGCATTAACAGATGACACTGTTTTATACAGCAGACACATTGACGACAAAGTAGACTCTAAAAGCATATATGTTTGTGTTAAAAAAATAAAGACGATGATGTTTATCTGCTGAGGTAAACCTTTACAAGAACATAGAGGTTATTTTTCATATATTTTTCATAATTTTTGAGGACTCTCTGCAATGCTGTCGCTCCTTTTTATGCTTTTTAATAGAAAAGGGGATTTTTTTTCCAATAACAATCTTCCTAAAATTACATGAAACATGTATTTATAAATCCTTTTTTGTCATCTGCCTAATGTAAAATGTGTCACTGACATTTGTTATCATTCTGATGTGTTTGAGTAAGTAAGTAAAATTAATTCATATCGTGCTTTTTGCAGACATAGGTCACAAAGTGCCTCACAGGGACAATATACAACAAGAAAGAAATCACAGAGACAAAGTGACTAGTTACCCAAATGCCTGTCTGAACAGGTGTGTCTTTAGCTGGCTTTTAAAAGATCCACAGAGTCAGCACATCGTAAGGGAGCAGGCAGAGCATTCTAGAATGTAGGTGAGTGCGAGGGATAGACAATAAATTTAGCGTATTTGATGGGAGAGCTTGAGCTGTAGAATACGGGTGGAGTAGTTCAGCTACATAATGAAGCCTGACCGTGTAATGCTCTGAAAGTAAGACTCAGAATTTTGAACTCGATCCTAAACTCAACAGGGAGCCAATGATGGGATTTTAATATAGGTTTAATATGAGAGCGTCTATCTGATCTTGTCAGTAGCAGCAGCGTTATGGATTGCCTGCAGTCGAGAAAGAGCCGACACACTCAGCGAGGAGAAGAGTGCATCATAGTAGTCAATGTGAGATTAGATAGAGGCGTGTATGATCATTTCCAGTTCAGCAGCTGAAACCACAGATCTCAGTTTACTCATATTTCTCAAGTGGAAAAAACAAGATTTGGTCAGGTGCTTCATGTGGGGATCAAATGACACTGATTGATCAAATATCACCCCTGAATTACGCAGGTTTGAGTGAGCAGCAGAGGAAAGAGACCCAATACTTTGCAGAATGAGGGGGAGCTACAACCAGAATGAGCATGCAAGGATAAAATTATCTGTTGCTTCGATATCATTTTAACACGTCTTATTATCAAAGATTAAACAGATGGAAAAAACTAAGTCATTTAGGAGTGACAGCGTCATTGCAGGAGCAGAAAATGGTGGGACAGCAGCTTTATGACAGGTGATCATGTGTTTTCAAGGTGAAACATCCCGAAAACACTGAGTGTGTCTTTAGAAACAAAGTGATGTTCTGTCTTTAGTCTGACTTTAAAAGACTGTGAGACACATACAGCAAAGGCTGATGAGCATGTCCAAAGCATGGATGTGTGAAGAGAGCTGGTTACAGCGTTGGAGGCGCTGCCTCGTTCGTTCCTATGACAGTTGCTCAGTGGGTCATGAAAAATGAGCTACTGCATGATGCACTGATGCAGAGCAGCAACAAAGATGTTACATTTAGACAGAGTGGGTACGCTGAGACTGGCACTGAGCCTGCTGACACATCTGACACATCCAGGTCAGGTAAATCGGATAGGAACCTTTCTCAGGTAAAACCAGCCATTCGACCAGACAAAAGAAAAGAGAGAGACCAAGGTGAGTTCAGGAGAGACTCTTTTTTTTTTTTTTTTTTGAAAAAAGAATATTTATTAACACGTGCATATAAGGATGAAAAATGTGAAAAGTCTTAGACCCCATAGAGATGGTATATATTCAAGGGGGTGATGAATTTATAGTAGAACAGGGAATCCTCCCGGAGTCTAGACGCTGGTGATGGTAGAGGTGGTGAAGATGAGATGAAGATGAAGATGTGGAGAAGATGGAGAAGTGCTGATGATCTGGATGAGTAGAGGAATGAGCCTTTGGTGAGCTCGTCCTGGACTCTGGTTACGCTGGAGGTGAACAGGATGGAGGAGGGCGCGACAGTTGTGCCTAAAATAACAGCTGACAGCAGCAGAGGAAAGAGCAGATTTAAAAATTTGCAGTAGCATCCTGATTGGCTGACAGAGATTGTGGTGAAGTTTGAGTGAACACCCATAGTCAGCTGATTGAAGGAAGAAGTGTGAGTGGGATGGAGAGAATTGTGAAAGTCTTCCTGATTGAACTTACACTGAGCTTCATTAGGCTCATATACTTCTTCATATACTTGTCCTGTCAGAGCTTCACTGTATAACGCTCTTAAATGTTTGTCCACAGTTTGGCATGAACGCTCTGCTCCTGGCGTCCTGGTTTGGTCACCTCAAAGTCCTGCAGATCCTGGTGTCCTGTGGAGCAAAGCTCAACTGTGAAAACAAAGTAAGAGCTGCTTCATCTTATCATCACTGCAGAGTCACACTGTGAGCTTACTGCAGGATTCACACGCATTTCTACCAATAAACTTTTCCTTAACTTGTCCACAATATTTTACCCCATTCCCGTGACTTTTGCTTGTCTTGATACTTTAATACTCAGTTTAATCATGACTGAACAGAGCTGCTTTCCCATGTTAACAACGTCAACTTTTTGGTTCAGAGCCTTCATCCAGCGCAGCTAAGGTCTACTCTCTCTTGAACCATGTGTCATGTTCCTTGTTGGAAAACCATGCATTGTTATAAATGCACTTTTGAGGCATTTGTGGATAAGCAAACTGCTAACACTTGCTAACCTTATTGGCTCATCAGACATTCCCATCGCCAACTAGCTGCATCCTAGAACTGAACAGCACATTGTTTTGCTGTCGTTATTATTAAGATGCCAACTTGTGCAATGAACACATCGGAAAAGACGCAATATTGCACTCAGTATTAGTTGAACGGGAGAATCAGTAGAAACTTAGACTTTGAAATGTAACTATCATTCTTTTTTTATTGTTGTTTTGTGTTCAGTTCAGTTTGTTCAATGAAATAATGTTGAAAATAATTTCCTTTCTTTTTTCTTCAACAAGCATATTTTTACATATTAGACATATTAGACATATTGTGAACATATTTTAAACAGCAGCCAAAACAATGTACATTCAAAACTTTTCTGAAACATTCTGTTAATTAAAAAAAAAAAATCCAGGAAAACTGTTTTTCTAATTTCATAGCTTTTCCAGGAATGTAATGACTGTGGGGACCCTGTTATTGTCTGACTGGAATCCCACTGTCTTTATATGTATGTGTGTGTGTGTGTGTGTGTGTCAGGATGGTCTGAGTATGCTGCACTGTGCTGCCCAGCGAGGCCACATCAGAGTGTTGGAGTTCATCATGGAGGACCTGGAAGACTTCTGTCTGGACAGAGTTGACAAGGTGACTCTTTGCTTGATGCTATTTTAAATTCACAGATTTCCACATCTTTACTATAACAAACATTTTGCTGTTGAATTAAATGCCATTAAATGAAAGGGACATGAATCTTTTATTAGAACACAGTGTGTGTACAGTGTATGAACAGTAGCTCCTGTGTGTGACCTGCTGATGTCTCTCTGATCAGTCAGGGAAGACTGCTCTCCACCTGGCTGCTGAACACGGACAGTTTGAAGTGGTGGAGTTTCTGATTGGAATGGGCTGCACACATGGTCTGAAGGACAAGGTACTAGGACACACACACACACACACACACACACACACACACACACACACACACACACATGCAAAATTTTCAATATGTTATTTGTTGTTCTGCCACACCTCGGCCAAGCTAATATGAGCTGAAATGCATCCATCATTTCAGAGTTATTAATCCGTCTTTACACGGACAAACAGCATAAAGCAGGATGTGTTCTGACTTTAAATCCTGTGTATAAAGGGCAGGGAAAAAAGTAGCTTAATTACTAGCTACTGACACCTCCAACGGCTGGCTCAGAGTAAATATTTCAACACTGCTGCGAAACTACACACACACACACACACACACACACACACACTGAAGCAGCGTTTGATAAAATCAATCACAGCTTGAACCACACTGCAGCTGCCACTGTACAGTGTACAGCTGAGGTGACGCTGATGCCACAGTTAGTGGTTACCATGAAGTACGAACACATTCCATCAAAGTGAGTGTGACTTGTATTACTACCCAGTACACATGTGTGAGCCCCCAGCTGAAGGAGGTGTGAGATCCTCACAGCAGAGCTGCCGTACAACAGGGCAGAATGAAGCCCCTAGTGTTTAGCTTCTGGAGTCATGTGAAGCCAGTGCTTTGCCCATAGAGGGTTAGATGCTAGAACAAAGGCGGGTTGCTTGCATGTACTTTCCCAGTTTGCTAAATCTAGTGCCTGCTACAGTCCTGTAGTTTTAACTGCACTGTCAACCTTTGCATGACATAACCTACCATAAAAACATATCTAAGATGTTTTGCATTCCTCAGAACAGTTAGCTCAATTTGATGGTCCACCTCAGCAATTCTTAAAAAGGGGTACTTCTGCAGTTGGCAGTGGGTACCATGAAAGACTGGTGTAGCTCAGCTACTTTGAAAAAATAGAAGTAATAATTTGGTAACATCTTTGGGGAAATAAAAAAGTCATTGTTGAAAAATGGAGCCTCTGCAGCTCTGTGTGGGAGTAGTATAAATGCAAATGTGACCAAAACTAGCAGAAAAGAAGCAGAAAAATCAATAGAATCAGGTCTGGTGGTGTCAGAGAAAAAGGTACCATTAAGAATACCACACTAGCAGTACCTCATGTGACAGGGCTGTTATCTGAGACACTAAATGTTGGGCATTACTGGTTTATGTGACAGTTTCAACACAGGCCGACACACTAACGAGGTCGGTGTAAAGAAACATTTGACTTCCCAGTGAGGTGTTAACAGCCCCTCTTGACATGTTTTGATGGATGGATTGTGTGCAGAGGAAGTTGTGTCAGAGTGGGTTTCTGGCTGTAATGTGTTGTTATGTCTGGACCACAGGAAGAGAACACAGCCATGCATCTGGCAGCGAAGCGTGGGCACACAGAGGTCCTGCAGAAGATGGTGGAGACCGGAGTCGACGTTGATGAGAGGAATATAGTGAGTGGACTGGGCTGCAAACTTCAAGGCCAAGTTTTTGTCAGAAAGTATAAGTAGTAATCTTTTCTTGAACCACAAATTTTTGTCTGAGTCCAAAGTTATCAGCAAAGCCACCTTACCTTATTAATGTAGTATTGTTTATATCATCCAATACTCCAAATCCCAGTTTCATATTGGTTATTATTTGTATGTAAAAAAGCAAGTCCACAGTGTGAGCTGTGCTGTCATGGATGAGTCATTTGTTGGTTTCCACTTATCAAATGTGAAGATTTTCTGCTTTTCCCTGCTTCATATGATCGTAAACTGACTCTCTGTTCCGCCCACTGGTTGTACATAAAAAGGTCACTTTTGCCTCTGATAGCCTTTGGTGAGCAGTTGTCTTTATTCCTGACAAAACTGGACTCAGCGTGGAGTGCTGCAGACTGACATGTACCTGTTGTGTTTAGGATGGTCTCACAGCGCTGCACCTGGCAGCTGACGGAGGTCACTATGAATGTGTCAAACTGCTGCTGGAGTCCGGCTGTAACGTCAACGCACAAACTAATGTATGCTTTTCTTATTTAAAGTTATATATAACTTGTAATAAATACAAGACATTTAAAACTATATTTTAATCTTTCTACAACCTGAAAGACCTCGGGTTTAAACTCTTGTTTCTCCCGTCTGCAGAAGAATATGAACGCTCTGCACTATGTGGCTCAGCATGGCTTCGACAGAGAGGTCAGTTTGCTGCTGGAGGCAGGAATCAACAGAGATGCTGTAGACAATGTGAGTAATGTCAGCTCCCACGTGACTTGTTTCTTTGTTTGTATGATGTAGTAGATGTAGAGTACTTTTTTAAAGAGCATCTTTACACTAAAAAGTTTCCACATTGACCTCTTTGGGTAGAAAAGTTTATCCAAAGCGCTTTACAATGTGCCTCTCAATCACCCATGCTCACACACATACACACACGTAACACACACACACACTCACACACACACCGACGGCAGTGAGCTGCCATGCAAGGTGCATGGGATTGTAATGTAAATTGTGAAGTGCTTCACTGCACAGTGTGGGACAGAGCATGCAGCAACCACCACTTATTAACTTCCTGTTGAGGTATTATTAAGAGCCTGAGCAGGAAGCATTGAATGCTGCTTCCTTCCCTCCCCGTCGACAGGTTTGGCCGGGTAACACTGGTTTGAAGAGCCTAAAGCAACACACAGACTGCACCAGTGAATTGGGATCATCTAATTTGTCGACAACAAAACTTCAAATGATCAGAAGCAGTACAGTGTCTGTTCAAAACATGTCTGTTCAGACTGGGCTGATCGCTTGGCCTTCTGGGTGACAAAGAGGAAGCTGTTCCCAGCATGCTGTTCAGCAGTGTAACACTTAAAAGTGTGTACTCCTGGGGCGTCGGTGGCTCAGTGGATAGAGCAGGTGCCCCATGTACAAAGGCTCAGTCCTTGCTACAGCAGCTGCAGGTTTGCCTCCAATTTGCAGCCCTTTGCTGCGTGTCATCCTCTCTCTCTCTCTCTCTCTCTCTGTCTGTCCCCCTTCACGCTATGCTGTCCTGTCATTAAAGGCACAAAAAGCCCAAAAAATAATCTTAAAAAAAGTGTGTACTCCTGGCTGTACTAACACACTACTAATAAATACGTCCTGTAGATCTCAAGAGCTTACACTCGACACTGCACTTCCTTTGATCTGCAGCAAATGTAAAGTCGATCAGATGAATGGTCGTCAAGAAAATTAAATCACACAACTCCTTTAATTTTAGTGAGATAATTCAGAAGATGCTTTAATTGAAAGAAATCTGCACAGAGTGACTTTAAAGATGAATATATATTGATTTTAGCTCTTGAGCCTCTAAAGATTATCAGGCTGAACTGTGCCTCCAGATCTGAAAAAAATTCTGCCAATTTAATTTGGATTTTTGAAACCCACAAAAGTGATCTAGGAGAAGTTTGAGTATTTGGGTCAGCAATATAAAAATCAAAGAGTGAAGAATAATTTGTATAATCTTTGAAACCAAATAGTTGTGTACTTATATACAAGTATAAGTATATATATATATATATATATATATATATATATATATATATATATATATATATATATATAAGTAAGTTTCAAATAATGACGTAAACATATGTCACTGAAATCACTGTTAGCAAAAAACCCTAAGCGTCAGTCTGTTTAGAATACTCAAAGGTGTTTTCTTCTAGTTTTTGTGACATGCTGACGTTGGCTCGGATATTTTTATGTGGTCATCTGCTCCAGGCACGCTACTCCAAGTCCTATACTGCTACATGTAGCTACATGCTAACGTCAGGAAACATGTAATCTTTGTAGCTGATGTTGTTAATTTCTCCACTATTTCGGATGATAATCCTACTAGAACATTTCCAGTTGTGAAGGTTTTGGTTGAGAAGCCTTTATTGCTGATGCTTCACTGTAGAAAGTGCTGCTATTCTTCATCACAGTCTTCCCTCAGCTGCAATTATGGTGCTGAAATGTGGAGATACACAAGACACAGAAATGCTGAACAATCAGAGCAGACTGGGCTTTTTTGGGGAGGTTTAAAGAGACATGCACTATAACTGAGAAGTGTTTGATACAAGTATGAACCTGAAAATAAACAGAATTTGTCCCCTTAAAGTATACTCACAGAAGAAAGAGGAAAACATTTGAATAGGCAACGTAGCAGAAAACACAACATTGCTATTCTTACAGCCAGCAAAATATTGGAGGCCATTATTGGTCTTGTGCAAAGCGGGGTGTTCTTATCATCATTTGAAATGCTCTTCTTTCTTTGTGTTTGAAGCAGCAACGCAACACAGCGCTCCACCTCGCCGTGTTCAGCAACCACACAGAGGTGTTACGGCTGCTTATAGACGCTGACTGCGACCTGGACATCACTGACAGTGTGAGTACAAACCTCTGCAGCTGTACTGGTGCACATTAAAGAACATAAGAGCGGCTGACTCTGCAGGACCGCCTTCATTCTATTAAAGCTAAGAGTTCCCAGTGACGTGGTGATGACTCTCAGAGGAAATGACACAAAGTAATGTCAGGTTTCTGCTGTGTGGTTCACAGAGACAACAGACGGCTCTGCACATAGCAGCAGAGTACGGCTGGCAGGACATGGCTGAGATGATGCTGATCTCCGGTGTTAACCTCAATCTGACTGACAAGGTACCACACAGCACATACATTAGCTGTTTTTCTTGTTCCTCTAGTTTTAATGCTTTGTATTAAAACCAATATTTTATCTTTATGTGTAGTTGTGGAAGCATTCACAATCATTTACTCCAGTAAAAATAGTCATGCTTCATTGGAATGTCTCACAGCTGTTTGGGATCAGTAGGACCTGATAAGTATAAAAAACTAGACACTGTCTTTGAACAGGAAACAGTTTTGGAAAAAAGAAGATGTCCTCATATGAGGATGTTGGGTTTATTTTTAATAGTCACAGTGTGGAATAAAGTATAAAAATGTTTATTTCAATGTCTGAACATAGTGCAAAAACTTGTCCACTTTTGTGTCGGGATCAGCTGCAGACTGACTTGGCAGAGATGGCTGCCATCTTGTTTCTACATGGATTAGTGTATTGTGCTCTCACTACCACCAGATGGCACAAAAGGTGTCCATGAACGAGGACAACAGGTCTACCATAATGTAACATCTATTCACTGTGTTTTTTTGGATATATGATACACACAGCAGGGGAAAACGTGTCTGGAGGTGGCAGCCAGAGGAAACCATGTCATCCTGGTCGACATGATCATCAAAGCTGATCGTTTTTATAAATGGGAGAAGGTGAGTTTATCCTCTGTAGTGTTTATTCTTGTCAAGGTCCAAGGTCCTTTATAACCACCATGGTGGCTGAGCAAAAATATGTCTGACTCAACACATCCAAAAAATCTAATGTCCACAGAATTTTTTCCCCAAAAATGAATCAGTATTTTTTATAAACAAAAAATGACCACCCTCCACCAGGTGGTGTTAAGTTTGGCTCCTACATGCTCATTTTATCTGGACCTGGAATCACTTTATTAAATTATACAGAATATTTTCTCTTCTAGAAACTGATTTTTTTTATTTATTTAATAATCTTTTATGCTGCGTTAAGATGTTGTCTTTAATTTGTGATTGACAGGTCAGTAAACAGCCAAACAAAGACTTCGAACAAAAACAAGAACAGGAGATAGTTTTACCTTTGCACATTGTATGTTATCACCACGACAGTCTCAGTGAACTCATTCTAAGGTCCAAATGAGGGATGGAGTGCTGGTTTTAAGATATTTTTCATGTTTTGTGTTAAATTCGGATGCTTTGCACACAGCACGCCAGATGTAAACCTACATGTACATTATATATGAAACCTTTAGGATCAGATGGGCAGTGAGCAGGACCCCTGGGTGGGGAGGCCTCTGAGCTTCAAGCAGGACCACCAGCCAGAGACACAGCACCTCCGCTCCGTCCTGTGGAACCTTGCCACCAAGCTCCTGTGCCGCGGGGAGTGGAAGCTCCTGGCGCAACACTGGGAATTCAGCGATGCACATATACGAGCTATTGAACACCAATGGACAGGTGAGCTGTGCTGACCTGATGAATGTGAATTAAATACACAGGAGATACATGACATGGCTCCTCCAGCAGGAGATATCTGTCTGAATATCATAGAGTCATGTTATTGGTTCTCTGTAAATTGCTCAGAGCGAGTTTCCCACCTCTGCATCATCTGATTATCTGTACTAGCTGTCTGAGCCCAGCAGCTGAAAGATCGATACCACCCTCATGTCTGTACATAAGTATGGAGCTGGAGCAGGAGTTGGGGGAAAGTCAGGAATAAGTCAGCGTTAGAGCTGTTGGTGGGCATATTTTTGAGCTTTGGTGACAGATAGGCTCACTGTGTCCCTCTGCGTCTTTATGCTAAGCTAATAGACTCCAGGGCACTAGCGTCATACTCCCTTTACACCGATGAGCAGAGTGGGAGGATGATTCTCTGTCTATGCTCAGACCTATTGGTCAAAAACCAAGGAAACTATAAAAGAAGGAGAGGTCATGATGTCAGTGACAGCGTTCAAGGAGCCAGACAGTCAATGAGGCAGGCACAGCAAATCACACTATAACTCATCATATCTTTGTTGTTCCAACTTTGACTGAAAAATCCTTCCACCATATTAAAAAACACACGTTACACGATGCTTACTGATGTTTTTTATCTCAATGTGTGTGTTTATTTTCCTTGTTATTGGTCTCCAAACAGATCATGTCTCTGTCCAACAGCTGCATCTCAAGCCCCTGTTTGGTTCAAGGTAGCTTAATGCTATCTGCTGTTAGCATGAACATGTATTTGGTTATTAATGAATGAACAAACTGTTAACTGTTAATGATATTTGATAATATTCAGGAGGGCTAAATGTTAGGTAATGTTTCACGCTAAGTGCCCAATTAATTCAACATAGTGTTAGCTCAGCTCACATCCCAGCTACATCAGCTGATTCAAACATCCCAATCAACTGATGGAGCAGCTGATTGATGGAAGCAGTCAGCTGATAGATCACATGATTCCTTTCTACGCAACCAATCAGCAAATCTCATTCAGGGTGCCCTATTTAAACTGCTCTGACCTGCCTACTGTTGCTGCTTCCTCTGCAAGCTGCTTTGCAACCTGCCTCCACCCCAGCTCCTCCTTTTCATGATGTGTCTGACTTATCAAAGTCATTTCTGTTTGTCATTGATGCTGCTCTGTTCTGTTCCCGGGGTCTTTGCTCTTAGGGTTTCGATGTATGCGCATGGAAGGGCAGGGAGGTGTGCTCCCTCCGTCGTAGGCTTTCTGTGCAGGCCTCGGAAAGGCAGAGAGGCCCCAGAACAGAGCCATACTGCTAAATATAATACTGCAAATGGAAATATAATTTTCTTTGACTAAAGTGTTCCTGATTGAATCATAAATCTGAAACTTCATTACTCACCAGTACTGATATTAACTAGTAACTGATATTTGTGCTGCTCATATATGCTAAATGACTAACATCAGTACGGATGTAAGTCACTGAGGCAAACTGAGAGGCATTATACCCTGTGGTGAAGTCCTAGTTTGGCAGATATTTACCAGACTGACAGACCAAATCATTAGGTCCAGCCAGAACAATAATAATCAGAGCCATGAAGAACTGATCTGGTTATAACTGCAGTCTGGTCGGCGGTAATTGTTCGGACCTGCCCCTGTTTTTGTTAATGTATCGTGATGTAGCATGTTGGATCCAACAGCGGCTTGAGATGCAGCTGCTGGACAGCGACATGATCTGTTTGGGGACCAACAAAAAGGAAAACAATGTGTATATTTGGACAATAAATGTCAGTAAGCATTATGTAATATTTGTGGGTTTTTTTATGGGGTGGGAGAATTTTTCAGTCAAAGGTTTAAAACAACAAAGTTATGATGGGTTATAAAGTGATTTGCTGTGCCCTGCAAGTCTGGCTCCTCAAACACTGTCACTGACATCATGACCTCTCTGTCTTTTATAGTTTCCTCGTCATAAACAAGGAAGTGATTTTTCATAAATAAAAGGGAGGAAGAAGGAGGAGGGAAGGGGGGAAATGAGGGAAAGAGAAGACATGAGGGCAGGGCTAAACTTACATGATTAAAAAGAAAATTGATACAGTGTGGTGAAGTCTAGGTGAATTAAATCCCTTTCTTTATGTTCACATGATAAATTCCTCATTATACAGCCTGGTCCACTTTTTTTCTGTTCATGACTACAACACATATGGACTACTAAAGCACCTTAACCATCAGTATCTCCATGTATCATGGGAGCTATCGATACTGACTACAAAAATCACAACACACTTCTAAATCACCAAATACAATTTTTACATTATTCCTCAGATAGCAGCCACTTGATTTTCAGTTTCCTCTCATCTTACAATAACTAGTACTTCACATGCTGTGGATATTAATATGTATTACAATTCTGAATTTAACCTCAAGGTATGAAGAGCTTCAAAGAGCACGGTCACCGAATGCTGTTAATCTGGCTTCATGGAGTCGTGATGGCGGGGGAGAACCCGATCAAAGGCCTCTACGAGGGACTGGTGGAAATCTCTCGGACAGATTTGGCAGGTGAGCCCATCAGACTGCACTGTGCTTTGTATTCTTGTATCTGTCACTGATATATGGAGCCCCGAGAGTTGTTTTGAAGAGCTACTGTATTCCTAAAGTCGTGGTGTAAAACATCAGTCTCATCTGCTGCGTGAGGCTGGTCAGGGGGAGGGCAAAACATATTGAATGCAGAGTTGTTCAAAGGAGATATTAAGCAATATAACACTTCAGGGTTTCCTTAGTGCTCAGACTAATTCATCAGTTTTATATTTGTGCCACTGACACTGATTTGGACTAATTCCAAAGACCAGGACTGACCAGTAAAGCAGCATTAGGTCTTTTTGTGTTGGTCTATTTCCTGTGTGGTGGTCTGTTGAGTGATGAGTGTGGGAATATGTTAGTGCATGATGTGTCCTTGTTGTTTTGTATCATCCAGAGTGCATCCGGCAGAAGGCGAACGCAGAGACCAGCTCTCCTAAAATGTGCTGTGCAATGTGACACTAAACACTGTGAGTGACCTCAAAGGCAACACAACAGATCCGAGGTTTCAGTTCACTTGTGTTCACCTGTAAAAACTGAGAACTGAGCCCATGAGAAAGCTTCGTATTATCCGCAGCATGACCTGTTCACATATTCACACAGTGAATATACTGTGATTGTTCTGACTTCAGTTCACAGGGAATTTATTTTCCTTTAGGGTTAGAAAAAGAGATGGTTATAAACCTGTAAACTACTTGATGAAAATGTAAAAAATTTTTTTGTTTGTTTTTGTAATGCATGCAGTGAACACCTGCTGGCACCGCTCATATTCTCTGTACACAAAGGGCTTCTCAGCACATTACAGCTTATCATACAGCATAATATAATGTACTGCTTCTCCTGCAATGTATCTTAAAGCTCCTCTTTCTAAAAGCTGCATTGAGTGTTGTTGGGGGGGCAAAGGCTTCAAAACACACTCAGAAACAAGCTGTTTTGTTTGATGTTACAGTAGCACATACACATCCAGCAGTCACTGATAAACAAGTGATAACCTGCTGGTCTGATCGTGTTTTTAAAGGACTGACAACATCTTTAAGGAGCTGCAGTGTGTTTGCATGCTGCGATTATTCAGCCCTGTTGTTGCCTAAGCAGAGTGAATAGGAAGTAGATCGGAGGACTCAAGAACCTTAAACAGTACCTTCTCTTTACACAGTGCAACTGAAACCACATGTTTAACAAAAATGAAAACAGAAAAACAAGAATAATGAGGCCGGCTTAATCGAGAAAAACTCAAATCAGTTTAAGGCGTGATCATGCACACAGCTACACAGTGATGTTAGCGCCATGTCAAAAGTCACGCGACAACTCGGGGCACCCGCTAGCTCACCTAGTAGAGCGGACACCCCATGTACAAACCAACCCGTGGCCCTTCGCTGCATGTCGTCCTGCTCTCTCCCTCCCTCACTCTGGCTCTGTCCTAATGAAGGCAAAAAATGCCAAGAACATAATGTATATATAGATATATATATATAAAATCATGTAATAACTACAAACAAGGCCTTGAGTTTTTAAGAATATCTGTGTACACGTACAATTACTTCCTATAAAGTCCCGTCCGACCATGATGTAAATCACAGGTGTTTATAGTCGTTCCAAACAGCCACACTGTCAGGAGGAGTCTCTGGGTCTCTGACTGTTTTATTCATCTCTTATTGTGAAGTACTTTGTGATGTTTGCTTCAGGGCGGTGCTATAAATATCACCAGGGAGAGTGACGACACCAGCCACACACTGCGGCAGCTCTCAGACATTAAACACACTGTAGACAACTATGATTGAATCATATAACCACAGAAGCACATGGACATGTCCAGATAGACGTACCAGCATCTTTACTATTATTCTTGGTGTTGTTACACGTTGATGTTAAGTTTTACACTGTTGTGTTTCCACAGCAGCAGCAGTCCTCTCTGTCTTTGCGGGGGACTTCAGGCTCTGCACTTTCTGTTTTTGTGGCCTTAAAAAAATGCTCTTTATAACTTGAGTGTTACATCCAGTTTTGGCCATAACTGGTTGCAGAGAGAGAGAGTAATTCATTCCATTAGGACTAATGACATCAGCAGATCGACCTCAGTTTGGTCTTCAGTTAAACCCAGTTATCTAAAGCACAATGTGGAGGTCGAAACTTTCACCTACTGTCCGTACTATACTTGTGCATTCTCATGGTTAATGGTTAGAATGGACGTTTGAGTGTGTTTACCTTTGTGTTTTAAATCAGTGGTTCGCCACCTGAAGCTCTTAAGGCAGTGGTTCCCAACTGGTCCAGCCACAGGGTCCAGACTTCTCCTTAGTCATTAGTTCGCAGTCTACACAGTGTAATACATTCAGGGCGCATTCACACCAGGATAGTCCGGGGGACTTGATTTGATTGGGCGGGGAATGCCAAAAAGTTTCCAACCTTCATTTGGTTCGGTTCTCTTTCACACTGCACTTTTTAAAGCGGACCAAACCGCCTGGACAACGTCACGCAGTTACAGCAGCTCCTCGTTTGGGGGCAGTATTGTCTGAAACAACCACTGACCAGGAAGAAAAAAAGCATAAGGAAGAAGAAAACCCAGCTCATCGATTGGCCAGGACCAAAAACTGAAATCCCTCCCCTTCCATTCCCTATCCAGCATGTTGCTCTGTACATGAGACAAAGGTAGCAGTACCGAAAAAGTCGGCAGAGAGCGAGAGACTACGACGTGCTGCTGTGGTTAAACAGACACCGAGCGAGGTATTGCAAAGATTTAAAAGTTTTCAGATCACATATATGTCCGTAAATTATACATATGCACTGTGCTCTACGTCACTTCCTCTCTTTGGTTCACTTCCTCTCTTTGGTTCACTGGATAATCCGTTTGCATTTCCCACTGTAAGCGAACCGCACCAGGGTTCACTTGCAAGTGAATTGAGACCCCAGTTTTCAAGGGGACCAGGGTTCTCTTGTTTAGTCCACACCAGAGTTCGAATGAGCGTTCTCACCCCACCAAACGAACCAAACTATCAGTGGAAGCGGACCAGGGTTCGTTTAAAGTGGACCAAATAGCGCCAGTGTGAATGCGACTGCAGCGTCATACTTGTGATTGGCCATATCCTTTAGCTAGTCAGAATGAACCCGCGACTCACTTTTGGACTGCGACCCACCAGTTGGGAACCACTGCTTTAAGGGGTTACAAGATACATTTGAGGTTTTGCAAGAAGACATACAAAATTATGTTTGTTTTTTTTTTCGTATGTTTGTTTAACGTTTATTTATTTTCTTGTGAATTACTGGATAACTTCTTCTGGCCTCCAAAAACTACTTGAATGAAACAGGAAAAAAGCTCTTTAGTTGATCTGTGTACAACATGTACAACAGCTGGTGATCTGTCACAAGCTACACACTTTATTTTCAGTGGTCATCAGCCAAAAAAGCTGGAAAACACTGTCAACTGGGTTAAACTGGGCGTCCTTTTACTGCTGTGTAAAATCATATAAGACGTGGGAATGATGAGCAGAACTATGAAAATTATGAAAATTTAGCTTATGAAGAAAAAAAACAGAATTTAAGGAACTGTATGTGTGTGTCTGTGTATATTTACAAGTGTTCTTTTCTTTCTGCTGTAATCATATTTATGAATCCACTGGACTGATGCACTTAAATTTGACAGTTTTTTTTGTTGTTTTTTTTGGTGACACTCACAGTTATATGCATTTTAATGCCAGGTGTAAATAGCGTCAATGCTGTATAAAATAACTGCCATTTTTGCATGAAGTGAATACATACTGTATCTCTTCTTCCTGAGTATTTTCACGCAGTAATGACATCAGATTTTATAATTATTTGTATTATACATATGATGGTTTTAATGTACTGTATTATGGTATCCCAACATAAATGCCCAAATGAATAGCCAGAATAAATGTTGGCTTTTTACATTTCTGCAAACTGGGGATATACATTTCATTTCAATCAGGAGAGACTCACTCTGAGAGGAAAGAATATTTATTTACATGTGCACATAAGTGTGAGAAATGTGGAAAGTCTTTGGCGATCAGACCCCATTTTGATGTCATATATTCCAGGAGGGTGGTAAAGACGTAGTAGATTAGGGATCCCCCCTCATGGAGTCTAGATGTTGAAGATGAAGAGGGAGCTGAGGATCAGGATGTGAAGAGGAGTGGGCTTGTGATGAGCTCTGGGGTGGAGGAGGACGTGACAATCCTGTCTAAAATGGAAGCTGACAGGAGCAGAGAGGAGAACAGGTTTAAAGTTTGGCAGCAGCAACATGAACGACTGAAGAAGATTGTGGTGAAGTTTTAGAGACTAACTAGGAGAAGGATCACCCGTAGTCAGCTGATTGGAGGAAGCGATGAGATTAGGATAGAGATAAAATTATGAATGAATATAGCATAAAAAGTCTTCCTGATTGAACTTACATTGAGCTCCATATGTGGCGGATTTGTTAAAACTTTCCTTTTCTTTATGTTTCAGTTTTCAATTTTATATTGTCACAGCGCTGTGGTTAACTTACGGTTAGGTTTAAGCACAAATACCCTTTTTTGCCTCAAAACACAGCTGGATGTATCCCAAACTCTCGTTAAAAACGACATGTTTTTGTTGGTCTGGAACAGTGGTCTCTGCTGCTCGGCGGCTGTCTCGCCCAGTTAACACACCATCCACCATCACCTCCTTCTACTCATTAGACACTCAGCTCATTTACATGTAATCTGAACCACATCACTTCAGAAATGCTGATGTGATTTGTATGGAACATACAAATGCAACATATCTTTGGTTTAGGGAAACGTACACTGCCAACATTTAACTCTGGTGACTGGGCTGTGAATGCACATTGTTGGATGATCATTACTGAGTATGTTAAGGGTTTTGTTGTCAAGCACCTGAGTTTGAAATCATATGTGTAAATAGAGTAATATAAGCTGTGTTTGCATGAGCTGAAGACATTTTTTGTGCAGACAACTTTTTAAAATCGCAGCTGGTCCTTGAACTCCTCATGAGATGAGTGATTGTTGTATAAAGATTGCTTTTTCCAATAACAATGCAATAACTAGATTTTCTGCACCAATGCAAATTTCTTATAATTCATGTATAAACTTTCAATGCAGCTATGTACATAAGATGAACAATAAAAACTCCACTTTGAAAACGAATGTCCTCATTGCAGTTTTTAACCACAAATGTGGACCATCAGCTACATTCATTTAAGATAAAGAAATTTCCTGATAGATCTGCTGTTGATTTGATTTGTGCCTTTGACAATACAATAGCTTGTCCGGTTTCTCCAGGGTGGAAGAAAACATTTAAAAAATCATCAAAAATCATGAAAAAACGTCATAGTATAGCATGTCTTCCAAAATCATGAAAAAACGTCATAGTATAACATGTCGTCCAAAATCATGAAAAAACGTCATAGTATAGTATGTCGTCCAAAATCATGAAAAAAAGTCATAGTATAGTATGTCGTCCAAAATCATGAAAAACGTCATAGTATAGCATGTCGTCCAAAATCATGAAAAAAAGTCATAGTATAGCATGTCGTCCAAAATCATGAAAAAAAGTCATAGTATAGCATGTCGTCAAAAATCCTGAAAAAAAGTCATAGTATAGTATGTCGTCCAAAATCATGAAAAACGTCATAGTATAGCATGTCGTCCAAAATCATGAAAAAAAGTCATAGTATAGCATGTCGTCCAAAATCATGAAAAAAAGTCATAGTATAGCATGTCGTCCAAAATCATGAAAAAAAGTCATAGTATAGCATGTCGTCCAAAATCATGAAAAAAAGTCATAGTATAGCATGTCGTCAAAAATCATGAAAAAAAGTCATGTCGTCAAAAATCATGAAAAAATGTCATAGTATAGTATGTCTTTCAAAATCATGAAAAAAAGTCATAGTATAGCATGTCGTCATAAATCATGAAAAAAAGTCATAGTATAGCATGTCGTCAAAAATCATGAAAAAAAGTCATGTCGTCAAAAATCATGAAAAAATGTCATAGTATAGTATGTCTTCCAAAATCATGAAAAAAAGTCATAGTATAGCATGTCGTCAAAAATCATGAAAAAAAGTCATGTCGTCAAAAATCATGAAAAAATGTCATAGTATAGTATGTCTTTCAAAATCATGAAAAAAAGTCATAGTATAGCATGTCGTCATAAATCATGAAAAAAAGTCATAGTATAGTATGTCTTCCAAAATCATGAAAAAAAGTCATAGTATAGCATGTCGTCAAAAATCATGAAAAAAAGTCATGTCGTCAAAAATCATGAAAAAATGTCATAGTATAGTATGTCTTTCAAAATCATGAAAAAAAGTCATAGTATAGCATGACGTCCAAAATCATGAAAAAAAGTCATAGTATAGTATGTCTTCCAAAATCATGAAAAAAAGTCATAGTATAGCATGACGTCCAAAATCATGAAAAAAAGTCATAGTATAGTATGTCGTCTAAAATCATGAAAAAAAGTCATAGTATAGTATGTCTTCAAAAATCATGAAAAAAAGTCATAGTGTAGTATGTCTTCCAAAATCATGAAAAAAAGTCATAGTATAGTATGTCGTCAAAAATCATGAAAAAAAGTCATAGTATGGCATGTCGTCTAAAATCATGAAAAAAAGTCATAGTATAGTATGTCGTCCAAAATCATGAAAAAAAGTCATGTCGTCAAAAATCATGAAAAAAATGTCATAGTATAGCATGACGTCCAAAATCATGAAAAAAAGTCATAGTATTATGTCGTCTAAAATCATGAAAAAAAAGTCATAGTATAGTATGTTGTCCAAAATCATGAAAAAACGTCATAGTATAGTATGTCGTCAAAAATCATGAAAAAAAGTCATAGTATAGTATGTCTTCCAAAATCATGAAAAAAAGTCATAGTACAGTATGTCGTCCAAAATCATGAAAAAAAGTCATAGTATAGTATGTCGTCCAAAATCATGAAAAAAAGTCATAGTATAGCATGTTGTCCAAAATCATGAAAAAACGTCATAGTATAGCATGACGTCAAAAATCATGAAAAAAAAGTCATAGTATAGTATGTCGTCCAAAATCATGAAAAAAAGTCATAGTATAGCATGACGTCTAAAATCATGAAAAAACTCATAGTATAGCATGTCTTCCAAAATCATGAAAAAAAGTCATGTCGTCCAGAATCATGAAAAAAAGTCATTTCGTCAAAAATCATGAAAAAAAGTCATAGTATGGTATGTCGTCCAAAATCATGAAAAAAAGTCATAGTATGGTATGTCGTCCAAAATCATGAAAAAATGTCATGTCGTCAAAAATCATGAAAAAAAGTCATAGTATAGTATGTCGTCCAAAATCTTAAAAAAAGTCATAGTATAGCATGTCGTCTAAAATCATGAAAAAACTCATAGTATAGCATGTCTTCCAAAATCATGAAAAAAAGTCATGTCGTCCAGAATCATGAAAAAAAGTCATGTCGTCAAAAATCATGAAAAAAAGTCATAGTATGGTATGTCGTCCAAAATCATGAAAAAATGTCATGTCGTCAAAAATCATGAAAAAAAGTCATAGTATAGCATGACGTCCAAAATTATGAGAAAAAGTCATAGTATATAGTATGTTGTCCAAAATCATGAAAAAACGTCATAGTATATAGTATGTCGTCCAAAATCATGAAAAAAAGTCATAGTATAGTATGTCTTCCAAAATCATGAAAAAAAAGTCATAGTATAGCATGACGTCTAAAATTATGAAAAAAAGTCATAGTATAGTATGTCTTCCAAAATCATGAAAAAAAGTCATAGTATAGTATGTCTTCCAAAATCATGAAAAAAAGTCATAGTATAGTATGTCTTCCAAAATCATGAAAAACAGTCATAGTATAGTATGTCGTCCAAAATCATGAAAAAAAGTCATAGTATAGCATGTTGTCCAAAATCATGAAAAAAAGTCATAGTATAGTATGTCTTCCAAAATCATGAAAAACAGTCATAGTATAGTATGTCGTCCAAAATCATGAAAAAAAGTCATAGTATAGCATGTTGTCCAAAATCATGAAAAAACGTCATAGTATAGTATGTCGTCCAAAATCATGAAAAAAAGTCATAGTATAGCATGAGGTCTAAAATCATGAAAAACAGTCATAGTATAGTATGTCGTCCAAAATCATGAAAAAACGTCATAGTATAGCATGACGTCAAAAATCATGAAAAAAAGTCATAGTATAGTATGTCGTCCAAAATCATGAAAAAACGTCATAGTATAGCATGACGTCAAAAATCATGAAAAAAAGTCATAGTATAGTATGTCGTCCAAAATCATGAAAAAAAGTCATAGTATAGCATGAGGTCTAAAATTATGAAAAAAAGTCATAGTATAGTATGTCGTCCAAAATCATGAAAAAACGTCATAGTATAGCATGACGTCAAAAATCATGAAAAAAAGTCATAGTATAGTATGTCGTCCAAAATTATGAAAAAAAGTCATAGTATAGTATGTCGTCCAAAATCATGAAAAAACGTCATAGTATAGTATGTTGTCCAAAATCGTGAAAAAAAGTCATAGTATACTATGTCGTCCAAAATCATGAAAAAAAGTCATAGTATGGTATGTCATCCAAAATAATGAAAAAAAGTCATAGTATAGCATGTCGTCCAAAATTATGAAAAAACGTCATAGTATAGTATGTCGTCCAAAATCATGAAAAAAAGTCATAGTATAGTATGTCGTCCAAAATCATAAAAAAAGTCATAGTATAGCATGTCGTCTAAAATCATGAAAAAAAGTCATAGTATAGCATGTCGTCCAAAATCATGAAAAAAAGTCATGTCATCAAAAATCATGAAAAAAAGTCATAGTATAGTATGTCTTCCAAAATCATGAAAAAAAGTGATAGTATAGTATGTTGTCCAAAATCATGAAAAAAAGTCATAGTATAGTATGTCTTCCAAAATCATGAAAAAAAGTCATAGTATAGCATGACGTCCAAAATTATGAAAAAAAGTCATAGTATAGCATGTCGTCCAAAATCATGAAAAAACGTCATAGTATATAGTATGTTGTCCAAAATCATGAAAAAAAGTCATAGTATAGCATGTCGTCCAAAATTATGAAAAAAAGTCATAGTATAGTATGTCGTCCAAAATTATGAAAAAACGTCATAGTATAGCATGACGTCCAAAATTATGAAAAAAAGTCATAGTATAGCATGTCGTCCAAAATCATGAAAAAACGTCATAGTATAGCATGACGTCCAAAATCATGAAAAAAAGTCATGTCGTCAAAAATCATGAAAAAATGTCATAGTATAGCATGTCGTCCAAAATCATGAAAAAAAGTCATAGTATAGTATGTCTTCCAAAATCATGAAAAAAAAGTCATAGTATAGTATGTCGTCCAAAATCATGAAAAAAAGTCATAGTATAGCATGACGTCCAAAATTATGAAAAAAAGTCATAGTATAGTATGTCGTCCAAAATCATGAAAAAAAGTCATAGTATAGCATGACGTCTAAACTTATGAAAAAAAGTCATAGTATAGTATGTCGTCCAAAATCATGAAAAAAAGTCATGTCGTCAAAAATCATGAAAAAACATCATAGTATAGCATGACGTCCAAAATTATGAAAAAAAGTCATAGTATAGCATGTCGTCCAAAATCATGAAAAGACATCATAGTATAGCATGTCGTCCAAAATCATAAAAAAAGTCATCGTATAGCATGTCGTCTAAAATCATGAAAAAAAGTCATAGTATAGCATGTCGTCCAAAATCATGAAAAAAAGTCATGTCGTCAAAAATCATGAAAAAACGTCATAGTATATAGTATGTTGTCCAAAATCATGAAAAAAAGTCATAGTTTTGTATGTCGTCCAAAATCATGAAAAAAGTCATAGTATAGCATCACGTCCAAAATTATGAAAAAAAGTCATAGTATAGTATGTCTTCCAAAACCATGAAAAAAACGTCATAGTATAGTATGTCGTCCAAAATCATGAAAAAACGTCACAGTATAGCATGACGTCAAAAACATGAAAAAAAGTCATAGTATAGTATGTCGTCCAAAATCATGAAAAAACGTCATAGTATAGTATGTCGTCCAAAATCATGAAAAAAAGTCATAGTATAGCATGTCGTCAAAAATCATGAAAAAACGTCATAGTATAGTATGTCGTCCAAAATCATGAAAAAACGTCATAGTATAGCATGACGTCCAAAATCATGAAAAAAAGTCATAGTATAGCATGACGTCCAAAATTATGAAAAAACGTCATAGTATAGTATGTCGTCTAAAATCATAAAAAAAAGTCATAGTATAGCATGTCGTCCAAAATTATGAAAAAACGTCATAGTATAGCATGACGTCCAAAATCATAAAAAAAAGTCATAGTGTAGTATGTCGTCCAAAATCATGAAAAAACGTCATAGTATATAGTATGTTGTCCAAAATCATGAAAAAAAGTCATAGTTTTGTATGTCGTCCAAAATCATGAAAAAACGTCATAGTATAGCATGACATCAAAAATCATGAAAAAAAGTCATAGTATGGTATGTCGTCCAAAATCATGAAAAAAAGTCATGTCGTCCAGAATCATGAAAAAAAGTCATGTCGTCCAAAATCATGAAAAAAAGTCATAGTATGGTATGTCGTCCAAAATCATGAAAAAAAGTCATAGTATATAGTATGTTGTCGAAAATCATGAAAAAAAGTCATAGTATGGTATGTCGTCCAAAATCATGAAAAAAAGTCATGTCGTCCAGAATCATGAAAAAAAGTCATGTCGTCCAAAATTATGAAAAAACATCATAGTATAGTGTGTCGTCCAAAATCATGAAAAAAAGTCATGTCGTCCAAAATCATGAAAAAAAGTCATAGTATAGCATGACGTCCAAAATTATGAAAAAACGTCATAGTATAGTATGTCGTCCAAAATCATGAAAAAAAGTCATAGTATAGCATGTCGTCAAAAATCATGAAAAAAAGTCATGTCGTCAAAAATCATGAAAAAATGTCATAGTATAGTATGTCTTTCAAAATCATGAAAAAAAGTCATAGTATAGCATGTCGTCATAAATCATGAAAAAAAGTCATAGTATAGCATGTCGTCATAAATCATGAAAAAAAGTCATAGTATAGCATGTCGTCAAAAATCATGAAAAAAAGTCATGTCGTCAAAAATCATGAAAAAACGTCATAGTATAGTATGTCGTCCAAAATCATGAAAAAAAGTCATAGTATAGCATGTCGTCAAAAATCATGAAAAAACGTCATAGGATAGTATGTCTTCCAAAATCATGAAAAAACGTCATAGTATAGCATGACGTCCAAAATTATGAAAAAACGTCATAGTATAGTATGTCGTCTAAAATCATAAAAAAAAGTCATAGTATAGCATGTCGTCCAAAATTATGAAAAAACGTCATAGTATAGCATGACGTCCAAAATCATAAAAAAAAGTCATAGTGTAGTATGTCGTCCAAAATCATGAAAAAACGTCATAGTATATAGTATGTTGTCCAAAATCATGAAAAAAAGTCATAGTTTTGTATGTCGTCCAAAATCATGAAAAAACGTCATAGTATAGCATGACATCAAAAATCATGAAAAAAAGTCATAGTATGGTATGTCGTCCAAAATCATGAAAAAAAGTCATGTCGTCCAGAATCATGAAAAAAAGTCATGTCGTCCAAAATCATGAAAAAAAGTCATAGTATGGTATGTCGTCCAAAATCATGAAAAAAAGTCATAGTATATAGTATGTTGTCGAAAATCATGAAAAAAAGTCATAGTATGGTATGTCGTCCAAAATCATGAAAAAAAGTCATGTCGTCCAGAATCATGAAAAAAAGTCATGTCGTCCAAAATTATGAAAAAACATCATAGTATAGTGTGTCGTCCAAAATCATGAAAAAAAGTCATGTCGTCCAAAATCATGAAAAAAAGTCATAGTATAGCATGACGTCCAAAATTATGAAAAAACGTCATAGTATAGTATGTCGTCCAAAATCATGAAAAAAAGTCATAGTATAGCATGTCGTCAAAAATCATGAAAAAAAGTCATGTCGTCAAAAATCATGAAAAAATGTCATAGTATAGTATGTCTTTCAAAATCATGAAAAAAAGTCATAGTATAGCATGTCGTCATAAATCATGAAAAAAAGTCATAGTATAGCATGTCGTCAAAAATCATGAAAAAAAGTCATGTCGTCAAAAATCATGAAAAAATGTCATAGTATAGTATGTCTTCCAAAATCATGAAAAAAAGTCATAGTATAGCATGTCGTCAAAAATCATGAAAAAAAGTCATGTCGTCAAAAATCATGAAAAAATGTCATAGTATAGTATGTCTTTCAAAATCATGAAAAAAAGTCATAGTATAGCATGACGTCCAAAATCATGAAAAAAAGTCATAGTATAGTATGTCTTCCAAAATCATGAAAAAAAGTCATAGTATAGCATGACGTCCAAAATCATGAAAAAAAGTCATAGTATAGTATGTCGTCTAAAATCATGAAAAAAAGTCATAGTATAGTATGTCTTCAAAAATCATGAAAAAAAGTCATAGTGTAGTATGTCTTCCAAAATCATGAAAAAAAGTCATAGTATAGTATGTCGTCAAAAATCATGAAAAAAAGTCATAGTATGGCATGTCGTCTAAAATCATGAAAAAAAGTCATAGTATAGTATGTCGTCCAAAATCATGAAAAAAAGTCATAGTATAGCATGTCGTCAAATATCATGAAAAAAAGTCATGTCGTCAAAAATCATGAAAAAATGTCATAGTATAGCATGACGTCCAAAATCATGAAAAAAAGTCATAGTATTATGTCGTCTAAAATCATGAAAAAAAGTCATAGTATAGTATGTTGTCCAAAATCATGAAAAAAAGTCATAGTATAGTATGTCTTCCAAAATCATGAAAAAAAGTCATAGTATAGTATGTCTTCCAAAATCATGAAAAAAAGTCATAGTATAGTATGTCTTCCAAAATCATGAAAAAAAGTCATAGTATAGTATGTCGTCAAAAATCATGAAAAAAAGTCATAGTATGGTATGTCGTCCAAAATCATGAAAAAAAAGTCATAGTACAGTATGTCGTCCAAAATCATGAAGAAAAGTCATAGTATAGTATGTCGTCAAAAATCATGAAAAAAAGTCATAGTATAGGATGACGTCAAAAATCATGAAAAAACGTCATAGTATAGTATGTCGTCCAAAATCATGAAAAAAAGTCATAGTACAGTGTGTCGTCCAAAATCATGAAGAAAAGTCATAGTATAGTATGTCGTCAAAAATCATGAAAAAAAGTCATAGTATGGCATGTCGTCTAAAATCATGAAAAAAAGTCATAGTATAGTATGTCGTCCAAAATCATGAAAAAAAGTCATAGTATAGCATGTCGTCAAATATCATGAAAAAAAGTCATGTCGTCAAAAATCATGAAAAAATGTCATAGTATAGCATGACGTCCAAAATCATGAAAAAAAGTCATAGTATTATGTCGTCTAAAATCATGAAAAAAAGTCATAGTATAGTATGTTGTCCAAAATCATGAAAAAAAGTCATAGTATAGTATGTCTTCCAAAATCATGAAAAAAAGTCATAGTATAGTATGTCTTCCAAAATCATGAAAAAAAGTCATAGTATAGTATGTCGTCAAAAATCATGAAAAAAAGTCATAGTATGGTATGTCGTCCAAAATCATGAAAAAAAAGTCATAGTACAGTATGTCGTCCAAAATCATGAAGAAAAGTCATAGTATAGTATGTCGTCAAAAATCATGAAAAAAAGTCATAGTATAGGATGACGTCAAAAATCATGAAAAAACGTCATAGTATAGTATGTCGTCCAAAATCATGAAAAAAAGTCATAGTACAGTATGTCGTCCAAAATCATGAAGAAAAGTCATAGTACAGTATGTCGTCCAAAATCATGAAAAAAAGTCATAGTATAGTATGTCGTCAAAAATCCTGAAAAAAAGTCATGTCGTCAAAAACCATGAAAAAATGTCATAGTATAGCATGACGTCAAAAATCATGAAAAAAAGTCATAGTATGGTATGTCGTCCAAAATCATGAAAAAAAGTCATAGTATAGTATGTCGTCTAAAATCATGAAAAAAAGTCATAGTATAGTATGTCTTCCAAAATCATGAAAAAAAAGTCATAGTATAGTATGTTGTCCAAAATCATGAAAAAACGTCATAGTATAGCATGACGTCAAAAATCATGAAAAAAAGTCATAGTATAGTATGTCTTCCAAAATCATGAAAAAAAGTCATAGTATAGCATGTCGTCCAAAATCATGAAAAAAAGTCATAGTATAGTATGTCGTCCAAAATCATGAAAAAAAGTCATAGTATAGCATGTTGTCCAAAATCATGAAAAAAAGTCATAGTATAGCATGACGTCAAAAATCATGAAAAAAAGTCATAGTATAGTATGTCGTCCAAAATCATGAAAAAAAGTCATAGTATAGCATGACGTCTAAAATCATGAAAAAACTCATAGTATAGCATGTCTTCCAAAATCATGAAAAAAAGTCATGTCGTCCAGAATCATGAAAAAAAGTCATGTCGTCAAAAATCATGAAAAAAAGTCATAGTATGGTATGTCGTCCAAAATCATGAAAAAAAGTCATAGTATGGTATGTCGTCCAAAATCATGAAAAAATGTCATGTCGTCAAAAATCATGAAAAAAAGTCATAGTATAGTATGTCGTCCAAAATCTTAAAAAAAGTCATAGTATAGCATGTCGTCTAAAATCATGAAAAAACTCATAGTATAGCATGTCTTCCAAAATCATGAAAAAAAGTCATGTCGTCCAGAATCATGAAAAAAAGTCATGTCGTCAAAAATCATGAAAAAAAGTCATAGTATGGTATGTCGTCCAAAATCATGAAAAAATGTCATGTCGTCAAAAATCATGAAAAAAAGTCATAGTATAGCATGACGTCCAAAATTATGAGAAAAAGTCATAGTATATAGTATGTTGTCCAAAATCATGAAAAAACGTCATAGTATATAGTATGTCGTCCAAAATCATGAAAAAAAGTCATAGTATAGTATGTCTTCCAAAATCATGAAAAAAAAGTCATAGTATAGCATGACGTCTAAAATTATGAAAAAAAGTCATAGTATAGCATGTCTTCCAAAATCATGAAAAAAAGTCATAGTATAGTATGTCTTCCAAAATCATGAAAAAAAGTCATAGTATAGTATGTCTTCCAAAATCATGAAAAAAAAGTCATAGTATAGCATGACGTCTAAAATTATGAAAAAAAGTCATAGTATAGTATGTCTTCCAAAATCATGAAAAAAAGTCATAGTATAGTATGTCTTCCAAAATCATGAAAAAAAGTCATAGTATAGTATGTCTTCCAAAATCATGAAAAACAGTCATAGTATAGTATGTCGTCCAAAATCATGAAAAAAAGTCATAGTATAGCATGTTGTCCAAAATCATGAAAAAAAGTCATAGTATAGTATGTCTTCCAAAATCATGAAAAACAGTCATAGTATAGTATGTCGTCCAAAATCATGAAAAAAAGTCATAGTATAGCATGTTGTCCAAAATCATGAAAAAACGTCATAGTATAGTATGTCGTCCAAAATCATGAAAAAAAGTCATAGTATAGCATGAGGTCTAAAATCATGAAAAACAGTCATAGTATAGTATGTCGTCCAAAATCATGAAAAAACGTCATAGTATAGCATGACGTCAAAAATCATGAAAAAAAGTCATAGTATAGTATGTCGTCCAAAATCATGAAAAAACGTCATAGTATAGCATGACGTCAAAAATCATGAAAAAACATCATAGTATAGTATGTGGTCCAAAATAATGAAAAAACGTCATAGTATAGCATGTCGTCCAAAATTGTGTTAAAACGTCATAGTATAGTATGTCGTCCAAAATAATGAAAAAACGTCATAGTATAGTATGTCGTCCATAATCTTGAAAAAACATCATAGTATAGTATGTCGTCTAAAATTATGAAAAAAAGTCATAGTATAGTATGTCGTCCAAAATCATGAAAAAACGTCATAGTATAGCATGACGTCAAAAATCATGAAAAAAAGTCATAGTATAGTATGTCGTCCAAAATTATGAAAAAAAGTCATAGTATAGTATGTCGTCCAAAATCATGAAAAAACGTCATAGTATAGTATGTTGTCCAAAATCGTGAAAAAAAGTCATAGTATACTATGTCGTCCAAAATCATGAAAAAAAGTCATAGTATGGTATGTCATCCAAAATAATGAAAAAAAGTCATAGTATAGCATGTCGTCCAAAATTATGAAAAAACGTCATAGTAGAGTATGTCGTCCAAAATCATGAAAAAAAGTCATAGTATAGTATGTCGTCCAAAATCATAAAAAAAGTCATAGTATAGCATGTCGTCTAAAATCATGAAAAAAAGTCATAGTATAGCATGTCGTCCAAAATCATGAAAAAAAGTCATGTCATCAAAAATCATGAAAAAAAGTCATAGTATAGTATGTCTTCCAAAATCATGAAAAAAAGTGATAGTATAGTATGTTGTCCAAAATCATGAAAAAAAGTCATAGTATAGTATGTCTTCCAAAATCATGAAAAAAAGTCATAGTATAGCATGACGTCCAAAATTATGAAAAAAAGTCATAGTATAGCATGTCGTCCAAAATCATGAAAAAACGTCATAGTATATAGTATGTTGTCCAAAATCATGAAAAAAAGTCATAGTATAGCATGTCGTCCAAAATTATGAAAAAAAGTCATAGTATAGTATGTCATCAAAAATCATGAAAAACATAATAGTATAGCATGACGTCCAAAATCATGAAAAACATAATAGTATAGCATGACGTCAAAAATCATGAAAAACATAATAGTATAGCATGTCGTCCAAAATTATGAAAAAACGTCATAGTATAGCATGACGTCCAAAATTATGAAAAAAAGTCATAGTATAGCATGTCGTCCAAAATCATGAAAAAACGTCATAGTATAGCATGACGTCCAAAATCATGAAAAAAAGTCATGTCGTCAAAAATCATGAAAAAATGTCATAGTATAGCATGTCGTCCAAAATCATGAAAAAAAGTCATAGTATAGTATGTCTTCCAAAATCATGAAAAAAAAGTCATAGTATAGTATGTTGTCCAAAATCATGAAAAAACGTCATAGTATAGTATGTCGTCCAAAATCATGAAAAAAAGTCATAGTATAGCATGACGTCCAAAATTATGAAAAAAAGTCATAGTATAGTATGTCGTCCAAAATCATGAAAAAAAGTCATAGTATAGCATGACGTCTAAACTTATGAAAAAAAGTCATAGTATAGTATGTCGTCCAAAATCATGAAAAAAAGTCATGTCGTCAAAAATCATGAAAAAACATCATAGTATAGCATGACGTCCAAAATTATGAAAAAAAGTCATAGTATAGCATGTCGTCCAAAATCATGAAAAGACATCATAGTATAGCATGTCGTCCAAAATCATAAAAAAAGTCATCGTATAGCATGTCGTCTAAAATCATGAAAAAAAGTCATAGTATAGCATGTCGTCCAAAATCATGAAAAAAAGTCATGTCGTCAAAAATCATGAAAAAACGTCATAGTATAGCATCACGTCCAAAATTATGAAAAAAAGTCATAGTATAGTATGTCTTCCAAAACCATGAAAAAAACGTCATAGTATAGCATGTCGTCCAAAATCATGAAAAAACGTCACAGTATAGCATGACGTCAAAAACATGAAAAAAAGTCATAGTATAGTATGTCTTCCAAAACCATGAAAAAAACGTCATAGTATAGTATGTCGTCCAAAATCATGAAAAAACGTCACAGTATAGCATGACGTCAAAAACATGAAAAAAAGTCATAGTATAGCATGTCGTCCAAAATCATGAAAAAAAGTCATAGTATAGTATGTCGTCCAAAATCATGAAAAAACGTCACAGTATAGCATGACGTCAAAAACATGAAAAAAAGTCATAGTATAGTATGTCTTCCAAAACCATGAAAAAAACGTCATAGTATAGTATGTCGTCCAAAATCATGAAAAAACGTCACAGTATAGCATGACGTCAAAAACATGAAAAAAAGTCATAGTATAGCATGTCGTCCAAAATCATGAAAAAACGTCATAGTATAGTATGTCGTCCAAAATCATGAAAAAAAGTCATAGTATAGCATGTCGTCAAAAATCATGAAAAAACGTCATAGTATAGTATGTCGTCCAAAATCATGAAAAAACGTCATAGTATAGCATGACGTCCAAAATTATGAAAAAACGTCATAGTATAGTATGTCGTCTAAAATCATAAAAAAAAGTCATAGTATAGCATGTCGTCCAAAATTATGAAAAAACGTCATAGTATAGCATGACGTCCAAAATCATAAAAAAAAGTCATAGTGTAGTATGTCGTCCAAAATCATGAAAAAACGTCATAGTATATAGTATGTTGTCCAAAATCATGAAAAAAAGTCATAGTTTTGTATGTCGTCCAAAATCATGAAAAAACGTCATAGTATAGCATGACATCAAAAATCATGAAAAAAAGTCATAGTATGGTATGTCGTCCAAAATCATGAAAAAAAGTCATGTCGTCCAGAATCATGAAAAAAAGTCATGTCGTCCAAAATCATGAAAAAAAGTCATAGTATGGTATGTCGTCCAAAATCATGAAAAAAAGTCATAGTATATAGTATGTTGTCGAAAATCATGAAAAAAAGTCATAGTATGGTATGTCGTCCAAAATCATGAAAAAAAGTCATGTCGTCCAGAATCATGAAAAAAAGTCATGTCGTCCAAAATTATGAAAAAACATCATAGTATAGTGTGTCGTCCAAAATCATGAAAAAAAGTCATGTCGTCCAAAATCATGAAAAAAAGTCATAGTATAGCATGACGTCCAAAATTATGAAAAAACGTCATAGTATAGTATGTCGTCCAAAATCATGAAAAAAAGTCATAGTATAGCATGTCGTCCAAAATTATGAAAAAACGTCATAGTATAGCATGACGTCCAAAATCATAAAAAAAAGTCATAGTGTAGTATGTCGTCCAAAATCATGAAAAAACGTCATAGTATATAGTATGTTGTCCAAAATCCTGAAAAAAAGTCATAGTATAGTATGTCTTCCAAAATCATGAAAAAAAGTCATAGTTTTGTATGTCGTCCAAAATCATGAAAAAACGTCATAGTATAGCATGACATCAAAAATCATGAAAAAAAGTCATAGTATGGTATGTCGTCCAAAATCATGAAAAAAAGTCATGTCGTCCAGAATCATGAAAAAAAGTCATGTCGTCCAAAATCATGAAAAAAAGTCATAGTATGGTATGTCGTCCAAAATCATGAAAAAAAGTCATAGTATATAGTATGTTGTCGAAAATCATGAAAAAACGTCATAGTATAGCATGACATCAAAAATCATGAAAAAAAGTCATAGTATGGTATGTCGTCCAAAATCATGAAAAAAAGTCATGTCGTCCAGAATCATGAAAAAAAGTCATGTCGTCCAAAATTATGAAAAAACATCATAGTATAGTGTGTCGTCCAAAATCATGAAAAAAAGTCATGTCGTCCAAAATCATGAAAAAAAGTCATAGTATAGCATGTTGTAAAAATTCTGAAAAAAATTCATAGTATATAGTATGTCATCAAAAATCATGAAAAAAGTCAGAGTACAGCATGTCGTCAAAAACGTGCAAAAAAGTCACAGTAAAGTTTGTTGTCTAAAAGTGTGACAAAGGTCACAGTGCAGCATGTCCCCAAAAACCATTAAAAAACACCATAGTCAAAAACCTTAAACAAATATTCTACTATAGTATGTCCGTGAAAATTGTGAGAAAAAGTCACAGTATAGTGTGTTTTCTACAATGATGATATCAGTCATAGCATAGTATGTCGTCAAAAACTGTGAAAAAAGGTCATAGTACAGTATGTTGACAAAATCATTGTATGGTATAACATAAAAAATTAATAGTAACATACATGTAAATTTCTTTTTATGAAAAAGTAATGTTATGGTATATCATAAAAAATAGTATTGAATGTCATGCAAAATGGCACAGTACAGCATGTCATAAAAGTCATAGTATATTATATCATTAAAAAAGTCAAGTATATAAAGTAAAGTATCACATTAAAAAAAAAATTGAGTACAGTATGTCATAAAAAAGTTTATATTTTCTACAGAAGATGATGAAAGGCTTCTGCAGGCTGCAGGACTTAAATCTTTCCTGCCCTCTTGTGGCCGTACCTCTGACCCTACAGTCAAAGGATGCTAAACAAAGTTGTCATGGGGTTTCCATATCAACACATAAACATCCCAGAGCTTCAGCAACATGTTGGAAGACAGTTTATTTAAATATGTTTAACTTAAAATAAAAATAAGTAAAATAAGTTGAGTTTAAAATCGTTTCATGAACTTATTTACTACACAGAGGACATCAAGATACACTGGCTGATAGAAGTAGGATCAAAAGGATCAACTGTTCCCGCTCTCCGTCTTCATCTCATAAACTCTCCCTTAGTGCAGCTCTGAAATCTGGCAAATTGTTTGACTCAATTGTTTCGAAACTGTTATTTCATCTTCAGAGCTGACAGGTAGGCAGCTCCACCTTGTCAATGATAACTGAAGGGCAGTGATTTCAATCAGCAATGCAGTTCAGGAAATATAGCTGGGGAGCTGACAGAGCTTAATAATAACATAAAATGAAATAAATAAATAAATAAAATAAAATAAAATTAAATTAAAAAATAAATCCAATCAAATTAAATTAAATTAAATTAAATTAAATTAAATTAAATTAAATAATAGCTTTCTTTATAGCACTGGACACATAAAATGTCTCCCAAAGGACTCTCTAACTGTTGAGGATGAAATTATTGTAACATTATTCCACAAACTTCTTGGTTTAGGTCTCGTTACTTATAAATGACTACATTTTCCATGACCAAGCTGACTTAGAACATTCACACAACAAGCAATGAGTGGTATAACAGTTTTTTTAATTATTTATTTATTTCCAGTGAGATTGTTTTTCTAACAATAAAATAACCATCAGCAGATAACAGCAGATAAATTGTGTGGTCTCCCGTTACAAAGTGCACCATCAATTTAGTAACAAAACTACCTGACAAAAGCAAATGTAGCACTAAATATAAGCACTGCTATTCCAAAAGAAATCATCCATTAAATCATTTGATTTTACACATCCCAATAAGCACAAAGCACTTTAAATAACAATTACTTATTTATCTATTAACTACAGAACTGTAAAGAAAGATTTCTTGTGGTCAGAAAGTCTGCTCCTCTCCTCATGTGTTCACATTATGGATCTAAATTAAGATCATTACAAATTCAGAAACTAAAGGACATTTTTTTGACTAACACTCAGAGGTTTTGCAGGTTTAAAAATCTACCAGTGTCTGCTCATTGAAACATCCACTGGTGAAGTGTGTTACGATGAAATGCTGCACAGAGCAACCAGGCTTGGATGGGTCGGCCTGTAATGTTGTGAGTAAAAAGCAAAAAACTTTACATGGTTAAATGATGAAACACAGCTGACTTCTCTGCGCCTGAGTTCATCACAAAGTGGAGAGGTGTCCTGAAGTCTGACGAGTCCAGATTTCAGACTGTTCTTGGAATTCATGGAGGCTGTGTCTTCTAGGGCTAAAGAGGAAAAGGACCATCCAGACTGGTACAAGCACAAAGTTCTAAAGCCAGCATCTGTGACAGTGTGGGAGTGTGTTAGCGCCCATGGCATCATAGCTAACTTACACATCTGTGAAGGCACTATGAATGCTGAAAGGTACATACAGGTTTTGTAGCAACACATGCTGCCATCCAGACGACGCCTTTTTCAGGGACATCTCTGCTTAGTCCAGCAAGACGATAGCTGTGTCTCAATTCAGGGGCTGCAGCCGTTGAAGGCTACGTTTGAAGACCGATTGCGTCACATTGGCGCGACCAAGGCTGTCCCATTTCGAAGTGACGATTATACTTTAAATTAAGTTAACTAACAGCTGTTTACTAGCTAACATTTAACTGTTGTCATTACTGTTAGCTAATAGCACACAGCTTAAACAATCCTTAATTTAATAAGGTTACCTGAAACGTTTCTCCATCAGCCTGAAATATATCAAACAGCAGTGTCTCCAGCTGAAAATCATCTCAAGTATTAAATAAAAAAAAAATATAATAACAATCTCTGGGTCCATGATTTAGAGCGAACTAACTTACTAGCTTACGCCTTTTTCATCAAGTGCAGCTGGTTGCTAGGTAACATGAACGCCAATGGGTCGGGGCGAGAACAACTGGTGATACAACCAGGAAACCCTGCGCAGATCAGACCGTCCCATTTTGGAGACTGTTGGGTTTGGCTGATGCGGACTCTAAAGCACGTGGCAAACATTGACTGCAAAGGCTGCGTCCTTCAAAGGCTGCAGCCCCTGAATTTAGACACAGCCATTCTGCATGTGTTACAACAGTGTGGCTTCGTAGTAGAAGAGTCTGGATACTAGACTCGCTTGCCTTAGGCCCAGACCTGACTCTCATTGAAGATGTGTGGCACATTATGAAGCACAAAAGAAGTTATATGATGAAGTTTTATATCAAGCAAGAATGAGAAAGAATTTCACTTCCAAAACGTCAACAATTATTGTCCCCAGTTCCCAAACCCTTACTGAGTGTTGTTAAAAGAAAAGATGATGTAAAACAGTGGAAAACATGCTCCTGGTCAAACCTTTTTGGAACTTATCAAAGACATAAAATTCAGAATGAGTGTAAATTTACAAAAAACCCATAAAGTTTATAATTCTGGACATTAAATATACAGTGTTTGTACTGTATTCAGTTGAATAGAGGTCGAAAAGGATTTGCTAATGATTGCATTCTTTTTTACTTAGGTTTTACACAGCACTCCAACTCTTTATGGAATTGCTGTTGTACTTCTTCCACTTTACAGCCCTTTTGGATTCAGTTGAGGCAGCTAAATTGATATCTTCCCAAGACTGAAGACTTGAGTCTGATCTGAAAAGGGCCTGTGACTCTGTTTATCTATCAGATATGTCCAGAAACAGTGGTTCACATGAATTTGCTTCACGATGATGCCTTTGCTTTTTATACTTAAAACAGCTTTGTATGTACATACAGTGGCAAGCAAAAGTTTGGACGCCCCTGGTCAAAATTTCATTTACTGTGAGTACTTTAGTAAGAAGAAGATGAACTGATCTCCAAAAGGCAAGAAGAAGCTAAAGATGACACTTTTTTACCCAATATTTTAGGCAAGATTACTTCTTAATTCATTCTTTTTTAGTTTCAAGATAAGAAAAAATTAAAAGGGCCTGAAGCAAAAGTTTGGGCACCCTGCATGTTCAGTACTTAGTAGCGCCCCCTTTGGCAAGTATGAGAGCTTCTTAGTGCTTTTTGTACCCAGCTCAGAGTCTTTTAGCTCTTGTTTGGAGGATTTTCACCCATTCTTCCTGCAAAAGGCTTCTAGCTCTGTGAGCTTCATGCACTGCTCTTTGAGGTCTATCCACAGATTTTTAATGATGTTTAGGTCGGGGGACTGTGAGGGCCATGGCAAAGCCTTCAGCTTGCTCCTCGTGAGGTAGTCCATTGTGGATTTGGAGGTGTGTTTAGGATCATTGTGCTGTTGTAGAAGCCATCCTCTCTCCATCTTCAGCTTTTGTACAGATGCTGTGATGAACTGAATCCATTCTTCCCTCTCCCTGTGAAATGTTTCCGTGCCACTGGCTGCAACACAAGCCCAAAGCATCATCCATCCACCCCCGTGTTTATCAGTTGGACAGGTGTCCCTTTTTTCTCCAAACACACCTTTGCTTATTGTGTCCAAAAAGTTCTATTTTAACTTCATCACTTCACAGGACTTGTTTCCAAAAAGCATCAGGCTTGTTCAGATGTTCCCTTGCAAACATGTGACGCTAAATTTTGTGGTGAGGACACAGGAAAGGTTTTCTTCTGATGACTCCTCCATGAAGGTCATATTAGCACAGGTGTCACAGTAAAACAGCGCACCACCACTCCAGAGTCTGAATAACCTTCCTGCAGGTCTTTTGCAGTCAAACGAGGGTTTTGATTTGCCTTTTTAACAATCCTACGAGCAGCTCTCTCAGAAAGTTCTCTTGGTCTTTCAGACCTCAACTTGACCTCCTCAATTCCTGTTAACTGACATTTCTAAACTACATTATGAACTGAGGAAACAGCTATCTAAAAACGCTTTGATTTCTCCTGCTTTGTGGGCATCAATTATTTTATTTATCTGAGAGAAAAATTAGCATCACCTGGCCTTTCCTAACGATGACTGTGAACAAGCCAGAGTCCTAACAAGCTAATTAAGGTCTGAGACCCTGTAAAGGTTGTCTGACAACTCAAATGTCTTGGGATTCCCAAACTTTTGCATGGTGCTCTTTTCACTCTGAAATTGTAATTTGACGCCTTTTGTAGATCAGTTCATCTTCTACTAACTTAACTATTAACAACAAATGAAGTTTTGACCATAGGTGTCCAAACTTTTGCATGCCACTGTAGTTGGAGAAAACCATGATGGTTTCAAAATCTTTTGTTGCAGCCATGCACACCTGTCTAAGAAAAGCACAGACCTGGTTACCAACAGAGCCAACATAGCTTGAAGGGGTGTAGCTACAGTACACTGAGCATGGTAATTTGCTGAACTTTGATTGCCTAACTTAAGATGCAGCACATGCTGTTGTTCTTTTCACTAGACTCTTTTTAGGGTATTTTCATGTCTTCTCAGGTGTAGTCCAAATCTCGATAATGAAGGATGATGGAGATCCCACTGGACATCTGGTTGTAAAGGCACTTTTTGAGAAGAGAAGAGGTTTCCCCCTCTGCGTACAGTACTTGACCTTCACTGGTTTAAGAGATGGATGTTGAGGAGTGGTTGTAATTAATGTCTGGAAAAACGCTTTAGTCTATGTTACAAGCTGTGTTTATCCAGGAGATGGGACTGCAGCCCTGGTTGTGAGGTTGTTAGGTCCGATGCTCTCAGCGTGTCTTCCTGTAGAAAACAATGGCTGCTACCAATGCTACTGATGCTACTGATGCCACCATCGCTACTGTCCTCCACCCCCACAAATGACTGATCACACCCACCTGGAAAGATCAAGACAGCAAGATTAAGAGCTTTGGATCTCACTGACAAGTCCTTGCGTTAGACCATAATGCAATTTTAGAAGAATATAGCACACAACTGACAGATCTTTATGGACAACACATCACTCACCCAGCCTCCCCGCCATATGAGCCAGACGTAGAGTTGCTCTCTGATGAACTGACAAAACCATCTCATAATTGGCCTGATGTTCTCTGGATGGTTGTTGATCAGTGCCTTTAAAACAACAAATCTCAGATTTAGAATAATTTCTGTGTATACACAATGTAGGAATGAAATCTTACACTTGTCTTCCACCAAAATTAGGACGTACTCTATATGTGAGATCTTTTAAACATGGGAAAACTCGCTAAAAATAGGCGATAGACTCCTTTCCTATTGCTGATACATGAGTATACATTTCTGGGTTTTTTTTATGTCATGTTTCATATCGTACACGCCCGCAAACAGGGTTAGTAAACTATAGAAAGCAGCATGGAGGCCAGTGAAAATGTTATGGTAGTTACTTATCTTTATATCTGTTACTGATTCTCTTAAAGACTTGTCAGACTTGGTGCTGACTAATTTGGAACAATGTTAGTGTGCTGGTGGGACAGAAACTGATGGAATTTGTGGCAGCACGTCATTGAATAGCCCAGGATGAAAACTGATGCATCCACATCGGTGTCATGTTTCAATCACTTCCACTTGGAGCCCATCAGAGCTGAAGCTTATAAATACTTGTCACTACTGCAGAGTCATTTGTCCAGGGAATGAATGCCAATTGTAACATTTCCCACCAAAGGCAAAAGCCAAATGGTAGTTTGGTTCAAGTGTTTTTTTTTTTTTGGCCAGTATGAAAGAGACTTTAAAGTGGCAGTGGGGCTGGGCAACACATCTAAAGCACCTGATGGGGACAGACTAAAACTAGAATGCCGCAAAGAAGATATATATTTGTATTTCTTCATAATTAGCATATAAATTCTTAGGTTTTGGCCAAAAACATAGTTTTTGAGGTCACTATGACCTTGACCTTTGACCACCAAATTCTAATAAGTTTATTCTTGAGTCCAAGTGAGCATTTCTGCCAAATTTGAGGAAATTCCCTAGAGGCCTTCTAAAGATGTTGCATTCAAGAGAATGAGATGGACATAAGGTCACAGTGACCTTGACCTTTGACTACCAAATTCTAATCAGTTAATAGTTGGGTCCGAGTGGAAGTTTGTGCCAAATTTGAGTGAATTCCTTCAGGGTCTACTTGAGATATTGTGTTCATGAGATTGAGACAGACGAGGTAACAGTGACCTTGACCTTTGACTACCAAAATCTAATCAGCTCAACCTTGGTGGGCGCTTGTGCCAAATGGTGGGATTTTTATGCCTCTGCCATGGCTGTCGCTGGTCCAGAGTCATAAAAATCACATACGATCTTTTGGGAGCTCCTTAGAACCCAACCCTGAAAGAAATCAAAACTATATTCAGGCCATAAAGTCCAGCGCTAAGTGGCACTGGAGTAAGATATTTTTCTAATAAAAAGTTGAACTGCACTGTTTGACTCCAAGTGCTCATGTGAGGTGGAGGGGCACTGCAGCGCACAAGCTGTGGAAAACAGTTCTGCTTATAACAACATGACATTAAGATCATCATTTAAACTGAAAGGCACCCTGGGGTATCAACACCTTAAAAAATGGTACCTGACTTTACAAATCTAGAATCTATAGTGTAGTCCTGTTAAGAGGACACTGCTCTGTGAGGTATCTGTTTCTTTGAGTTACCTTGTGTATGAGTCTGTAGGCCAGATGGAAGAGAGCCGCCACTCGACCCCAGTTGATGCCATCAGTAAAGATGCTCCTGGCCACCTTCATGAAGATGTCCTGAGCACAGTTAACCTGGTTGATCAGTCTGACAGGAAGAAACGGACAGATTCAAATGTACTGATGTTTGGATCATGACAAACGTTCACAGCAGAGGAGTTCTGGTACAGCAGTTTTTAGAATATACCATACTGTTCTCAATTAAGTGAAAGTAAGGTTTGTGTATTATTTAAAACATCTGTTTTACATAATACACAGTCAAAACTGTGACCAAACCAGAGACTGAGGATTTTTAGTCTGCACTCTGCCTACAGCAGCTGTGAAAAAACTATCAAAGAGCTACTGTTGACTGACATTCAGGTACTGTGACTTATCAATAACCAATGGAGCTGTTGACTGATGTGGTCTTTGTGTTTGTATGATGCACAGCTTACCGTCGGAGCTCAGGGGTCCTTGTCCAAATCAGTTGTCATCCTGATCAGCTGTTTCACCGCTTCTTTGATTTCTGGATCCGGTTGTTCATTTGGCCTTCCTCCCAGAAGCTCAGGGGACACGTGTCGACCAGGCTCCTCTGTGTTTATACGTTCAATCACATACCTAGCACAGAGAAAACTGCCTCACTAAGGAAACACCACATATTTGGGCAGGAATTTAATATTAAAAAGACTAACCTTGAAGGATACTCACTTGATTTGTGTAATTTAGACTTCTGAAGCCTCAGAGTGGCCAACCTGATGTACGTTTAGACATGTTGGTGTTGCTGGACTTGGAAAAATGGGAACCTACAGTAGCCTATCCTTTAAGACACTAGCATATTTATTGATTACACTGAAAATGAAGGCCAGTGGCAGGTGACGCAAATGGCCTCAACTTGAAAAGGGGCGCAAAAATACTAGGGGGGCCCTCTAAAAGTTGACGATTTAAATCATCAGTTGGAGACCCCTCATTCAACTGAGATTCTTTAAGTTTAGCAGGCGTTTTCTTCTTTTTTTTTTATCAGTCAGTGTACTTCTGGGGACGTTTCGGTTGCCAGATTTAGCTGTTAAATTTTGCTTTTGCGTTGCTCTCTGGTACAGGAAGCTGCAAATCCAGACCAAGGGTAAAACTGAATGACTTTGCACAGTTTACACTTAGCAAGTTAGCTAACTATGCAGTAGCTTAGCAAGTTAGCTTGCTAACCCTGCAGTAGCTTATAAAGATTACAATACAATTTTTGTTCAACTGTATTAGATTCAATTTGGAAAGCTTAGCTTAGCTCTGAAGAAGCACAAAGGAATTTTGAAAGAAGCCCAGGAGCAGCATACTGATGATGTCAGAGGGCTGTGATTGTTTTTTTTTTTTTTTTTTTTTCATCGTTGGTCCAGGACTGCGATGTGGGATGTTGATCCAGGAGCACGTCCTATTTGGAAAAATCACGTCGTGCAAGGTGCAACATGTCTTCATATCATATGGATTAGATTAGTATTTTAATTCAGTGTTATCCCTGGTTCAACCACGTGAAGCACTGTGTTTGTTTTGAAAAATATAATTATATAAAGTTATTATTATTATTATTATTACTCCATTTGTTAGGATGAGACTTACCATCTGAGAATAATTTCTGCTTGCTCCAAGATGGGGTCATCAACGACATCTGGAACAATGAGAAGACTGATTAATACCTACAGTCATTTCAATCATCTGCACTGTTTGTTCAAATGTATAGAAAAGATGTGTTATATCGCTTCTGTACTCAAAATGACACCAGGCTATTGGTGGCAGATCCTTTGGGTTGTGAGTTGAGGTACCAGCACATCCCACAGATGCTTGATCGAATTGGGATCTGGGGAATTTGGAGGCCAAGTCTGAGAGACTTTGTTTTGGCATAAGGGAGGGGCAAAGAAATTGAAATGGTTGTATTTTGCATTTATTTTACCACAGATTTTTATAAATTAAACTGCTTGCCTTCCACACCATTTATCACAGCCAAAAACTGTCAAAACAGAAATTCTTGTTGGACTTGCAAATTCCAAACGGTTGAACACATCATGTTCAACAAACGCTTCCATCGTGTACATCGTGTACACCTAACATGACTTCACATACCTTCCCCACCCACGGCGTCCTGGGGCTCCGTGTCTCCTTCTTCTCTGTCCACCCCCTGTCGGCAGTCGGCCATAACTTCAAGTTTCTTGTCAGCTCAGAGTGATGGATGAAAAATTAGGGTAGATATCTGGTTCCAACATGTAATGCTAACTTGGCCAAAAATAAGCTCACAAGTCCTGACGTGTCTGTTCTGTGAGAAATTTTTACCTTCAACAGAAGAACAAGGAAGTGACAGAGGTAACACATGTATCAGGAATGAAAGAAAACTTGTTTATAAAAACAAGGCCATGCTCAGACATTTTGGAGGGAAGGTGCCAAGCAATAAAAGGTCACACCTCAAAATTATTTATAAAAAATAAAATTATATTAAGTAGCACACCGTTTACTTACACACGCCCAAAAGCTCAAATGAAGGCTCTGTATTCAAGAGGACTCCCATCAAATACTGGAATGTCTCTAGCTGGCAAAGACACTGAAGACGGCTGTTGAACAAGAGCTGCTGTAATCTCTTACTGCCTTTGCATTATGTTGTAGCTGCCTCCGAATGCTTCCTCTTTGATTTGCAGTTGCATTCACTTCCTTGTTCCCCTGTGGGAGGCATCAGCACCAATAACGTGGTCATTTTATAAGGAAGTCATTGTGTATTTTATATCCTATTTTGTACTGTGCAGTGTTCTAACTGCTTCTATTGTGTTAGGCATATGGATTTACTGTGGTCTGCATTGCACCTTGAATTTATTTTTATTTATTGCATCTACTTGTTATGTGTAGGACTACAAATGCACATTAGCCTTTCAGTAAATCTGGTGTCAGGTTGGGTTTTCTCCAGGTGCTCCGACTTCCTCCCACAATCCAAAGACATGCAGGTTACTCTAAATTGAGGGGTTCCTGGTTCAAACACAAGGAGGGGGGGGTTCAAATCCCGGGGTGGGGAAGCCCCCCTGTGTGGAGCCCCCGTGGGTTTTCTCTGGGTACTCCAGCTTCCTCCCACAGTCCAAAGACATGCAGGTTAATTGGTGACTCTAAATTGTCCGTAGGTGTGAATGTGAGTGTGAATGGTTGTCTGTCTCTATGTGTCAGCCCTGTGATAGTCTGGTGACCTGTCCAGGGTGAACCCTGCCTCTCGCACAATGTCAGCTGGGATAGGCTCCAGCCCCCCCCCCCCCCGCGACCCTCAAGAGAATAAGTGGTTACAGAAAATGAATGAATGAATAACTCTGTCGTCACCATGTTTTCATTTCCTGTAAATGATTGTCATTGCACACTGTCCTCTTATAAATCAAAGGAACTAAACTAAATCCATTGATGGTTGCATGTAGGGAACAGAGAGCATATGTTGTGTTGTGTCACTCATATTAGGCTCATGTTGGAAACTTAGCCTGATGTGAGCATCTTGGGTTGGTTTAATTGTAAGCTGTACATTCATTTCCTTGGGACATGTGCTCAGTGAGAAAGGATCAGTTTGTATTTTTGTTGACTCCTTCGTGTGCCTCACTGAGTTTCCTGAAAGACGTTCATACTTCTTTGCCATGGATTGAGCAGTGGCGTTGTTAGGCCTGAGCATCCAACGTTTCAGCCTCAAATGGTTTTTAGAAGACCAGACGTAAATATATATCCTATAAGAAGGCTACATTTTACAAATTAGAATAAGGCCTCATAATAAAAACAAAAAGCTCCTGATCTAAAAATCTGTCATTCTGTTCATGCATTAAAGTTCCCGAAACGTTTTGGGTCCTCTGTGTCTTTTAAGCAGCGCATTTTGTGTGATCACATGTGCGCACAAAAGAGAGAGCACAACAGTTATCACTTTCAACGTTAAAAGCTGCCGTCACAAAGAAGCAACGTCCATTTCTGATGAAATTGGCAGATCAGGGTTTGATGCTCGGTCAGAGCAGGTCAACACATATCGAGTGTGGACCCTCAGGCAAGGTTCTTCATGCTGCTAGCCTACCTCACGATGAGTTAAACCGTAAACGCAAGAGTCATACTGGCTCAGATGTTGCCTGGGTCAGCAAGGTCAGTGTCAGGTGTTGAGAAACCAGTGCAACCTGCTGAGAAATTAGGTGTTGGAAGAAGACATGGATGGACTAGAGCAGAGAATATGGGGCTGTTGGAATGCTACTGTACAAGTAACCCCAGGGAGTGGTGGTGTTTCTTGCCTAACTGTATCGATAATAATAATTTGATGAGAATCTTTCTAATAAATGAAGTAAGTAGGTTGTGGACCTTTTCTTGTTCTGATGTTAAAACTATTGGCAGTGAATAAGAAAACTAATTTAACTTGGGGGTGATACACTTGAGTTTAATCTCTTATCTGTCTTCCCTCTGGTATGAAACGCCAGTGATAATGTCATGTATTAGAGCAGTCTGATCAGCTGCAGCGCTGACCAATCAATAACTGATATCCAATCAGGTGGGTGTGTAAAAAGAATCAGACGGTAAAAGAATTCTGCGAAGGCTGCACTTGAGTATCCTCGCTTCCCTCTCCTCTGAAAGCCTCCTCTCTCCTTGACTCCTCCAAGCACATTCAATGGATTTGGACATCCTACAAGAGCGATCGATTTCTGGGTCAAGAAATCAAGGATAGAGGAGTCAAGGAGGGACACTGAAATTAACCCTCTGTATGATTCCCCTGGCATGCAACACCTGGCTGCGTTTACCCTCCCTGTATAAATGCAATTCCACTGTAGGTTAGTGCCACCTAGTGCACAAAAAGTGTGTTACAACAATACAGGCAGCAGACTCAGAACATTTACACAGCAGGCGATGAGTGTTATAACATGTTTTTAATTTATTCACAGAAACTGAGACCAAAGAGATTGTTTATCTAACAATAAAATAATCATTAAATTAAAAAAAAAAACACCACAGAATAGCAGATAAATAGCGTGATATCCCTCTCAACAGTGCAAGATCAACTTGGAAGCAAAAATACCTGACAAAAGCAAATGTGGCACTAGATAACAGCACCGAGGTCCGCTATAAGCCACTGACTGTTCCCATAGAAATCATCCATAAAATCATCTGACCCTCACACACTGCAATAAGCATGAAGCAGTACTTTAAATAATCATTTCTTTATCTATAAACTACAGAGTATTAAGACAGGTTTTCTGTACTCTAAAATTGGTACTGCTCCTCCTCATATAAGAAAGTTTAGAAACTAATGGCATAGTCACAGAGGTTTTACAGGTTTAAAAAACTACTGCCATCTGTTCATTATAAAAACCCACTAGAGAAGTGAGAGAACATTAAGTTGAAATACTGCAACAAGCAACCAGGCTGGAAAATGATAACTGGACTGAGATGCTGGGTCGTCTGTTATAACTAAAAGCAACTTTTACAATGAGCTAAATGTCTTTAAAAGCAGACAGTTAACCATCAGTTAACCACCAGCTTTCCTCCACTTTCATCAACACATTTTAAGACTGTTCCTTAAAAAAAGTCTCTTCTTCCTTCTCTTGTGCAACTCAATGACAGAACGATACTCTGACCAGCAGCTGCTGTAGGTCGTTGCTCAGTTTGCAATCAGCAGGTTAAAGTCTGAACGTTTGTTTTACTATCTTTGCCTCTCTTATTCGTCTGTACTTGGTGTCGTAAATGGCATCTTCCTGTTTCTGTGGTCAGACTGATTCGACAGTGGGCCATAAACCTGCATCCAAGGCTGACCATAGTTTGTAGGCTTGGGCAGTATCACTGTATTACAGTATACCGGGGTACTTAAAAATCCTGACGGGATGATTTCCAATACCGTTAAAAATGCAGACTATCCTTCAACAAACTGATGTGGAGATGCTGTATTGAGGATGTATTGTATGTAGTGCACAGCACGAGCCACTAGAGGTCAGTCTCTTTCGGTGGAACAAGTGGCCAAACAGTGGAGTTACAACCCGCGAATCCGTCACATGATGCCACTGGACCCAGGAAGACTTTTTCCATAGACCGTCATTGGGAATAGGACAATTATAAATCAGGAGATACTTTTTTTGAGTGTCCATAAAATGACTTTTGACTACCCGGATTTAATCGGTTTGGTACGATAACCTTTGGAAAGTCTACAAGAGCCACAATTAAATCAATTTATTCCGATTCAAGTGAGCAAAGCGCTGGGGCCAATGATACGGAAGCAGTGCTGATTAGTCGGATAATTTCATTCAGCACTTTCTTGCAACACTGAGTAACTTTCACAGGAATGAACCAGGTCCTGCCGCTAATGTTGTATCCAGGTCTCTATACATCTATGGGATAACGTTACAGGACTGTAAACAGCCATACCGTTATATACTGTATACCCTTGTTAAATATCAGGAAGGTATGAAAAAATCTGCCCAACCCAAAGCTTGTCACATGTATTAATTCAACCAACACATTCAAACTTAACAGGAAGACAATCGCAGAGAGACAGAAGCAGCAGAAATGAGCTTTCTAACCGCTGGTACAGAGAATTACACGACCTCGGCTGTAAATGCTCCGTCAGTGTTTTTAACGTACGTTCTTAAAAACGTGCCAGTGACATTCAGGTGTATACCTGAGCCAGCGTGCATATGAGGTGTGCCCACCATACAGTGATGGTCAGCTGATCACAGTTCATTAACTAAAAGACTGACTGTAAACACAGAATCAACACCTGCAATAAAGTATCTCACCCTCCAAGAGAACTTCACGACACTAGCTGAAGGAGTTGTGTGGTGGGAGGACTCATTCCCAGTGTCTAGGCTTCTGGAAGTCCCATTTATTTTCTGCTTAAACAACATTAGATGGCTGAATAATGGACATGAAACTCTCTCATTCAATTATCAGTAAAAAAGTTAGAAAATTTCTGTATTTTTTACAGATAGTCAAAGGTTAATAAAAACAGTAGAACGAACATTTCCATTCAAGTCAATATAGCAGAAAAGGCGGAGCGGTGGCCATTTTTACGTGTACTGTTGTCTTTGCAACCATTGTAGTGGGCTAATTTCCGTAAAACCAAACCACTGGAGTATGTTTTCAAATAAGCAATCTGTTACTTTTAAAATATTACTGATTTATCTTTTGTAAAATTTTGTTTCCCATGTTTGTTGAAACATGATTTACTTTAGTTGCCTCCGAAGACAGAGTGAGAGCTGCTGAGTGGACAGCTGGGAGGCAGGGAGAGACAGCGGAGACGAACAGTGCGCAGATTAGCATATTTTCACATCTAACTTGGTAAATAAACGTTTTATTTCAACCAAACCTGAGCTGGTGATTGTTGGAACAGTGGAAAGACTGTTAACAAAATCAGTTTGGGTGAGTTACATTTAGTTTTTACATGGATGTAAAAACATTTACATTTTAGTTTTTTTTAATCGTAAGTTGGAGGCCATGTCCACCAAAGCGTTTTTTTCTGAGGCCACTGTATCTTTCTATTTCTTTGCAAAGGGGGCGCATTGTATTTACGCTACCTTACAAACATCAGAAGCACGATGAGGCACTGAGCATCAAGAGCTGAAAAATGTTTAACTTTGGGAAAAATGCTGCACTCTTCACTGTCACTTTTTACCCAGCTGTTCAATCACAGTGAAGGACAAACACCACTAAGACAAACGGAGCAGCAACAATGAAGGAGAAATATGTTAATATGCTGAATAAATATTAATACATGTTTCCTCTCATGAACCAGTCTCTAACTCTCTCAGCTAGGCATTTCCTGAAGAGTGCCGCACATTTTCAACTGGGAAAAAAACGCTAAGGTGGACACGTGGCCTTAGCAACTGACGTGTGTTGTCAGCATGGATACTGACAACAATCGGCATTTTCTTTTGATTACCACAGCAAATAGGTCAATGTCCTCTCTGCTCATTCTATTTCTATGATAAAAACTTAAGGAGGTAAGTCGACAACAACCCTGAAGAAATATTTCAGTAAGAAACGCCCAGCTTATATTTAAGATTATGTTTTGTTGAAATCTGATAACACCATAAGTAGTTAAAATTAATTCACTTTCAGATTCAGGCAACTCAGACGCTGTTTTGTTGGCAACAGACCCTTTTCCCCAGGAGACACTGACCTGGAACATTGTGCAAATCATTTCATTAACAATGTAATTAAGTAAAGCAAGAGCCCTGGATTGGGCAGCCATTGTTAATGTGACAACAGGGATTTCTGTGCTATGAAATGGCAAATAGTCAGCTGTTAAAAAGGTCTGCTGCAACAATGAAGCCACTAAATTCATTACAGCTCTATTTTTTTTGAGGTTTGGCTTTGATTTCTGCAGCCACAGTGACCGAGGCTCGACTACCGACTGATGGAAAAACATGGTTTCTTAGAAACAAAGCTGAAATAATCAAAGCTGATGCCCGTAATATAAACCTACTGAATCTTTACATTAGCCAGGACATTCATGTGGTTTCATGTGTTCTTCCACTTTACAACTCATTTAGGTTCGGTTGAGGTCTTCTCAAGACTGACAATTTGTATCTGATTTAAAAAGGGTTGTTGTCATCAGACTATTTTTTTTAGGTATTTTTATTTCCTCTCAGGTCTAGTCCAAATTTTGACTCAAGACCCAGAGAAATGTTTATGTTGGACCCCAACCAGAACTCCAGTGTGGCTGCTTGAGGGTGTGTCGCAGCAGCTCTTCCGTACAGTTGCTGGTGAAGGATGATGGGGATCCCGTCGACAGCTGGTTGTAAAGGCACGTTTTTGTTCTTAAAATCCTGAGAAGAGAAGAGATTTCCTCCTCTGCGTACAGTACTTGACCTCCATTGGTTAAAGAGATGGAGGTTGAGGAGTGGTTGTAATCGATGTCCAAAAACTCTGAAGTCTTTATCAATGAGCTGCGTTTATCCAGGTGACGGGACTGCAGCTCTGGTTGCGAGGTTGTTAGGTCCGTTGCTCTCAGCGTGTCTTCCTGTAGTAAACAATAGCTGCTACCAATGCTACTGATGCTACCATCGCTACCGTCCTCCACCGAGAAACAGTACTGATCACACCCACCTGGAAAGATCAAGACAGCCAGGTTAAGGTCTTTGGATTCCACTGACATCTCCATAAATGAGACCATAATGCCATTTTAGATAAATATAGCACATGTCTGACGGATCTTTATGGACAACACATCACTCACCCAGCCTCCCTGCTGTACGAGCCAGGGGTAGAGTTGCTCTCTGATGAACTGGAGAACCCAGCTGATGATTGTTCTGATGTTCTCTAGATGGTTGGTGGTCAGTGCCTTCAAAACAAAAACCAGACGACCTGTGATATTAACTCAGAAACGATTAGCTACTGAAGCCAAACTTCTGTGTATAATGTGAAGATGAAGAATAATGTGGCACTGGGGCTGGACTAAATCCATTTATTTCAATTTTTCAGAGTTTATGTGACTGTTATGACTCCAAGTGGCGAGTTGCTCAGGCTGTGTCACAGTGAATTTAGCACATCTAAAGTATCTGAGAGGGACAGCCTGCACACTGATCTGTAGCCTCAGTCTGTGTTTGTTGACTAGGCACTGGGCTTGCACAGTACGTATGTTTTGGCTGGACCGCAGAGGCGAGGCCAGCCCTATAGACACACAAGTCTGTCCATGAGGAAGTAAGTGAGTGAGTGATTAAGTTCCACCAGTGGTCAGAGTGAGAGATTATGTGAGAGTTAGTGCTTCCACATTGGCCATTGCTCTTTTGAAATAAATAGGTGCTGACGGAGTCGTGGATGCTGACAGTCCTTTGTTAGGGGCTGTAAACATACCGCATCTAACTGCCTGGAAAATGCGAGGTCCGGCAGTGGGTGCTGCTCTTGTGCCTACTTCATGCCAACTTTCAAGGGTGCTAAGGCAGGTTGCATCTGAGGTTACTAAGTAACCATAACCAGCACCGAATCATAGCCTACTCACCAGAAATCCTGAGTGCAGAGCTGATGTTCCTCCAGGCCTTGTTTTGTAAGTGTGTATTAGGCCCAGGATATTGTCCGTGGGACAAATGTAAAGTTCTGGCAGCCCTGCACTGAAATGATCAACTTCTGTTTCATATTTACTACGGACTGATATTTGCGGAAGAAGGGAAAGGTATCTGCCAACTGTGATTGGTTGTTCCTTGTCACATGACGTGGTGTGCGCTGCTGCCATCAAAAAGTTGTTTATCTCAGGGCACAGTCGAAACACCCTGAAAAATAGGCACTTGGGAACGTGTGCGGGCTGCAACGATGTCATGCGATGTTGCTCTGGCATTTGAGCTTGCCTGCCGCGTGCCTACAATGAAAATAATGAATTTGAGGGCACAAACAACATGGCATGTCCACTTAAACATCCATTTTCATATGCTTATCCAGGGCCGGGTCGTGGGGGCAGCAAGCTGAGCAAAGCACCGTAGACATCCCTCTCATCCCCACCTCCAGTGGGAGGCGCCCAGGAGGCATCCTGACCAGATGCCCGAACTACCTCAACTGACCCCTTTCGATGCGAAGGAGCAGTGGCTGTACTCCGAGCTCCTTCCAGATGTCCGAGCTCCTCACCCTATCTGTAAGGCTGAGACCAACCACCCCACGGAGGAAACTCATTTCGGCTGCTTGTATCTGTGATCTCATTCTTTTGGTCACTAGCCAGAGCTCATGACCATAGGTGAGAACTGGGACGTAGATGGACCAGTAAATCGAAAGCTTTGCCTTCCGGCTCAGCTCCTTCTTCACCACGACGGCTCAGTGCAGCGCCCGCATCACTGCAGAAGCTGCCCCAAACCGCCAATCCATCTCACGCTCCATTCTGCCCTTACTCGTGAACAAGACCCAGAGATACTTGAACTCCCTCACTCGAGGCAGTAACTCTCCCCCAACCCGGCGGGGGCAATCCAGCTGCGCGACAACTAACAAATCGTGGTGCTTCCACGTCCAGTGTGAACCCGGCGTAAATCCACTACACTGTAGCACATCAGCCAGATTATGGAGGTAACCATGGTGTTCTGGAAGCTTCACTGTCTTACTAGACGCAAGAGGCATCACTTGGTTTTGTTGTTGTTAGCCACATTTTGTATTAAGTCTCTAACTGAGTAAAAGGTACTATAATTTTATATGTATGTGACAAGGGTTAATTACTTTTTAAAAATTATTTTAAATATGCTTTCATATTTCAATTTTATATTCTTTCATGTTTTAATTCAAATGTCTGAATATTCCAAAGAATTAAAAGCTCATTGCTCTTTTAAAGTGAGCACTTCCATTATTATACCATTATGTTACCATTGTTGCAATAAAAAGGTCACAAACTGACAATAATATTGTTTATCACAATTACTTCTGGGACATTATATCGTCTAACAAAAGCAGTTACCCCGACAGGCCTAAAAAAAAGTGAAGATCATCAGTTGAACCCCAACAGGCAAACACTGGCGAACCATTAGGTAATAACATCTTAATAAAAAAATGGTACCTGTCTTTAAAAATCTAGGACAGTTGCAGCTCTGTTAAGAAGCGCTGCTCTGTGAGGCATCTGTTCCTGTGTGTTACCTTGTGTATGAGTCTGTAGGCCAGATGGAAGAGAGCCACCACTCGACCCCAGTTGATGCCATCAGTAAAGATGCTCCTGGCCACCTTCATGAAGATGTCCTGAGCACAGTTACCTGGAACCTGGTTGATCAGTCTGAGAGAAAGAAACGGAAAGATCTGAATGTAAAAATGTTTGCGTTTGATTTCACCTGTTGTCATTTTTTTCTGAAATTTGTTCCACGTCACAATTTAATTCACTGTAGAGGTGCACTGGTTTCACTATACAACACAGGTATTCAATTAAAACTCAAATTATTTCAGTTACTTAAATTCCCTCCCGGCAAATGTCTGAACTTCATAAATTGTGTCCTGTAGGCTATCTTTACGTCCATCTAACTATAAAGCAAGGAAGCAAGATGTGCCATATCACATCGTTCACAATAATACTGGTATAATATTTAATATATTAAAAATAATTTAACTTTTTTTTTCCATTTTCTTTACAGTTTCAATTTATAAGCCCCACATTGACACCAAAAACTTGAGGTGTTGTTAAAACTGGTAAGTTCAGCCATGTTCCCAGCTAACACAAGCAAACTTGCCCCTCCACTCCCCAACTCCCTCTGTTCAAATCCCTCCAAAATATTACAGTATTACTGTCCCTAGTTTTCCTGAGACTTTGTGTGTATGTTTCGTTTCCTTTAAAACAGTTTCACAGCTTTTACAGTGTCCACCAGTTGTGTTCGTATGATGCACAGCTTACCGTTGGAGCTCAGCGTTCCTGTTGATGTCATCTGCAATCTTGATTAACTGTTTCACCACTTCTTTGATTTGGGGATCCTGTTGTTCATTTGGCCTTCCTCCCAGAAGCTCAGGGGACACGTGTCGATCGGGCTCCTCTGTGTTTATACGTTCAGTCACAAACCTAGGACGGAGGTATATACAGGTATATAATACCACATATTTATGCAGGGATGTCATACTAAAAAGCACTAGCATACTTATTGATTGCAGTGAAAATCTGTGAGACTGGAGATAGATATCTGAGTGAATGCTGGTGGCAGGTGAAGCACATTATCTGCACTCAGGGCGGCCTCAACTTGACAAAGGTTACAAAAAATTCCTGCAACGAGTGCCCCAACCATGCAGACATAGCAAGAAGGCACCTAGGTGCTACATTTTCTAAAGTCCCAACCTTACCTGAGTGTCGTGCCCAGAGACCTCCGCAACACAGCAAAATAAAAAGAAAAACAAAAATACAGGCAGAGGGCGGAGCCTCTGCAGATAAATACACCGCCACACACTTCTAGTGGGTCATGAGTGATGACTGAGGGCGATTAATTCTGTCTGATTCTATGCATTGTGTTTTTTCTTTTACCTTTAAGCTTGGGGATGATTGTCAGTTTTATTTTTTCCCCTGAAGACATGATTGAAATTTCAGATTTTTTAAAGGCTTCATCAAGACTGTGTTCAGGTTAAGGTAAGAAATGAATATCGGCACAGAAATAGAAGCAACTTTTGAGTCTCTTCAAATTTATTTTTATATTGCACAAAAATCAACAATTACTTTAAGAAGTCTAATAAATTATAAGTGACTTTAGTAAAAATTTAAAGATGAATGTGAAATGCAATTTGCAGTGAACTGACTGAATCATGAAAAAGCACTGGTATGGTCATTTATCATTCATTTTGGACCTTCAAAGTCTATCCCAGTTCTACAAAAACATCTTGGCTCCCTGTCTACAAACATCAAACCTGCGGCCAGAAGCCCTGGTGGAATATGTGACAGTGATCTTTTGTTTGGAAAAACAAGAGTCATTCATTCCACAGTCATTTATTCATTCTCGTAACTGCTTATCCTGTTAGGGGTCGCGGGGGGGCTGGAGCCTATCCCAGCTGACATTGGGCGAGAGGCAGGGTTCACCCTGGACAGGTCACCAGACTATCACAGGGCTGACACATAGAGACAGACAACCATTCACACTCACATTCACACCTACGGACAATTTAGAGTCACCAGTTAACTTGCAAGTCTTTGGACTGTGGGAGGAAGCTGGAGTACCCAGAGAAAACCCACACTGACACGGGGAGAACATGCAAACTCCACACAGAGGTGCTCCCTCACCCTGGGTTCGAACCAGGAACCCTCTTGACAACGCTAACCATTGCAACACTGTGCCACTCATCTTTGTTAGATTTTTTTAATTCAGTGTATTTAAATGTTTATTCCTAATTCAACCCAAGTGCTGTAGAAATAAAGTGTATAACTATTAAGTAATAATAAGAAGAAGATGATGAAGAGCAATAAAAATAAGAAGACGAACAAGAACAAGAGCAAGAGCAAGAGCAAGAAGAATCAAATCATTATGAGACTTACCCTCTGAGGACCACTGCTCCTTGCTCCAGGATGGGATCATCAATGACATCTGAAACAATGAGAGGATTAGTTAATTCCCCGCAATCATTTTAATCACCATTAAATTTATGTTTTAATGTATAGAAAATGTTTACTTTTTACAACAACTTTAACAAGTCTGCTATAAATTCTGTTTAGGCCAAAGTTTGACAACAATTTACAAACAGTTCACTATTAAAACTACTACGGTTGAACATGATTTTTTTTTCAGATCTACATCACAAAACTATGTACATCAATTATACACTGAAACATCAACAGAAAATAAGACATTAAATTGTGCAATAATACTCCACACAGATAAAAAGAGCATTGTGTCTACAACCAAAACACCATCAGACCACAGACGTAACATTTGGCAATACAATTTCCATGTGATTTAGACGCTCTTTACGAGTTATTACTTTCAAGGAATCATTGTAATGAGATAGTTCATTACAGCAGCGATCGAAAAAATGATTTTTATTTGTGATCTTTTCCCGGAAATAGCAAAATTAAACACGTCTTTTGAGTTGGGAGGATTATATATTGCACAGCAATGTCTGATGGTTGGGGAAATCATTGTAGCGTGATATAAGAAATGTCATTTTGTGGTCTGTTCTGCCAAGCTTTCTCTCAACAATGTAGGCTGTCTATATTGCCTACATAATCTGGCAACTTTTTTTTCAAATTACCAGTAAAAATTTACTATTGCAATGGTTGCTTTCAAAAGTTTCTCTTTTTTATTTAGGCTATTTTTAAAAAGTTTTCCACGTACGTCTCATTGTGACGTCACCTTCCTAATTATAACATTGGCAGATCCGTCATTGTGCCGTCATGAGTCCAGTCATAAACCCATAATTAAGTTGTATTTATTATTTAATAGTCACATGTTTATTTTGTGTATTAAAAGGAAAGTTTTTTGTTCCAACTGCACCCTAAATAAATTCTGAAACCTTGTCCAGACTTCAGGGGGCAGCACTCACAGCCCCAGCAGACCTACACTCTGACTCACACTGTCCTGACTCAGGCAAATATCTGCCCGTTTTATTGCTTTGTTTGTTCCCGACTGCACTTTAATTACCGGGTAGAGCAGACAAAAGACCTTTAAGACTCTTTATAATGCACACATGAAATCGGCTTATATCCAAAACCTAATTTGAAAACCTGACGACAGTAAGTTAGACCAGCAGCACTGAACCAGCTGTATGAGACAACATATTGCTGATATTAAAGAGGAGGTAAAACACTGTACAGTGTGACTGTGGTTCATTTTAGTTTCTGTCTTGGGTAAGATGTGTCACTGCACTCAAACTTTATATCCACTTAGATTTGCCAGTAAAACTGTATGTTGTTCCTCAGTAGGAGTTTTTGAGGTAGGCTTGGTAAACTTGGTACTGTAAAGCATATTTAGACCTTTGATAGCTGTTATGATCTCTGACAATATTTTTTTATGTTACGTTATGTTACTATAACTTTAAGTTACCTAGCTAAGTAAGTTGTCTCTGAGTTTGTTAAATTAACATTAATTGATCCCTTTCGAGAGAACTATTGAACTGGCCAGCTAACGTTAATATCAAAGTGGAATGTCTCGGGGGCTTTGTGTCAGGATTTCACTGTCTTGCAAGTAAAAATCCTTTGTACAAATGTGAGGGGAAATCTGGTGGTCTAGTTACTGTTCATTTTTTTTAGACTGGCATGAGCATTTTCGCGCGCTAAAGTCAAGGTCTCGAGCTCCAAACACAGACTTTCTGTGAACAGAGGTTTCCATGGTCACCGTAGACGGCGGGAATTGGAGGGCCGTGCAAGCCCACGGAGTAAGCTGTGCCCACCCTGGACAGAGCCGAGCCACAGCGCCACTGTCCAAGCTAAATTAAATGAAGTTTTTAGTTAGTCTGTTTTTAAAACCATCATGAATGTGATTCATAATTTTACATTTTTGTTTAACATAATTCAAGAGGAGGAAGCCTCAGAGTGTCCGTCATGAGGATAGGCTGCGGTCTGTTATAAAAAGTATGAGCAAATCATGTGCTGGAAAAAGTCAGTTTAGAGCCAGGTGAAACCTGTAATGTTGAAAAATCAGTGCCCCCCAGTTTGTTTCTGCAGCCAGGTCTGGTCAAACGTACAATAATATTTTTCACCAATGGTCCTGATGCACTCAAAAATTGATTAAAATATAAATGATTCTCCAAATTTGGTTTCAGGGAAAATGATAATACCCATGAACTTTAAGGCACGTCAAGGGGATTCAAAAATGATACTTACAGAAATGAAAAGGTTATTTCCTTGGTTGTGTAATTTCAGTGACTCTTCTCTTGTGTTTATAGAATATTGAAGATGGACAGGAAGTTACAGACAGACAACACAGCCAGAACTTGAACTTAATAAGCCTGTGCTTTTTAAAATCTAATAATATAATAATAATAATATATACATACATATATACATACGTATATATATATATACATATATATATAATATTTTCGCACACCCCTTATAGAACTCCATTTTATCAAGACTAAAAGGTCTAGTGGGTAACATTTAGGGAGTTTCAGGGAAATCTGGCAGTGAGGACTGCAGATTGCAACCCGCTGAAACTTCTCCTGGTTAGGATTCCTTTAGCTTTCATTGTTCAGGAGATTTTAATCGGGAGCCGAATTATCCACAGAGGTCTCTTTGTCTCCAAAGCAAATGGATCAGCTGATTAGAACCAGTTAAAAACAGTGAATAAAGTATTTCATGTTACAAATCAGTGTTTCTTCTACACTGTTTGGCACATTGCAGACAGCCATTTTCTTAGTCAACCAATAGTCATCATTTAGGGCGCCAGCATGTTTACGAAATTATTTGAGGTCTGATTTGAAAGTGTGAGAAAGAATAGTCTCAGTAACATTGTTAACACTGTGCTACATTACAGAGAAATACAAACCGTACTAATGAACCTTCATTAATATAGGCCTATATTTTATCTCCAAGTGCACGTCACACACTGAGCGAGCCTGCCTGTTAATGACGCTGTGGGCTAATGGGCATGTAGCTACTTCCATGTTTCACATGATACGTCATGTTTGTAGTGGACCAATGAAGATGAGTTTACATATCACCTTGGGTTGGTCCTTCACCTTCTCAAAATGATCCCACACTTTGGATTTCCTGCCCCACATGTTATTAACTAGCCTGTGGAATAACAGCAGGTACCAGCCCTGGAGATTAACCTGACTCCTGTCTGACTGCTGAGCGTGGACACTTCCTGTGTCTGTCCTTTCAAATTAAATTCCCACATGGTGCAGTCATATAGGTTTGGGTTTATTTTGACAAGGTGCATTTCCATGTTTTGTTTTGTTTTTAACACGACCAATGAAATCTTGCAGACTAATGACCTTTCTGATTGACAAACATTTGGTCGCCTATCAAGAGGCCCTGAGCAAATGGCACTGTTTTTAATTTGATGCGAGTTCTTCTCAAAACTCAGGCATATGTTCAATGTGGCTATCACTCATAAAGGCCCAGCACACTGTTGGAGGGCCCACTCTCTCTATGGGCCCCCACCTCACAGCTGCACTGCCTGCACTGTCTGTATTTACACCCATGATTGCCGTGTCATATGGTGCACATCATAAGAACCACAGTCATGTTGTTCAGTGTTTTGTCTCCATTTTAAAATGTTTTTGGTTAACCACAGGACCAACAGGGAGCACCGTGTGTTTAACCAGGTAACGTGACAAATGTCAGGTAGTCTTACACAACACAGCTGACGCTGGCTCGAGGTTCAAATACACCTCAGAAACAGCTCTGTTCCCCTTCACATACCGCGGTTTCCTCCTGAATGAACGGTGGTTATGTTATGGTTAGCTGTGGCACAGTTATCTGGGCGACACGACGGTGAGGTCTGGGTCAGTAAACACAGCAGAGGACGAGAGGCCGGGGTGAAGGGTGGAGGTAACGAGGGGACACAAACTTCGACACAGACGTCTCTCCGTTCTTGATAAGACAACATGACGTCACCAGGAAGCTAAAATTAGACACTAACGTTCACAGGAAATCCAACAAAGTTCTGTTTCAGTGGAAAAAGGCCGCTTTAGCTGGTGAGTTACACCTGACATGGCTTCACATACCTTCCCCACCCACGGCGCCCTGAGGCTCCTGGTCTCCTTCTTCTCGGTCCTCTTCTCCTCGGCTGTCAGCCATGACTTCTGCCTTAGTGTCGGCTCGGAGCGAGCTCGGAGCAATGAAGGAGGAATTAAATGTCTGGTTACAACATTTAACGTTAGCTTAAACCGAAAATAAAGTGACTACACCGGACGTGTCCGACCCGTGAAAAGTTTTCGTCTTCCACTGAAGAACAAGGAAGTGACAAGGAAGCGCGCAGCGGCCACCGGGCGGCACGCCTCGTTTTCCCCCGGTGGGAATCAGGCTTTCAGGAAATCACACTGTAAACAAAATATCGTCTGAGTACTGTCCACATTAAAACCACACAGTCTCTGCTGGTATCTCATCTGTCTGAAGTAATAACTTTGCGGACAAACCGGATGTCCATGTTGGCCCATATGGCAACAAGGGGATGTAATGAAATGTGAAAATACTACATTCCTGAACGTCTCACGGGCCTCTGGATGTTCAGATAACCTCCACTCAGGACTACACTGTTTATTTCTGATGGGAAACACGTCATCACTGTTTTTGTGAATGAAACTGTGTAGTTTAATGTGTTTAAATTAAGGTATTTTAAGGTTTTTGACAACTCTCGGTGTGGCGTCTTATCTTTAACAGTGGTGCACCCAAGGGATGGCCAGGGGGGGACATGGCCCAATAGCCCCTCTTCCACCAACATTTCCAGGAACTTTTATTACCAGGAATTAATTTACCTGGGTAAAATAATTCATGGTAATCTATGTGGTTTGTGTTTCCACTGCACCTCAAAGTTCCAGAGAATTTATTCAAATCAGGCCGATGACGTAGATGCTTCTCTACCAGCCTCCGCCAGCTTGTTGGATGGTAACATGGTGACATTAGTGCTGGTAAGGAGAGAGGGTGGGCTGTTTGTCTCAGCCAGCAGCTATGTTTAAAAGTATTTTAAGATAAGAGTCAAACAGCTGTCATTTGAGCTTATTAGTAACGATTTGCTATTAGGCAAACTAGCGTGTTGTCTAGATCATTTGTGAGTTTGTTTTCACCGCTTACCATAGCGTGTGTGTGTGTGTGTGTGTGTGTGTGTGTGTGTGTGTGTGTGTGTTCAGCGCCTGCACAGAGCGCAGAGAAGAGGCTGCAGGATGATAATGAATTAAACCAAAATGTGTAACAGTGCCGTTATAAGAACCGATACTGTAAGTGCTTATCAGTACAACAGCAGAAATGTGTACTTGTAGAAATGAAATAAAGTTTGCAGCCACACTGGCACAGAAGTGCGGAATACTGCAAGTGTCAGCGTTCTTCAGCACACAGCCCCGCCCCTCAAGAATTCCAGGGAATCTGAAAAATCCTACCCACCTACTGGGTACTTTTTTCAGGGAAAGTTGGGGGTAGGGGGAAAGTTTTTTTCCCCGGGTAATTTTGGTGGAAACGCTCTGAGGCTTTCAAAATCCTGGGTAAATGAAAAGGGGCTATTGTCACGATGATGTCATTTCATTTCCTGGAGGTAAAGCTGCCCCTCCCCCACAGGGCTGTAGGCTACACAGGAGTCTTAAAATGTGGTCTTGTTGTGTTACTGGGAGCCAGAATAGAAGGAGTCATGGCTCAAAACCAGCCGCCACTGCCCGTCAACAAAAACAAAGATGGTTAAATGTGATCAGACCAAAGGACTGGACGGAGGCCATCATCAAAAATGCTCACATGTGCAGCGCACACTTCATATCAGGTTAGGGACAAAGTATTTCCTGTTGTAGGGATGAAGAACGTTATGTGTATTAAGGGTTATCATGTCCACCTCATCAGAAACTGGGGAGCTATTAAGAGGAAGATTGGATTTCTCTGGAACACTAACTTTTTAGCACATTAGCTAACGTTAGCTTCCATAGCAAAACATTCATTCATTAATTTTCTTGATTACTAAAAGTATCTGTCATCCAAGAGAGACAGTAAAAATTAATAGAACAGTCAGAGTTGTCATATTAAATTTAAGGTGTGCTGATGGATTCACATCGTCAACTCATGCATTGAGTAACATTACAAGTTAACGTTCCACCTTAAAAGTTGCCGGCAGTCGGCCCAGTGAATGAAGTGATTTTTTCTCCGACTCCAGCTGCTGTGAGAGGCAGCAAACATCCTTTCATTTTATAGTTCCAGTTTACTAATAAAACTCTCCATGGTATGAACAGTGGTTACATGAGCCTCAAAACCAGACACAACTCAGCCCTGAGCAGAGTGACCGTCCTCTACTGACCAATCAGACTGCAGTGTTCACAGCTCCACCTTTTAGTACCAGATCTGTGTGCTAGGTACCCCAACAGAGGGGGGACCAAACATGGGGACGGTGAGGAATGGTTCCAGTGGCCCCATGTGTCCACCCCTATGAAACATTTCTGTGGGCACCACTGGTTGTTATCTGTGTCTGTTCATCTATTAATGTCTGTGTCACCACTATGAAGATACAGTGGTGATTTGCATGGCACTGGTGTTTCCAGGTATGGGCGGTAAGGTTGGCCCCTAATAGAACTTTACGTTGTTGAATGAACCCCTACAGCGGCCAGGTGAGTTCGGGGCTTTATGAAGAGGCAGCAACTAGGAGCAAGACCGTAAGATCCAATAAACACAACACTGAAAAAACACAATTATAGTGAAACGAAATGCCAAATGAGTGAATTTAGGGTTGGCTTTAACTTTCACTTCTACAGGTGAGCGTGTTTACCAACCATGACCAACAATTCTGCATCATGCACCTTTAAACTCTGTGCTTCCTACATATTCATTATGACCACAAAACTGTCAAAGGATCATATGTGTCACATTTTTAACATTTTAAAAAAAATTCCTGCAAGGTTTTTTGTTTCATTCTTTTTATTAAAATGTTTCTGGTTAATTTAAATTATTATTTAAATCAAATATTAACCCATTACATGCCAGTGTGTATCGTATACCACTAGTTTGTTGTTTTGTTTTGTTAAAAAAAACATTCAAAATATTTTCAACATGCTAACAGGTAATGAGATTATTCTACAATTACTATCCCAGTCTGACAAGGTTCAATCGTTTTGGTTAATTTTTTTTTTTTTTTTTAGTGCAATGTCAGATTTTAATAAAAGTTTTTTTTTTTTTTTTAAATATGTCATGCCACCCTCCCACTGGTAAAATTATACATTTTTGATCAATTCCTCAATGGAATTTTAAAAAAATATTTTTAATTTAAATCATCATTTAATCAATTATTAACCCTCTACATACCAGTTTGTATCGTATACAAGTCACGGCTCTCCCACGGGCCAAACGGAAATTTGAAGTGGCTGCATCTGTACCACTAATTTGCATTTGTGAAAACAACTCACATCACCAAACAATGGTCAAACATGGCACAAGGTTTAAGGGAACAGGGTACCATGTCACGTGATAGTACTCCATTTATTCAGAAAAGAGAGGCTCAGTGGGGGCATATATGCCAAAAAACTTTTTCAGGGCTTCTGTGTTTTTTAGGACCCATAGTGCACATGCATTATAAAACTCCTCTGGCTGTGGCTGGTGAGTTACTGCTGCAGTTTTTTAACCTTTTGTTAGATCGAATTTCTCAAATTTTAATTAAAAAAAGGTATTTCTTGCCACATGGAGGTACTGTACTGTAGGTTAATGATGACTGGCAACCCAAATAGGACCCATACATATACCATATGTGTTGCTGTAAAGCTGTAGTCGGCTACAAGTACATGCATACAGACCCTTTTTTAATCTCAAAAGTGGCATATGAGGTGAGTGTCATAAGCAGTTGTCATATTGCAATTATGGTGTCAAAATTTTTGCACCACCTACATCCTACACAGGCTTATCAACACATACATGGTCTGGACTTTTTGTCACAATTTGTGGAGGCACAGCCACACAGACCTGTTTCATTTCTCTTTTTCTTGTCTTTTTCACTTTCAGTATTTATTCTTCCACCCAGTAAGCACGTTCTTATCTCCCATGATGAATACAGTTTTACCGAGATTACGCAATGGTGTCAGGAGGGCAGTGTAAAGGTTAATGTCTGAATCTGTCCTGCGTTTGTCATCCACAGCAGCTGGCACGTGGTTCATCCCTTTAAGCTCAATAACCTCCTTTACAATCATCTGAAGCCAGCACATGCAGTGTATGACCCCTCTGTTATGTGTCATTGACTGATTCACATGGTCAAAGTGTGATCATGTGGTCCAGATCCACTGGTCACCTTTATGAAAACAGATTCATGGCTGCTGGAGCCTATCCCAGCTGACACTGGGCGAAAGGCGGGGTACACCCTGGACAGGTCACCAGACTATCACAGGGCTGACACATAGAGACAGACAACCATTCACACTCACATTCACACCTACGGACAATTTAGAGTCATCAATTAACCTGCATGTCTTTGGACCGTGGGAGGAAGCTGGAGCACCCGGAGAATCGATCACATGCTAATGTGTGCTCACCTTTGTTCTCTGATTACTTAAGATCCAGACGTTCAGGAGGTTTTTTACCGTGAGCCTAATTTTCTGCAGAGGTCTCTGCCTCTGCGACTAAAACCAGTAAAAATACCAGTAAAAACACTGAATACGTATTTAGATATGGTGAATTCTAAATACAGTGGCCAGTATGACAAAACCAGAAAATGCAAAAATACAAAGGGCCCTATCAGGAGCCAGTCTTTGGTTTGTCCGTTTTCAACTACTAGAGATACATGGCGGTAAACATGGACATCTACATAAAAAAGGACCTGCACCTATGGAGATATATATTTAGATATATATCGGCTCATTCCAAGGTAACAAAACATGATTTTTATTTTCAAGTGATTCTACCATGAAGAAAATATTCTTATAATATATTCAATTTCTGCCAATATATCCCCCTAAATCCTACAAACTGAACCTTTAAAATCAAGGACTGGAACCCCTGTGAAGCTTTGGCGACCCCTGTACAAGGGGTCAGGCTCCCAGGGTTGAGAATCATCATGTAGTGTCACATCATCTCTCCTTTTTGTAGATTCTGCAAACAGAATCACCACCAGTTTAGGAAAACTATCACAGAGACCAGAGATGACACTCTACATGATACATTTATTGCTCATTACTCCTTTCAAAAGGCCGAGTTCTGACTGACAGTGTACTGTAGCCACTGGCTGCAGCTGCTCTGCCAAACTAAGTGCCTGCTGAGGGCCTCTGTGGCCAGCAGAGGGCCCCCAAGACTGCTTGAAATGTCCCACAAACAGAGCTGGGTGGCCTTCCATGGGTCCTGTGCCCACAAAGCAATGGCCCTGTCTCCCCCTCATCTCAAAGCGGGTGTTAATGTTTACAACTTCAGTGAGACGATGAGGTCACAAAAAGAGAGGACAAAAAACACCGTAAGAGGAAAAGCAAGTTTGATGTCAGCAAATAACAGTGACTTTAAGTTGATGTGCTAGGTTGCAGTGCAGCTCTGTGTCTTTCTCGGTCACCAACCATTCCCAGAATAGAATAGAATAGAATAGAATAGAATAGAATAGATAAACTGGGACTGTTCTGTGACTTTGAGACTGACAAAGGTTTGGGGTTGGATAAGCAGCAGCTTGGAAAGGATTCCCTCGTCGCGCATGAGCATGTCTTCATATGTATGTGTGCAAGAAAAATGAATCTCATTCTTTCCAGCAGCAGCAGCCTCTGTTGGGACTAGTCCAGACGATATATGAGTGACATGGCACTCCTCATGAGCACACATCATTTTAAAACAATGATTCTTTAGTCTCTTAGTCAAGGTTTAGTTACAACTCTGGACCGATGCAAGATGAAAACAATGGACTGACATTGTGTGTTGACTAAATATTGAATTTAAACTAACCCTTATTTACAACTGTGTGAAGGAAAATTTGGGGGAATACTACTGTCTGTGTATAAAGCACTTTCAAAATGAATTTAGAAAATGCATTACATGATCGAACCAGGTTTTAAAACATTGCAGGATTTAGGCAAATAAAATCAGGTAATACAGAGACTTAATGGGAAAAAAGAACACCAAGCATGAAGATAAATACAACCAATAAAACAGATTAGTGATGACAGCAATTAACCACCCTGACGACTGCACTGAGGCACATAAAATCAGACAATTAGAATAATACAGAAATAAAAGAGTAGAATACTGGCTCATGAGCCAGAACGAACACAGACCCAGTGCAGCCGGCTTCAGCAAATACTACATAAATGTTTATGCGTTACCTGACAGTAAGCAGCCAAACTAAGGGCCAGCTAACAGTCTCTGAGTTATCTGACATATTTAATTGATGCTTAATAATGCTTAAGTGCCGGCACGCCAAACAAACATGGATGATGTCAGCCAAAGTCTGTCGTTCAAAGCAATTAAAACCAGCCTTATACTGACTGTATTTTTAAGACTTACAAACCATTTAAAAGAAGAGGAGAAAAGGGGCCTATAGATCTTGGTGCTGGTGCTGCAGGACGATGAGAATAATGTTTGGAAAGATGATACTAAATAAAGAAAAAGGATGAACTGAGCAGTTTTAAGCAGAGAGCTCAGTGGGATAGCTCTTTGTCCTGTTCTCCCCAGCCCTGGAGCAATGGGCACTGATGTTATTCTTCCAGTTTTAGAGGAAAAAAACAGAGATAATCCAGACCATTTTAAGAAACTATTCAGCGCTGCTGCAGTCTGTTCAGCCCCTTGAATGAGCAGAGGAACGATAAGGGGAGCTCAGCACTCAGATCCTCTGGAGGGAGCCAGATTTATCCTTAAAGGCTAATTTTCACGCTGCTGGGTTTGAACTCTCAAGTCCTGAGGACAGAAATCCACTCATCGCTGCAATGAAGGAAAACAGTGTCTGTAAGGGATGCACGATATTGTTTTTTTTGCCGATATCCAATATGCCAATATGTAACAACTAATTTGACCGATAACCGATACTGAAATCAATATATCCACTTTTTTCCCACCTAATTTTAGTGATCTTTAAGTCTTTTCTGTAGTGGAATTAACATCATATTATGCATGCTACACTCTTATCCTGATGGACCGCCAGCAGATGCTTTTCCATGTTTGTAATGTTCAATTATTGTGCAAATTAAGAAAAGGCATGTTGGTGGATTCAAAAGCCGATATTGGCCGATGCCCTAGTGTCTGTGTTACAGGGTTTATAGATCTGTTTTCTCTTCTGAAGACTCCCAAGACAAATGATTCATTCTTTGTACAAATAACAAGTGCAATGCTAGACACAACATGCAGCTTTAAAGGGGTTGAGATGATCAGTTTATTTGTTTTTTCAGTTTTATTTTTATCTTCTAATGAGTTGTAAACCTTTCTGAAGGTGTTGCATTTACAGAGGGGTTCAGGTTCACTCAAACTGCAGTATTTTACTGTCAGCCCTGGTGGAAGGTAACAAGGTAAATTTACTGTAGTACTGTACTTAAAGGGACATTGTGTAACATTTTCTGTTGTTTACTGGCCAAAATCGATGTCTGCATTTATATTTGTGTTATCATTGGTGTGGTATGACCTCCGCTAATAATCTGACACATTCTCCTAAGCGAAGAATTTTAGATTTGTTTATACATACGACGGGTAAGCCAGTAGGGAAGCGCCATGACGGTCTGACAACCTGAAACTACAGCCGCCAGCAAGGGACAAATAGCACCAATGCGGAATGACTACGCGTTTTCCCTGTGAGCCAGCGCAGAGTAGGAATGACCTTAGTGATTGAGCCGCCGGAGGAGAAGATCAGCGAGAGAGGCTTACTACCCCGGCAAGTTTGAAAATGTGCACTACTGCAGCATAATGCAGGAGCATGCATATGCAGCAGCAGCACAGGAGACGGTTTCACCATCGCCAAGAAAGCCAAAAAGGGAACTTAAAAGGCAGCGTGACCGGAGCATTCAAAAAAAGAGGATTAAAATCGGGCTAGCCTTCCCCAGGTGGGTCTGGCTTTACCGCAACTATGAAAGCTACTGAAACCATGTAAACATACAGTTCCACCAGAGGAGTATAACTGGATTTCACTGTATGTGTAGTGTCTGTGTTGTTATATGTGTACTTATTGGATAGCAGAGGATGACATGGTTTCATCAGTGTTGTCGAGGCTTTTTGATACATGGCGGCTACCGTTGTTGCAATACATATTTGAAAAAGTGAGACGCTAGAGTGCACTTTAAGGGCAACTTTGGGGTTCTTGTACTTTGCTTGAGTATTTCCATTTGATGATACTTTTTAATTCTACCACACTTCATTCACAGATTTCTTCTGTTACTCAAGTAAAACATCAGACTTCAGTAAAAGATCTGACTTCTTCTTCCACCACTGACTGTAGGACTGAATATGATGTGCCTGTATTTTTTTCCCCCTAAACCACTGCCCCAACATAAAATATAGTACGAGCTCATAAGAATTTAAAAACAGCGTGTTGGTTAGCTGATCAAATTAGAGCAACTTGTTGGTTTGACAGGAAGACAATCATCTACCTAACCTTTAGAAATGTACAGAGCACAGTTAAAAACATGAACCACTCTGATTCAACCAAGCTGCCTTTTCCATGATACTTTGATTTTACTGATTACTACAATATTTTCAATGAGTCAGTAAAACAAGTCTGGTTCAGTGGGTTTGTATTTAACATCTATTGTTGCATCCACCACACGATGGCGATGATGAACCACATATATGACTCTCTCCTGCTGTCGCCTCTGCACCCTGCAGACTGCAAACACTTTGTTTTGACGGAATGAATAGCCTCGGGGTGAGTAATAGGTGGAGCAGTGTAAAGTGGTGTTGTGATGAGCCCTCTTCCCCCACCACACCCACAACCACCATCTCCACCACCACCTGCGACACACAACTAAAAACCTGCCTGTCAGGTTTCTGCTCAGCCACGTCCCAGTGAATGGACTGAATAAAGAAGTGTGTGGTCTTGACAGGCTGGTAGTTTTCCACTGAAACACTGACACCAAACAAACCGTCACAGCCACAGTGACTCTCATGTGTAAATAACGAGAGGGGGAAACAGGCAGCTATCTGTGTGACATCAGTCATCACCATGAAAAATGTGAGACTTTAGTACAAGTACGAAACGAACAGCCCCGTTTCAATACCTGCTATTTATTGAAATTTATTCCATAAAAGATTCTGTGGGGGCAAAATTCACTTGCATTAATGAACTTACCTCCTCATACCTCCTCTCACTCGTGCATCACAAAGTTCTTCTACTTTTGATTTTAAGTTAATAATTCAACATTTTGGGAAACCATTATTTTCTGTGTGTTAGGAGCAAAGCTGGAGTCAGGGCATGCTGTGTATAAATCTAGCTCAGCTTTAAGGTCCAGTGTGCAGGATTTAAGGAGATACATTGGCAGAAATGGAATATGATATAATCATATGTTTTCTTTAGCATATCATCACCTGGAAAGAATACCTGTTGTGTTTTCGTTTCCTCAGACTGAGCTATTTGTATCTACACAAGGAGCAGGTCCTCGTCTACAGAGATCGCCATGTTGCTCTGTCATGTTTCTACAGTTGCAGAGAAAGAACTCAAACACTGGCTGTACATAAGGCATTCATGTTTTCGCATCGGCCACTGTAATTAGAAGCTCCTCCGCAATGAGCAGTGTCAGGAAAACACTGTTTTTGTAATGTAAAACTACTTTTTTTACAATTACCCTTTGTTGAAATCATGAAAAGACCTTCTGTAGATAATTTTGCTTCCTGCAGAAACCTCCTGAACGTCCTCAACATGCCACATAGCAACAGATAAACATTGATTTGTAATGTGAAACTGCTTTATTCTCTGTATTTACAGGGTTTAATCACTTGAGGTCTCATGATCCAAACTGAAAATGTACGTAGGGACAAAAGCTATAGATGGCATGTGCAAAAAAATATCCCACAATTTCTGCAATCAGGCTTCAACCTCACCATCTTTGTCGCCAAATCCTGTCTACAAAATGTTCATAAGCCTGATTCAAATTTTCTTCCATCAAGTCTGTTTTTATAGATCACAACTTTTGCGTGGGAGGTGGTGTACGCCTCTTTCAGGCCTCCTTTTGTGCGTCCACAATGTTTGTAAATGATACTCCTGCTCTCATTTATAAATCAGTCTGTTCTGGTCTCTTTGTTTTAGAGAGGATGAGACCTCTGTGGATAATTTGGCTCCTGTTAAAAACCTCCTAAACAATGAACACTGAATAAATTTGGGTGAAACAGGGAGAAGTTTCAGCTGTATGCATTCTCTATCCTCACCACTGGACTCCACTAAATTCATCTAAATCTCACACACTATCTACAGAAATGTAATAGACACATTTTAGAGTGAGTTAGCTGCTTGACATATTTCCTGACAATGGCTGGGTGCCACTTCCTATTTTTCAAGGTGAGGTTGCCAGGTTGAGCATCACTGCGCCTGCACAGATACCAAAATCCAACCCTGTGCTTACAGAATGTATCAAGTAACCTGCTCTATTACCATAGAGATTACTATAATTGTATATATAACAGTTTATGCACTGTAGTTTTGTATAGCCTATTGCTGTGTCATGTTTTACACCTGCAACTCCCTGTCTCCTCTGTCTGCACACAGTATTTACTTTTTACATACATCTACTGGATGGTCAAGTTAACTCCTTCACTCACAGTACACTCAGTGTTATTACAGGTACAGGCTGAATGCAGTGCACGTTTGTAACCTTTTTTCTGGGATATCTTTTTCTGCTCTTATGTGGGATGAAGTCAGCTGTATTTTTAAAACCAAACTTGAAAGCACAAACAGCCTGGCAACGACGGACTCTGTAACTTGAAAACTGTGGGAGGGCTCCAGAAAGATGACCCCACTGTGGTGGAGCAGATGTTGAGCTACAGTCTAACTGAAAACTGCATAATTCACACCGTGTTTAATCTGTAAGGGCGTCACCTATGGTCAGAAGTGACCATATATGGGCAAGAGGGTGGAGCCTTTATTTCTGTTGTAAAGTTGGGCCTATGGGGCTCGACTGGCTTCTGGAGCCAGCCTTAACTGACCATATGAGGGACTGCAGTTTGTGGTGTTGGCTTCATTTTTCAGCCCTGGAAGTTGCCACTTGATTATCATTAAAGCTGATACAGTGAACATGTTAGCAAACCTAGCATCCGGCAGACATTTAGCAGTCGCCAGACTAAATGTTAGCACTGAAGTTTCTGCTAACCACAGATGTTACATTTGTACATTCCATGCGTATCATATCAACATTTGTAAAGTGACATAGTGTATGAGGTGACTTTGTCATTGGTAGGTGGAGGGGATAGTGGATGGCGTGTCACATGGTCAACACGACAGCCACGCTGCAGACCACTGTCTGAAACCAACAACAAGAGCAACTGTTTTTCTGTGACCAAAAACTGCAGTTCCTTTAATGGCCACTTGAGGCTGGTTCCAGAAGCAAGTGCATCCCCTTAGACCCCCATGTGAAAATGCCCAAATTTACAGCAGAAACAAACATGTTTACAGCCTGGTACAAAAAACACTTTTGGTCTCTACAGATAAATTCAACATTCATAAAAACTGCGGGGGTGAATTTTTATTTGACTCACTCATTTACATTTTATTACAACTTAAAATTACACATAATTTAGGGCAGACTGCTGCCTGCCGACAGTGTCCTCGGCTTCTCAGTCAGATCCGCCCCTCGCTCCTCCACAGCTCCAGCCTCCCTGCCCAAATATGGTCACTTCTGGCTCCAAAAAACAACCAAGATGGTGATGGCCAAAATGCTTTGTGCGGGACAGTCCCACATTTCCATTGCTTTTCACACGTCCCGCAAATTGAGATGGTGTCCCGCATTGTTGTTGACAGTCAGGCTTCAGGTTTTGAAATGCGTGTGTTATAATCTGACAAATGGCTGTGTGGAAAAAGCAGTGAGTGCTGTCATCAGGGAGCTGGGCTGGGCGGGGCGGGGCGGGGCAGGCTGTGTGATCATGTCAATCAAACTAGGACGCGGAATTCCTCAGGTTAAGGGCGCAACCACCAACAACAAACTAATGCAAAACAGTGAAACATAGAGGAAAGGGAGGAAACAGCAACACATACTAAGGCTAGGAAAAGGAAATGCAGCTACAACAAAGACTGGGAAACTATCTATCCGTGGGTGAAACCAGTGCAAGGCGAGTCTGAGAAAGTTTTTGTGAAGACTGTTATGTGCTACTGAATCAACCAGACGACAAAGCATAGTAATGTTATAAGCTGAGGGGCATTATAGAAATGTTTTTTTTTTTCAGTTATTTTACAGTATCTTGATTCGTTGGTGTCCCACATCGTCCCACATTGTCCCGCTTTGTCCCACACAGGCGTAATCTTTGTCCCACATTTGGTGAGTTGGGATCTGTTCACCCTGTTCACATCACGCATCAGTTCGACCCATCGATATGAATATATTGATGAGCGCAGCTTTAAACCCCAGACTAATTCCCAGATTGTATTTTATGTATGTTACCTGTACTGTATTTCTACATTGCCTCGAGCCTGCCTGAGACATTTCAGCATAATGTCAGCCAATGAAGCCTGTTGTTAACTAATAGGTCACCATACTGCGCCGATGTGCGAACCACTGTCAGGTCCCGACATGCTCCCACTGCTGACAAGAGCTCCTGTGAACCCTGACTGCTGAGTGGTTGCACCCCCTCACACACCCACAAACACAAACACATACACATGCTTAAACAAGTCTTTGTTTGATTATCCTCCCCTTACTTTGCCTTCAGGGCGTTACTTTAAGGTCACGAGTGTGAGAAACCCCCCAAGACAAGCCTTTAAAACCTGGCAACGTATTTATTATAGCTTTAAATCTAAGGAGGCAGGCGCTGCTGCAAGAATTGACTTTTAAGCAATTATGTCTTGATCCCGGTCATTTTTATCGTCGTATGTGACAAACCACACACTCGTATCTGCCAAGTTGTCTCCCATCACTCCAGTCCGCCACTGTCTGTCTATTAAGACTGTGAGAAAATGCCCCTAATCTCACTGTCGGCTTGTGGAGGGGTCCAAACTAACAGCCTGTTTTAATTTCAGCCTTGTCATGACAGGAAGTGTGTGCGTACGTGTGTATATGTACGTGTGTGTGAGAGAGACAGCGAACTGGAGAGTGTGTGTTTGGAGGCGTGGGGGGACAACAGGAAGCGGAGAGGATGGTGCATGGGAAACAGTTAATGGAGTTATTTTTGCTGGGGACACTGGTGTGAGGAGGACTGCTTGACCTAGGTCCTGCTCACACTGATGCTAAATATGGAAACCAGGACTAATATTAGTGTTAGCAGTCATCTGTCACTGGATGTTCATAGTTCAGTCAGAGATGAAGATGAACGCAAGATGAGGACACAAATAAGTTATAAAATATGACATTAAATCAGTAGGAGTGATAAAAAAGTGATGTAACATATGTGATTTCAGGGCTAACTTGTAATGCAGTAATATAATTGAATCATGTTACGGGAACTGGGATTCATCAGACAAATACAGAACTATCCGAGTCCAGTTTTTCTTTCCTCTTTCAGTATTTTTGCTTGAGTGTACACAATGAACAGAAAGCCAAAGGGGAAACTGTACAGTTCTAATAACAACGAATGTGTGTCATATATACTTCTTGCTGAGTCACTGTAGTTTGTTATCAGTGTCAAAAATAAGGAAGACTGGAGCCATGTATTCAAGTGTGTTTTGCTTGGCTGGAACAGAAGTACAGTACAGACATGGACAGAGCTTTTCTTCCTCTTCTTCTTGTTTATGAAATTAAGTTTTGAGGTTTTTTGGCTGTAATGTAAAGTAAACAAAATAGTGAGATGAACACGTTTCTTATGTGTAGCTCACTTTACTTGAATGTTTCCATTTCATGCCACTTTATACAGTGGCCTGCAAAAGTTTGGGCACTCCTGGTCAAAGTTTTGTCTAGGGTAACAAAAAATGGAAAGGGCCTGAAGCAAAAGTTTGGGCACCCTGCATGGTCAGCACTCAGTAGCGCCCCCTGGGCAAGTATCACTGCTTCTAAACACTTTTTGTATCCGTCTCTTGTTTGGAGGATTTTCATCCATTCTTTCTGCAAAAGGCCTCTAGCTCTGTGAGATTCTTGGACCGTCTTCATGCACTGCTCTGTCCTATCTATCCACACATTTTTAATGATGTATAGGTCAGGGGACTGTGAGGGCCATGACAAAACCTTCAGCTTGTTCCTCTTGAGGTAGTCCATTTTGGATTTGGGGGTGTGTTTTGGATCATTGTCCTGTTGTAGAAGCCATCCTCTCTCCATCTTCAGCTTTTTTTACAGATGCTGTGATGTTTGCCTCCAGAGTTTGCTGGAATTTAACCATTCCATTTTCCTCTCCCTGTGAAATGTTCCCCGTGCTTCTGGCTGCATCACAAGCCCAAGGCATGATCCATCCACCCCCGTGTTTATCAGTTGGACAGGTGTCCCTTTTTTTCCCCAAACATACCTCAAAGTTTTATTTTAACTTCATCAGTCCACAGGACTGCATCAGGCTTGTTTTAACGTTCCTTTGCAAACTTCTGATGCTGAATTTTTTGGTGAGGACACAGGAAAGGTTTTCTTCTGATGACTCTCCCATGAAGCTCATATTTGTCCAGGTGTGGCTGCACAGTAGACCAGTGCACCGCCACTCCAGAGTCTGAATAACCTTCCTGCAGGTCTTTTGCAGTCAAATGGGAGTTTTGATTTGCCTTTCTAACAATCCTACAAGCAGCTCTCTCAGAAAGTTTTCTTGGTCTTCCAGACCTCAACTTGACCTCCACAGTTCCTGTTAACTGCCATTTCTTAATGACATCACGAACTGAGGAAACAGCTCCCTGAAAACACTTTGCTATCTTCTTATAGTCTTCTCCTGCTTTGTGGGCATCAGTTATTTTAGTTTTCAGAGTGCTAGGCAGCTGTTTAGAGGAGCCCATGGCTGCTGATTGTTGGGACAAGGTTTCAGGAGTCAGAGTATTTATAAAGCTTTGAAATTTGCAAGGTGATGCAAATTTGCATCACCTGGCCTTTGCTAACGATGTCTGTGAACTAGCCGGAGCCTAGTCTAGCCTAACAAGCTATTGTCTTGACCATGACCAAATGTCCATGACCAGTTGTCGATCTGTAACAAGGTTGGAGTGAGAATGTATTGACCAGATGGCACTCAAACATTGGAGGTGGGGGTAAAAATAGGATGTAGGATTGGGCCTTTGTTATTGGTAGGTGAAGGGGATGGCGGATGGTGTAAAATTTAGGTAAGATGCCTGACAAGCTGCAGACCACTGTATGACACCAGCAAACAACAAAACCAGCTGTGATTTAATGAGCCCCTGCAGCTTTTTAGGCACCAAATGTGTGTGTTTTGTGGGACACATTGCTTTTCCAGCGGTGGGAAACAGCGCTGCTGTGCCCCCAAAACCAGGTACTTTAAGCCATGACATGACCATTTCCTAAGCATAACCAGGATGTTTTTGTCGCTTAATCTAATCACAGCGTTGTTGAAATGTTAAGTTTTGCCAGGATAATTTTCCTAAGTCACATTTTTCATCTGTGAAAGGTGAAAAGAAAGAAAGATGCTAAAATGCCTTGTAGAACTGAGGGGAATTCTGTGTGGATTCGTCACTATGAGCAAGTTCTTTCATATGTATTTTTAACATGAACACATGAAGAAGCATATGTTCACATTGAAATACAAACAAGTAAGACTTTTATGTGATCTCCACAACACATACAAGACAAACACAGATTTGACTGTTCAGTGTCAAAGAGATGGTTGACTCCAGAAGGAAATTTTGGAGGGTTTTAGGGAACAAAGTAAGAGGAAGTATAATGTTAATAGTTGTGCTGCTCGCCCTCTTGTCTCCTGCTACTTATGTCCAAGTACTGAAGCTGAGAGAACATAAAACATGTTGTAAAAGACCATTTCTAAAAAGAAAAAAACATTGACAGTGATCAGTGTGCCCTGGAATGATCTTTTCTTATCTCACGTGGCTGAGCTCTGACACCACACCTCCACGCCTGTAGAAATTGTATATGCCCCGCAGCATTGCGACATCACTGGAAAAGCCAGTTTCATGTAAACAGGGATTTGGGCATGCATGAACATACAGGACCACAGACAGATTTTGTTTCAGAATTGCAGCTTTAAGACAGTTTGCTCTTTGGAGTCACAACAGGAAATGGTAGTTATAGATCATCAGAAGCAGGGTTAGGGGTCCCCTCTTTCTCCCACCCCACTCACTCTGCCTCTCAGTGTGTGGCTGCTGCCTTGAAGCTTTTTGAAGACCTCACACACACACACACACACACACACACACACCCACACACACACACACACACACACACACACACACACACACACACACACACACACACACACACACACACACACCCTCAGATGACTGGTTTTCACTTGTATTGATTAGGAGCACAGGATCATTATATTTTAATTTTATGAATTCATATTACGTTTTCATAACTTAACAAATATAGTTTTATCAGCCCTGCCATAAAATTCTTTCAGCATTTATTGACTATGCATTTAGGCCACAGATTTCTAGGTTTCATTCATTTTCAAGGATCCATACGACACCAGTGAGAGGTGGCTCCCCACACATATGGTTTCTGATCGTCAGTACTCCATTTCAGTGATGTTCATCAACTGTAGATGTCAGGACGCAGTTTGATTCAGTTTGACACTGAAACTCTACATTAAAGGTCCCCTGTGTAAAATTTAGGGAGCCAGCTGAAACTTCTCCTGGTTAGAATTCCTTCAGTGTTCATTATTCAGAAGGTTTTTGCTGAGAATTGAGTTATCCACAGAGGTCTTCTGTTCTCTGAAAAAAAGGGCTTGGTGATTGAAATAAGTAAAAACACAGAAAAAAGCAGCTTTCATGTTACAAATCAGTTTTTCTCTGCCACTGTTCGGCATGTTGGAGATGGGCCATTGGCTAACACCTGCTAATGTGTGCTCACCTTTTTCTCTGTCAACACAAAATCCGGATGTTCAGGAGGTTTTTATCGGGAGCTGAATTATCTGCAGAGGTCTCTTCCTCTCAAAAGCAAATGCACCGTTCATGTTTTCAGGTGATTATACACCAAAGAAAACAGTGCTGGTTATATTATATTCCATTTCTGCCGACATATCCTACACACTGGACCCATAATACAGGCCTGCAGTGCAAACAACATGTGAATATTGATGTAATCCCAGTGTAAATGTCATCCTTGATCCAATGATAAATGTGCATTCATGAGTTTATGCAGAGCATGTCCTGCACATCTGCTTCACACTGATGTAGACATGATGATTTGAAGAAGTCTGCAAATGAACAGGTGCAAATAATCATTGCATGGTATTTAAATTCTTATTTGTTTTTTGCCCATATATTAATACAAAATGTGAATATTATGAACACCCAAGAAAATTACTTGGTTTAATTACTACTGATTAATCTGTCTGTTCTCTAAAAATCTAGATCTTTAAAGAATGTTAAATCCTATTTTCTCACAGTCCTTATCAGTTTGTTGGACCCATCCACCCCTCCCGTCTGCCCCTTAGGGACTTTTCAGCTCCTTATATTATGTCGTTACCAGCAGCGTTTGAAACTCCCGCCATCTAGCATTGTATTATACCACCGCCTACTTCCAGCCACATAATTAACTGATGCTGCCCGTTTGTGTATCATACTGCCGCCATAAATACCATATACCATAAATGCTGATATGGAACCCATGGAAGTTGAGGAGCTTTGGTGTAAGCCAACAGATACTTGGCATACGGAGGCCTGGTGGAAATCATTTTATCATTTTATTAGGACAAAGAGCAAAAACAAGCTCTTCAAGATTGTCAGCATTGCAGGGAAGGTGACTGGTAAGTCACAGAAACAACTTTGCAATTCAGTATTTGACAGCGCTGTACACAGGAAGGTCAAGGATATAACTGCAGATACCTCACGTCCATTCCACGCAGAGTTTGAGCTGCTCCCGTCTGGACGTAGGGTCCTAAAGACCCGCCAGAATATATTAAAGAAGTCCTTTATTTCCTATGCCATGCAGGCACTGAACACAGAATGACCCCAGCTGGCACTGGATATCAATATGACATCAGAAAGATGGTGGACTCTTACGTCAAATAGATGTTAAATTTTGTTTGGAATGAAAAGGATCAAGATATTTTTAAATTGTCTAATGACATTTCACATATGGCCATATTTGACCAGTTAGGAAGAGAGTGAGGGAACAGACAAGAGGTGATGTCAGAGGAGCAAAGGGTGAACACACAAGGTAAGCCAACACACCTGTCAGGAACCAGCAAAGAGTCACCAACGGTGCTGATGAGTGGATCCTGCAGCACACACACAAAGGCAGAATGGGCAGCCACGTGGCGATGTAATCCACAGGACAGGAAATTGCAGGCAGCAGAACAGGTAAACTCACAATGTACTCTCCTCACGCAGCCATGGGGAACGAGTGAACAGAAACCAGGAGCGCAGAAGCAAAGCTCTTGGGGACAGAAGGACGAGTGGTTTACCAGGGAGCAGACGAAGCAGGGGAGTCAGAGACAGGCGAGGTCGGCAACAAGAAAGCAGTATGAGAACACACTGGAAAGTCTCGCAGCTGTGTTTGTGAAGCTGGAGTATTTACAGCGACCAGGAGTAATGAGCCACAGGTGAGCAGAGTTGGCCTGATGAGGTGGGTGTGGTGGACCAGCAGGAGTGGGAGATGTGTGGACAGGTAATAGGCAGGCAGGCAGGCAGGTAGGTGTGGTGGAGAGGCAGGGTCAGTGGGAATTTACTGGGTTAACTGAGGGAAGGCATGCATGGCAGGTCTGATGTGCAAACTGTGACAATGAGAATGTGTTGGAATTTTAAGCCAAACCATAATGTTTTATTCTGAACCTAACCACGTGCTTTTGTTGCCTAAACTTAAAGAGGTAAACCTAAATATGAAGGGTTTTACCTACGTTGTGCTTTTATTTTGAAAAGACTGAATGCATGTGACAAGTAAAAACTGTTCATTTCCTGTCACATGATGTAGCATGTAACACCACAATGACACGCCATAACTGAACATCCAAAACTGATGCAGGCATATTTACACATGTAGGTCCACTGAGTTGGGACGAGAACATGTCGCCCCCATACGTTATTTTCCATATGCAGATATTGTATAAAGCAAACACTTTTAACTGTTTACAACTGATGTAGAGCAAAAGCCAAACAAAACAACACTGAATTTAATCTTGGCTTTGGCAGAGTTGCCCAACTTCAGTGTTTCTGTCTAGCAGTTGGCAGCGCTTCCTAAAATTCTCTTGTCTTTGCCGGGCCCATCCAACCTCAGTTTCGCTCAAGGTTCCTCTAAACAAATTTCCCAGCCACACAAAGACAACAGTGAGCAGTAAACACAAAGCCACATTTTTACAGAGGACAGTAGAACCTCCATGGGAGAATAAATCACTTTCTGTGCTGTAGGTAAATCAAGATGATTCAGAGGTGCACATACTTTATCACCCTAAAGATTTAAACATTCCTGGCAGTGCTCGTGTCCATGTGTCTTTTCACAGTGTTAAAAAAACAGGCACAAACAATGATCTTATGTTCCAGCGGGTGACAGCTGGGAATCTCCGAACCACTGAGGTCATCAAAGAGTAAAAATGAATGCACCTCACTGACAGGCACATTGAATAAAAGCAGTGAAAAGGTTCATTTGAGATTCAACAGCCTCTGGCAGGATCAGAGCACACACACTGTGTTGAGGTCAGCAGCACAATATCACTGTGTTACTGGTCCAAAAATTCCTCCTCACATTTCTACCAAAGGTCCAGAACACAATTTGTTCTGTGGTGAGAAGATGTGAGCACACAGAGGTGAGAGACACTCACACCTTCATCCTGTGAGAGTCGACCAAATCTTGTGTGTGTATGTTTGTACAGGACGTGGCCTCATAAATGGCCTTAATTAAAGATTTGGAATGTTTTTGCAATTGATGCAGCAGGTTTGGTGGGAAATTTTTCCACTTTTCCACTCACTCCTATGTTACCTGTGAAATGGCCTGATGAAAACAATGATGAATGAAAACACCTGGCTTGCCTCTTATTACGACTACGGTGCCAGGACAACCTGCGGTCGTGGTTAAAAGAAACTAATGTTGAAACTAGTGTCATGAGGAAACTGGAAACAATCTGTGGTCTCCAAATACTTCGCACACAATACCAACCACCCCAACATCAATTTTCATGGGTTGTTAGACACTATCACTTCTGTATTTACTTCTTAGAGACGCTCATTATTCACATGACTGTAAAACCTCATTTACACTCAAGGTTAGCTATGGAGACAGAGACGACAAAGCCTTCTGTCTGTATTCTGCATTCATTTCGTTTGTATTTGTGCATGTTCTCTGAAGCTTAGGCTCATTTATACTCCCTTTACAATGACAATAGATATGTCAGTCAAACATAAATGTCTCTACCCCCTAAACAATGCATTCTTTATGATGGCATAGATACAGCGTCTCCATCTCTCTCTGTGTATCTAACACTGAGCATAAATGAACATATGGATGAAAAGGAGAGGTACCACCGCAGATAGTAGAGGCAGTGTAGCATAGATTAAGCGAGATATGACCATAGAGATTAAAAAGAAGGAATTTAAACAATGGCAGAATGGAGCCAATTGGTAATATAGTGAAAATAATTCTCCGTCCACATGTTGGGATGCATCCAATGACCTCTCAGAACACCACTCCTTCAGTGCTGCCTGTGTTTAAAGGTTCAATATTATGACCTCCTCCATCGTCGCCTCCTTTGTTGTTGTCAGAAACTTTTGGCAACTTTTGTGCAAACATAAGGGACGCATGGAATTATGAGGGTGGTGACGTGTATAACGCTTGAAACAGAAATATGTATTGCCATATATAAAGGGAGAATAAATGAGCCTTAAGAGGTTGCCCACATAAACACGGGATGTTTTAGGCTTTTGAACAAATGACCAGTGCTGTTGTTCTTCTTTCTGTCAATACTGTGTGGATCCACAGAGGTGGTGTTGGACAGTCTGCACCAAATCATCAATATATTTTCATATGTCATCGACAAAACACACCCTGCCAATTTGGCGGTTTATTTACGCTGCAAAATCTTCCCAGATCTCCCTCTGCCTTGTCTAGAACGTTGCTGCCTTGCATCAGTACTGTTGCTTGCTCTTTCAGCCCCACCTCCACCCCAGCATCCACCTGCAGGCTCCAGTTAAGAGGGGAAATACTTAATCATCTCTCCGCACTGTCTCACATAAACATGTCTGCAGGGAGCGATGAGACTGGAGTCTATACGCCGACTCTAACTATGTTCTGCTGTTGAAATAAACATTTAAAATGTGCGTTGTCTGACTGAAATCTGTCCATAGCTGCTGATAATTCTTGATTTTGATTTGCTGGTGTGGATATGAACAACCAAACAACAGCATCAAAAAGACAAACAGCTTCTCGTCGAAAACTGTGACATTTTTATGTCAGACGTTTTATATTTGCATGGTTACTTTAAGGCCCGGACACACCAAGACGATAGTTGGCCATTGGTGGATGTCAGGCCATCGATGAGTGTCCGTCGTCCTAGTTTTTGGATCTAGCCGGCCCTTGTCAGCTTTCTATTGGCTGATTTAGCATGTTGAATCGGCGTTGGAGACAGTAGAGCACTCTGTTCAATGCACAAAAAGAGAAACAGAAGTGAGGAAAGCAAACAAACGGCTAAAGTCAAGAGGTCGTGAGATCGAAACAAACGTGTTATAGTAGGAAAGATTGTTTTTAGTCATTGAGCACTTCAGCAGAAACAGTTCGGAATAGTTTGTGTAACTTTTTGCGAACATATGGTAAATACAATTTGTTCTTTCAGCCTCAGGTTGTGTTGTTAATGTGCTAAATGGCTAATTACAGTAGTGACTTGAATCCATCCTGTCGGTCTTCTGGTTTCCTTTATTGAATGACGGATACAGAATATGGCCGGCTGCTGCTGAGTCATCTCCTCTCATGCAGGTGCAGAGTGTACGTGCTAGTTAGCGGTTGGTTGTAGTCTTTGCAGTGTGTTCAGTGCAAATACATATTATATATATATATATATATATATATATATATATATATATATATATATATATAAGCAACGCAACAGTCGGCCTTCATCACTAGTCACTCGTTCTTTGATGCTGACTTGGAGTGTGGGCCTTACCATAGGATCAAAGATGACTATCCCCTCCTGATTTACAGCTGATGTACAGTAACAGATCTACTAGCCACAGTAAAAATAAGCTGTTGTTCAGCTGAAAGGGAAGCACGTCTTCCAATGAAATCAATCCTGCGGTGATGCTGAGCACTTCTGTGGAAACTGGGCTTGAAGCGTTCCCACGTTCTTTCACCAGAACTGGTTTGAATGCTACAACTCTTGGCTCACTGACAGCGGTAACGCTTAGAAACATCAGCATAAGTTAACATGTGAACAGCTATGACTCACAGGGTGGAATATACTCTACATACCTGTAGTGACAACAGGACCAAAGACTTTCCTTGGAAATATGCGTGTGTGGGATGATGTATACACTCGCAGGTAAACATGAGAGTGCTTATGTTGAGTGAAGAGCTGTGCAGAGCTGTGACCTCTGCTAAGTGAGCTATTGGAAACCCCACATAGAAGCAGATTTATGATCTTTTCAGAGTTTATATTTCAACTTTTCTTGCATATTTTTTGACGTTTGTTTCTATTGATAGCCTGTCTTCTGTAAATTTGAGCTGAATAAAATAAACTGCATTAACCACATGTTGTTTTTTAAATACAGAGTAATTAGACTTTACATGCTGTGTCCATTTTGCCAAACCAGTCCTCTCTCCCGATCTGCATGGTGAGTCCTCTGCAAGGTTCGGGCGTGGTGTGTAAAACAACACCCAGGGCTATGAAAGTCTCGGTATTAGTGGGAACATAATAGGTGGACTAAGCTCATGCAAATGCCCAAATCCCTCCCCTCAGACCGTGTCCTGCTACGGCCTTTACCTGCAGCACTAAGGAGGCTTGAATTTCAGTCTCCCAGGACACTGTCCACACTGACACCTATTTGGGAAATATTTTGCCAACAGCACTCTTTTATTTGCCACTGTGTGTGAAAACGCACACAGAGCAGGTTACAAAATGTGAGAAGCTGCGGACTGACAGCAGACTTCTTTATCTGTTGATTTGAACCTCACCAGCAGCAGGTTTGCTTACATTCTGAAATGCTCTCTTTCTGTATAAAATATAGATTTGCCAGCACTGTATGGATGACTCTGCAGCTCTGCGTGAGTTTGCTCTGAATGCAGAGATGCAAAGCAACAAACCTTACCTCCTCAAACTCCAACAGGGACCCCTCCCCAACATAACCCCCAGCTTTTTTCTTTTCTTTTTATTTGACTGTACATTCATGTAAAATTCCAAAACACCAGATTCTAACTTCGACTCCAGCTGTAGATGTCTTTCATGACCGAAAGGAGAAAATTCTTTTGACTGTGTGAGGACAGTTCAACCTCTATCAGCTTCTATACAATCTCTGGCACCCCTCATGAATTTTGATGTTGATTTTGAAATGTTTTTTTCGAATATGCAGAAGAAAACATTTTCTTTTTTTAAACGATAACAAAAGCGTAGTGAACAGAGATAAACCAACATAAAAAAAACCCCAAATAAGACACTCAAATTCAAAAAGGAGTGAGAAGAAGTTAAACTTATTTACTCCCACCCCTTCTCCAAAAGTCAATGATATTTAACAAGCTTCCTTTACCAATCCGTATCTACAATATGTCTAATATTTGTAGACATTTAAATTTATATTCAACATCACCTCATCTATAAAAAGTGCAATACATATAAATACATAAACACATACAGACATTGTAACTTATAATCCTGTGATTGTGTATATATGCTCACATATATACACATAAAACATTCAGACTGTACTACATCAATTTCCATTTACTATTTAAATACACACACACCCATACACATATATTCGTTTACATGCACATGCACATGTGTGTACATACACAAGCATGTTAGTGACCGATAAATACACATACATCCAATTATTATTTGTAGGGGCTTCTGTGGTGGTTTTCTAATTCAAATTCAAAAGCCGCCGAGTGTTTCCACCGAAATGACCCAGGGGAAAAAAATTTCCCTCTACCCCGAAATTTCCCTGAAAAAAGTACCTCGTAGCGGGGTAGGACTTTTCAGATTACCTGGAACTTTGAGGGGCGGGGCTGTGTGCTGAAGAACGCTGATTGGTGGAACACACGCAGCACTCCGCACTTCAGTGCCAGTGTGGCTGCAAACTTTCTACAAATAAATATTTCTACCGTAGTATTGATAAGCGCTAATGGTATCGGTTCTTATAACGGCACTTTTACACATTTTGGTTTAATTCATTATCATCCTGCAGCCTCTCCTCTGCGCTCTGTGCCGGCGCTGAACATACACACAGACACACGCTATGGTAAGTAGTGAGCAGCCGAGCGGCGGCCGTGGTGGAAACAAACTCAAAAATGACTCGAGCTAACGGCAGCTACACTCGTTACTGTAAGTGGAATTAAACCTTAGTGAGTAAGAAGCCAATAATTTATCAATACATGTGTTCAGCAGCATGAACATGTAAACATGTAGACAGCGATATTCAATATGCTCCGTCCACAGTCTCTCATCCGCCGACACTAACGTTATGTCTTACACGCTGATTTAGACAGCACGCTAGTTCGGCTAACAGCGAATTCTTACTAATAAGCTCCAATGACAGCTGTCTGTATGTAGACTAACTTAGTTTGACTCTTATCTTAAAATACTTTTAAACTGAGCTGCTGGCTCAGACAAACAGCCCACCCTCTCTCTACCAGCACTAATGTCACCATGTTACCAGCCAACAAGCTGGCGGAGGGCACATGCTGAATCATCTACGTCATCAGCCTGATTTGAATAAATTTTCTGAAATTTGAGGTGCAGTGGAAACACAAACCACACAGATTACCAGGAACTCTTTTACCCAGGTAAATAGGTTCCTGGTAATAAAAGTTCCTGGGAATGTTGGTGGAAAAGGGGCTATTGACATTTTTAGGAGAGGGACAACCGTCCAGTTTGAAGAACAATGAACTGCCTAACATGTATGCACAGATACATAACACATTAACAGGAGGGCTGTGGGACTCAACATGTGAACTGTATTGCTATCAGACTACGCACATCAGTAACGTTTAACCAACGTACATCAGTATGTGATTCCTCAACTCTCATATTAATTATGAGAGTTGTTTTGTTTCCTTACATTTCATCAACACTGTGGTTAATGTGTGATTAGGCTTAGGCACAAAAACCCCTTGGTCATGGTTAGAAAAAGATCATATTTTTTCTTAAAATACGAATATAAGGATGTTTTTTGAGGCACTATCCCCGCTGGATATACAGTGACAGATCGCTATGAAATACCCACGTTTGGTGGCATAGAAGGCACTGGAAACACAGCAGCTACTTTCTGAATCACAACCAGTTTTGTAATTTGTTGGCCCTGAACAGAGATCTGCATCTTGGCAGGTGTCTCATCTTGGTGACATGCCAGCCACTGTTTTCTCCACCAACTCATGACAAAGTCAGCTCATACATTTATCACCTTAGAAACACACTAATGTGACATATCTGTGGTTTGCAGAAACAAACAATGTCAACAGTTTCTTCTGGCGACTTGGCTCGAAATAGAAACATAAATAGAAACTGTTTCTACTGCTGCTGCTGCTACAGCTGTTATTAGCACTACCTCAAATAAGTGAATATAATAAAATGAAGCATAATAATCATACAGGCCCTTCTGTGTAGTTTGCATGTTCTCCACGTGTCAGCTTGGGTTCTCCGGTTTCCTCTCACAGTCATGACGCAGACATGTAGGTCAGGTTAACTAGGGACTTTAAAAATTGCCTGCAGGTCTGAATGGTTGTCTGTCTATGTGTGTCAACCCTGTGATAGTCTGGCGACCTGTCCTGGGTGTACCCCACCTTTCACCCAGTAACACCTTTTACACTACCTGTTCAAGGCGGGAATATCATGTCGTTATGCTGCCTCGCCGTGCTGTATATAATTAAGTTATTATAACTAACGCACAGGACAAGACCAGGCTTCTCTCTCACACTAATTCAAATTACCTGCTCCTCTCTAATTCAACCACCTGTGCCCCATCAACTCAATCACCTGCCGTAACCTGTGTAGGTATGTCTATCCCTTTCTCCTCTGTTTGTACCAGGTCTCACAACCCTCCCCCCCGAAACCTGTTCTCCTCCTCTCCTCCTTCTCAGCACTACAGCAGAGTAGCTTAGCCGCTAGCGCTGTCACCTCACAACAAGATGGTTCTTGATATGAACCCCAGGCGATTACGCAGCACGGAGCTCATCAAGACATATCCCTCACCCTGAGTCTTGAATGCTCCAGCCTCACCATGACCCCATCTGACTCAATACATCCCCACGAATTCAACCTCCCTTCATCACCCTCCTCGACCCCCTTTTATCCCTCCCCTTGACCCCCATCATCCCATCAAACTCGACCCTCTCCCTGTCATCCCTGATCCTCCAGTCATCCAATAAAATCACTTTTATACCGTACATATGGCGTAGTCTTTGTAAGTGAAAGGTATGATCGCGGACTGGGGGGACAGAGTGCGCTCACCTTTAAGCTGCCATGGGAGGTTGTAAGGGCGCCAAAAAGGTCTCTGTATAAACAGCCAGCAGGACCGGACCATGGGCAGGACTGGTGTGACGTTTACGTTTTGACGACATGATATGTGCACAACCCACTGCAGGAGATTTTAAAAGTTACTGCTAGCAGTTAGCGGCTAACTCAAATAATAATAATAATAAGCTGTAAATGTCTGAAAACTGGGAATACAATGAGATTCGGAAGCTCCTTTCCCTCCAAACAGACGACAAGATCTGCCACCATATAACAGAGACAGTAAATGATTGTTGCCATGTTAATTCCATTGTTATTGTTTATAAAATGCTGCTGATGCATATGTTTTATGTCACACTAGAGGCTGGCACTGTTGTGTTACATGTCACATTCATCAGGTCTCTTTTGATACTGTCTAAAATCACACCATGGAGTGGAATGATGCTGCCGTCATTTGGCTCTGTGTAAAAATGCAAAGGAGGCACAAAGAAGGGACTTCTCATATAGCGCAATCTCTGTGTAAGAAGGGCTTATGTTTCAACCCCTTTGATAGTCTGCTGAGACCTGAGGTGTACCCCACCTCTGTGTACCCCACCTGTCATCCACATCAGCTGGGATAAGTTCCAGCCAAGATGAGTGGTCATGGATAATGACTGAACGAATCATAATCATACATTTTAGTCCAACATTCTCCAATAAGAGTGCTGATCCAGTATCATAATCCCTCTGAATCTGATGCCTGAGGCTTCCAGATTACTGTTTCCAAACCAGCTTGGTATTAAAGGGAACAGACTGATGTCTAAAAGTCCCACATTTTGTCCTCAGATGACGGCTCTGCAGACACAGCCAAACTTTGAATATGTAAATACGAATGTTGTTGAAAGATTAAGTAGGAAAACACCCAAGGGGGGGCAGCCTTGTTGTTGTTTGATTGGTTTGCTGAGACACATTTGCTCTGTAATGTACACCAGATACTTGCAAGCGACAAAATCATCTCAGAAAGTTTACAGTCTATTGTGGCTTCCAAATGGGTTCATAAATAGCTGCCGACAGACACCATAATGGGAGATGTGATGAACTCACTGTCTTTGGTTTAGTTTTACTTTCTGTTTGATGATCCAGGTGCTTCGGATGGTTTTAGAGCTGAATGATTCGCAGGATGTCTGGAGAGTTGCAAAATGACACTATGAAGTGAATGTCTTGACTGTCACGTTAAAAAAATGGAAACAAAAACCCCCAAACAAACATTCCCCAGAATAAACAGGCCTTTAAAAAAACAAAGTTCAGATCAATGGAGAATTAAATGACTTCATCAAACAATAAAACTAAGATGAACCAAACACACAGTGGTTAAAGACTGTGGCCCTGAGGCATCCTCCACTCTCCACACTCACCTCAGCACACCTGCCGTTAATTAAAGGTTTCCGAGATGCCAGGTCAGGTTATTCATTAAAGTGATTAAAAAAATAGGAAACTAGGACTTACTATGGCTCTAACAGAGTCTGCACACTATAGTGCTCCTATGAACATATATTTACCAGCAGTGGCACATGGTAGTTACGCTGGGCCCCAGTGCATGCTATAATGATGGGCACCAGTTACTAGTTATGAAGCACACACACACACACACACACACACACACACACACACACACACACACACACACACAGTTTTAGGCGTATGTATATTTGACCAACAGTGTGTCTTACTGCCTCTTTTATGTTCTGTATGTTTGCAGACGAGTCCAGCTTGTCAGTCTTGAGAGATTTTGCACATAAACTAGCTGCTGTCAATCGAGTCGTCTTATTACATGATGAAACAGACTTGATATTGAACATCAAAATATATATTACCCAGGAATCATCATTACATATCTGTATGTGACAGAAACTGCAAAAGAAAACGTATCAAGAAATTATTCATCTAAGTAATTTTTTTTTATTGTTAAATAGGCTGATTATTTTGGTATAGATTGAAACTATTTTACAAAAACAGAAAACCATGATGGAGATGGGTTTGTGTGTTTGAGAGCATATATAGAAAATTAAGGCTGCTGCCAACTAAGACTTTCCTCAGTTGACCAGTAGTCGTCATTTAGGGCCATTAGTCGACTAGTCGTCTGCGTGTTTACGATATTAATGTAATGATGAAATGATATATTTTGGTGGTTTGAGTTGAAGGTGTGAGAAAGAGTAGTCTCAGTAACATTGTTAACACTGTGCTACATTACAGAGAAATACAAACCGTACTAATGAACCTTCATTAATATAGGCCTATATTTTATCTACAAGTGCACGTCACACACTGAGCGAGCCGCCTGTTAATGACGCTGTGGGCTAATGGGCATGTAGCTACTTCCATGTTTCACATGATACGTCATGTTTGTAGTGGACCAATGAAGATGAGTTTACATATCACCTTGGGTTGGTCCTTCACCTTCTCAAAATGATCCCACACTTTGGATTTCCTGCCCCACATGTTATTAACTAGCCTGTGGAATAACCACAGGTACTTAGGAGGGGGGTGTACACATGCTGACGTCTTTAACTGGGCGTTACTCTCGTCCCTTTTCTGTGCCAGCTTTCAAGAGTGTGGCAGCAGGTTGCGTCTGAGGTTGCTAAGCAACCATAACAAGCACCGTATCATAGCCTATTTACCTGAAATCCTGAGTGCAGAGCTGATCTTCTTCCAGGAGCTGTTTATAAGTGTGTAGGCCTGTCGTCTGTGGGACAGATGTAAAGCTCTGGGTAGCCCTGCACTAACATGATCAACTTTTCTGTATTCATCAGATTGAATATTTACAGACGAAGGGAAAGATATCTGTCGGCTGTGATTGGTTTGTAACCTGACTCCTGTCTGACTGCTGAGCGTGGACACTTCCTGTGTCTGTCCTTTCAAATTTAATTCCCACATGGTCCAGTCATATAGGTTTGGGTTTATTTTGACAAGGCGCAGCTCCTGATAGAGTTTCATATTTGCTTGTTGTTTTTTGCTTTGTTTTGTTCTTTGTTTTCTGCGACTCAGCGACCAATGAAATCTTGCCGACTAATAACCTTTCTAGTCGACTAACTTTTGGTCGACTACTATGAGGCAGCCCTACAGAAAATTGCAACACTTTTGATTTAACATGAGTTCTTTGAACACTGGTTTATTTCCAGGTGGTCATCAGGCCCCTCCACTGCACTGTCTGCACCGTCCTTATCTACGCCTCTGTTTACCAGCACGTTTTGTGTGTCAAGTGTCAGACAAAGCAAAATTATTTCCGACATTTGACGAATGTTCTTCTGTGAATTCTGTGTCATTCTGGGTGATCACCTCTTTCCTCAGGGTTCAGAGAGAGGTGGGGGCGTCTGAAAATTCCCCAGCAGTCTACAGCAAGTCCTCACATGCCTGTATGGGAATGTCTGTCTCACCTGAGGAGACTCCCTGCCTGGCTGAAGTCATGTCTTCTGAGTCCATTAACAAAACATAAAGAAAGGAATTCACTGCAGATGTCAGGTCAGCCACCAAAATAAAAGACAGGTAAACAGGTCCGGATCTGACAGGATGCATATTGTGGGTCTATTGTAGAATATGTTGCCTGTAGGCTCCTGGCCAATCAGCAGTCTCGTGTCTTTACATTGTCACGTTGCATAACCCACCAATGACTCCACGTTCTCCCGGAGCTGCTGTGTGGGAGGAGAGACTTTACCTGAGGAGGCCAGAAGCACTTCCTCCTCCGCCCCAGCTGCACACAGGTGAGTGGGAAGTGTTACCTGGCCAATACCTGCACCTATTCCGTTCTGCCTTCTGCCCAAACGGCTTCTATTTAACTTCGGAGAAAAAGGTAAACATTCATTTTATTTGTTAAACATTGCGCTCCCTTGAATTAATTTAGAATCCTGCGCTCGTTTGCTCTTCTTTCATTCATTTGCTCTGATGCGTGTTGATGGCAGCCGGGGACAGGTTTTCCCCTTCAGCTATGATCTGCGTCTTTCTTCCTTGCTGCTGCGCATTAATTAAAACTGACATCATTTTTTCCACCGATATGAATTTAAAAAAACAGGGAAATATTTGGGAGTTTCTCCTTTACGCGCTCGGGAGAGCCTGGCTGACGCGCTGTGTCCTGAGGCGCAGTTTGAACGAGGAGGTTTCCAAGTGTGTTTTATTACACCAGGCGATGCCTATTCATCCGCACATCTAAAAATAACACCTGGGAAGTGCTCTAAATATTACGTGGCATCTGCCAACTACAGGATTCAAGTTCCTATTATTTATTTTCCACCTGGCTGGTTTGTAGTATGAAGGCAATGCGCTCTCCGTGTCTCCCACAGTGGGCTCCGGCTGAGGAGCGCGTCCTCGCGTGTGACAGCAGGCAGACACAGTGTCACAGATAGTTTACAAGGTAAAGGAAAAGGAAGCTTTTACTGAGGGAAACATCCACTTGTTGTCGCTGTAGTTTTGGGATAAATGTCTGCAGATATTTTGGATATTTTGTGGCCATGCAAACTGCTCCCTGAAGAGGCTCCATTCATTCATCCGCGCTCAGAGATTTGCTCCATACTGATCATTCATTGCTCCTAATCAAAGTCTTTAAGGTGATATTCCAGCATGTATATATGCGTGTTTTATTCTCTCTTTGCTGTGATGTTGTTTTAGTACTCGCTCGTGCGCTCTGATCACCTCGCGCCTGCTGGAGGACCCCAGCGCGAGTGGGCGGCACCAGCTGGCGCAGTGATGCTAGAGAACAATGCTGCATTCATGTCCCATAGGAAAGAACAGGCTTTACATGTTAGATATGTAAAGCACTGGAAGGGTGCGCTCCCACTTGAAATGATCCCACCCAGCAGCTTTATGTGTCTGAGAGGTGATGTCACTTACCTCCGCCATGCTTTAAAACAGGGATGGTGTAGCTCAGAGGTTCCCGACTGGTCTAAATTTCTCCTTAGTCATTAATTCAAGGTCCGTACAGTTTAATATATTCAGCATCATACTTGTGTTTGCTGTCTCTGTCAAGTGGCCGTCCAGTATTCACTCACTCTACAGCAGGAAACGACACTTTTACAATAAAAACTCTGTGCCGGAAACCTAACAGTAAGGTGTGAAATGTTTGTGAGTCACCTGTGCTCCATTCAGAATGAACCAGTGACCCACTTTTGGGCCGCCACCCATCGGTTGGGAACCACTGGTGTAGATTCAGCCAGGTCAGACTCTCCAGTACACTAGCACCGGTTTATTCAACCACTGCAGTGGTTACTGCTCAGCCTTTTTTGAGTGTGTCAAGGACCCCTTAATTGCATCAGGTCACAGACCCCAGTACGATGCTGCTTCAGGGACCTCTGTTTGAAACGACTTTGGTTGTAACGTGTGATTAAGACCAGAACTCTGTCAGCCACAGGTGATACCTGTGGAGGAGGTGAGGCCTAAAATCAGAATAGTCACTCTTATGAATCTTACTCACGTTGGACTCACTTCTATAGTGAATTAAATCAACACATTCTCACTCTGACCTCGTCACATATCGACGCTTTGGTCATTGACATATGTCAAGGTACCCTGGGTGTGTTGGTTGCTGACGCTCTGGGACGCTGTGTCAGATTCTGGTTGTTACATGCATTGTCTGTTTTCAAAATACACCTTCGTTTTCACAGGAGGTTTACGTTGGTACAACACTGCGAACTGACAAACACACATGGTTAGGTTCAGGAAAAAAAGAACAAGGTTGGACTTGAGAATCTTACGTGACGTGAGCCTCGCTCTCTCGGGTGAAGGTCGGTGTTTGTTGGACACCCACTCAGACTTTCGCTGCCTTAACTTTCGTCCTCGTCCTGCTGCGTTTCTTCGTGACGCCGTTGAACTAACACAGCAACAGGCCACATACCATGCCGACATTAAAGGACAGCTTTTTCCTTCTGTGTCTGATGCTCAAGTCACTGTAATGCTCTTCATTGTTGTTGTTGTTTTTTTTTATTGTGGGTGTGACGTGTGTAGTGTGATGTATGTGCAAGTCTTTTTTATGCACCAGATGGGGTAGCGCTCCTAATTTCGTTGTGACATGTTTACAATGACAATAAAGCCATTCTGATTCTGATTCTGAAGCGCTGGATTTTGACGTCTGCGGAGTGAGACTGAGCTCATTAAATAGTGAAACAATATTTTCCATTTTTCTGGGGACCCTAAGGAACTCCACAAGGACCCCAAGGGGTCCCCATACCCCTGGTTGAGAACCACTGCTCTGATGTATTACCATCATATTCAAGTCAACATTATTTCCATTTAGATGCTATAGAATGAGTTAGCTACCTCCTGTAACTGTGCTTTTTTTTTAAATTAGTGCTCCAGGAAGATTGCACACATGTTTTGGGACTGTCCTCTTATTGCTTTTTTGTAAATTTATTAATGATTATTCATCAGACTGGACCGGGCTGAGTGTATCAGGGTCAATTATACAGCAGTAATGTGTACTGTACTGTACAGTACTTAATTTGTAATATTAAGTATTATAATTACACAAAATTAGTGTCAGATGTTATTACCTGACACACTGAGGCTTCTTCAGTCAATATGTGGAATTTGATGCTCAGTTTCTGTACCCCTGCGTTCACGTTTGGGGGCACCCCACCTATAAAGGGGTGTCTTCTGCCTTACCTTCCCCCTCCTGCTGTTGTTCTCCATGGGAGAGGGGTTCGAGTTATATGGTCTAATTGAGGGAGGATTTTGTCTTTAATAATAATAATAATAATTAGGCTTTACAGCTGCAACATGTCAAGTCTCTCTTTTCGGCCATACTGGAGTCTGATCTTTAATATACCAGAACATTTTGAATGTGAAACAGCTGAGAATAAAGCACATTGTAAAACAATAAGGGAATGGATACATGTCATAGCTGCTGTTGATAATCTATAGATTTAAATGCTTTAAGCTCAGCTGTCATTAAATTAGTCAGTATACTTTGCAATCATAAAACACTTCCTGCTGGCCTAAGGGTATTTCCAGAATCCTCATCTAACCATCTGGATGAACCAGTTTCCCAAGTTATGACTGTAGTTTGTAAGTCATGTCCACAGTGACATCATTTTGTTTTTTATTTCTTGTGAAACAGACGCCAGTGTGAATGCCAGCGTCCTCTGAATTCAGGTGATGGGTAATTCTGTCATTAACATGGTTTAGAGTGGCAGTAAGTGTTGTTAACAACAACCTCCTGAGCTTTTTAAATATCATAGTGTCAGTTATTTATCAGAAAATTACACTTGAATTGAATGAGAAGCCAAAATTGGGGCGACCCTTTTGTCTAACCCCAACAAGACCAGCTTCATTTATAATTATGCAAAAACATTTTACCAAAATTATATTAGTTTTACTCTAGCTAAGCAAACAGATGATGAAGCGATGCCACAGGCAAACATAAATATTGGAATAAGTCTATAAAGCACCCGTGCTTTTCACATGATCGGCTGAGATCCTCCCTGCCGTGGACTTTTCTAAAAACAGTTAAATAAATGTGATTTTTTGGGGGAAAAACTTTCTTGTTATGAAAACATCAGGACCAACCCACAGCTCGTGTAGGCGTAGCTAGTGGGAGGCTGAGGTGAACGGTCTCACTGCATCACCTGAGACCTGAGATGAGCTGTGGCCAGGTAAGGCAGAAGTCCACATTTCCCTGTTTTCCTATGGGACTTGAATGCAACATTCTCTACCGTTTTGGCACGATTTTCGCTCCTCTACGCGTTATCACTCTGCTGTGTGTGAGTGGATCATCTCATTTAGACACAGAGCGTCCTCACACACGGACGAGATGTTTTAGCTTTGAATAGTCTCATTCTGACAGATAATGTCATTCAATCAGGATTCATCCAGACCCTAACCATCTCTCTGAGATAAATACAGCTTCATTTGGACAGACAGTTTCTCTTGGACAGATTGAGCAGGGAGCAGTTTGACAGTAGTCTCTCAGCTTTCCAGAAAGAATGAATAAGTGGTAGCTCTCCGTCCAGCGTTTCCATGCAACAGCGCAGGCGGCTGTGAAGCCACGGAGCACACGGAGGGATAGATGCTGTAGCAGAGAGCGGCTGCACTCTAGATCTGGACTCAGAGCGCCTTTTAAAGCCAATGGAGCGACGAGATGATGGAGACGAGCTGGTCGGGAGCGTAAATCACCATGATAGCGCAGAGGAGCCCGGTAAGAGCGCGCTTTATCCAACATTTTGCGAGAAACGCAGGAATATGACGATGATGGTGATCATTTGTGCGCGCTGGCTGCGACGTAGAAAATTAAGCTGTGCATCTGGTTGCACTCAATTTTCTATTTGTCAGAGATGTCCTTAAATTCCCCATGGTGAGTTCAGGGTTGCTTCAGGTGGGTTGTTGCTGCTGATAGCGCACATGGGCGCACTGACACTACCAGATGTTAGTATGAGGGGAGACTTCACATCAGTGGCACTTGAGTCAAGTTAATTGTCTTTAAACATTGAGATGCTGATGCGTTTTTACTGCTACAGACATGATCTCAACATGCATGCTCGTACATGATTTCCTGCAGCCTCACATACCACACAGGGACAGTTCAGATTGTGTGATATAAACAGTTTCAACTTTAAACTGCAGCTCCAGAGTCCAGTGGATTCAACAGCTTGGAAACCAACACCTGACCACAACCAAAAAACTTACAGTGATGGAAACAGTTTACACTTAACCTTTAAAGGCGCAGTTAAGATTTTTTTGTCACATATGCTTTGGGCTACACTAACTCCTGACTCTTAAGAGGCTAAATGCTCCACGGTGATCACCTGCTAGTCTTAAACTTTGTCTGAGCTGGGCAGGTGGCTTTGGCTTCATTTGGTCCGCACCAGAGAGAAAAAATCATACGCCAATGCATTTTAGTTTTTGGTTCAGCTCTGTATGAAATAATGACTAACACAGAGACAGGATGAGAAGAAGACGTCTTGCACAGCAGTGATTCAGGGCTTCATACTGTGGGTCACCGTCACACACTTTTTAATGGGCTGAATGAACAGACAAAACACAGGGAAGTCAGATCAATGATTTTAACAGCTTTATAATTAAGAAAAACACCCTCACTGACATGCACATATGTTACCATGGTTACACGTATGCATTATATGTGGCCTTTATCAGGATCAGTTATGAGATCGCGGACAGATTTCATCATCAGCAGATGGATTTATTATTGGTTTAGCTGTTCAAATCACATATCTGTTGGTCAGTTCGTTTTCTTTCGCACCACAAACGAACTGTGCCAGAGTCTGTTTTGGAAGTGGACTGAGACACACCTTTTCGAGCGGTCTCGGTTCGGTTGTTTTGTCCACACGAGCCCAAATGAACTGCACTAACTGTGCAAATGGACCTGAGTTTGCTTTATCCGAGCAAAACGGTAAGGTGTGAAAGCAGCTGAGAGTGATGGACCAAAACTGTGATGTCATGGGTCCTAAAACCAAGACAGACGCTAAAAAGAGTTAGGCATGGGTGTAGATTTCGGGGGGGGGACACAGGGGACATGTCCCTCTCAATATTCAAAACAAGGGCATTGGTCCGCCTCTATTTAAAGCATGAAAAAAGAAAAAAGCGATCCGCACACCAAAAGAGCTCCCGTACGGGAGCTCTTTTGGTGTGCGGATCGCTTTTTCCTTTTTTCATGCTTTTTATACTTTGTGATCCAGCACCCAACCCAGTGGGCTTCGGGGTTGTGCGTGTCCTATTTTTTATCCCCCTCAATTTAAGACATCTCCACCACAAACTACAGAAAATACACCAGAACACAAGAAATTGTGTTTGATGCTTAGACTTTTCTTGCAGACGACTCCTAACCTCCGCCTTTCACCCTCCCAGTGTGAAAACAAACCTACGCCGTTGGAGTTAGGCAGCAATTTTTTGTGGGTGTGTCCCAACAAGCCACACCTTTTACATGATGCAAAGTCAGTTGATCCATTGTTTGTGTTTGTGCAATGAGCTGAACATGAACTTAACTTCTGAAGTGAATCAACATGCAGATGGTGCTTTGTGCCAAAGCCAGGACTGGGCAATACATCGATATTGTGTCAGTACTGTAATCTGAGACGAGATATTGTATTAGATTTTGGGCGTCTTGATATCGTAAGTGTTGTATTTCCCTGGTTTTATAGGCTGCATTACAGTAAAGCTGTTGTAGTATTCGCCAATACTCACTTCAGTGCCGGATCTAGCACATTCAGCGCCCCTGCGAGCTTCCCCTGCCCACCCCAGCCCTCTGCTCTGACATGTTCTGACTGTGTGGTAAACTGTGGTAAACTGCTTTGTCAAGACAAGAGGTGGCGCCCCGGCCGCTGACTGACCATTTGCTTTGTCATTTTAGATCATTTTACCCTTATGTTCGATCCACCCAGAGGGTAGCACCCTCAGTGGCTGCCTATGTCGCCTATAGGAAGATCTGCCACTGACCCACTTAATCACCGTATCCTGATTACTTATGATTATTTATCAGAAATATCACCATGTAATGTGATTGTTTCATGTTGCCCAGCTGAAATGCGTCTTCGCAGAATCATGTGGCACGGCCTCTTTCCCATGAACAAAAGCGTCACCATGTTTTGGAACACAATATGTGAATGTTTGTGGTCAATTCGTACAAACAAGAAGTTGTCAGTTCACCTCACCTGCGAGCCAACACTGTCAACAGATGCCACTACATCCTGTTTGATCATTGTTATAACTGAGAGTGAACCACACCTCTGTAACACTGGATACGGCAGGTTAAACACCAGGTGACTTCAGCTGGTTGGTTAATTGTTTTCGCAGGTATTGTGATTCCTTACTTTCAAACCATTATTGCGTGATCACAGTCCCAGTTCTCAACCCAGCATGCAAATGATTATTGCAGTTTTTGCATGGAGATATTATCTCCTCCCTGCATGTCTCTGTCTACGCTCTGCTCTAATTAGCCTGCACAGTAGAAACTGCTGATTATTCTTTGATCAGTGGAGCATTGTTTTTCTTACCTGTTAACCATGCTAACACTGATTTTTGCATATTACATAAAGTAGACATAAATATAAAAACACAGCCAGTGTGTGCATAGTCAGATTCAGACTTCAGACGGGCGGACTAATCGTCATGGTGAATGTTGATTTACAGTGAAAACATGTCTTGTTGCTACAGCAGATCTAGGACCCACGCTGGGTGCTGCCTGTCTAGGCTCTGTGCCAAGACTTTTGGCAGATGCTATCAAGTCTTGGGCAGGGTTGTGTTGTCATGGAATACCTGTGCCTACATATAAAACACCCCAAATCTGTTTTATATCAATGTACATCACATAGAACATATGCATCCTTGTATCTGAACACTTAGAGGATTTCCTGTGGCAGAACATGCAACTAGCTCGGAGCAAAATAACCTACAAGTGCTTTATTTATGCAGTGAGATAAACATGAAACATCATATAAAATACACACATTTGGTAAAGAACGCATGCCTGGGTTTATTTCAGGTAGTGCAACATGGCTGCACTACAGTATTGTACAAAGTCAAACTGCCATGCAGGGCATGTAACGTCAAGTTCACTTCAGGTATTTAAATCTGCAGATGCAAAACAAGCCTGATCTGTTCTCCCATGTTTACAGTACGCCTCACCTTAGGCACTGTCACATCAGAGCCAATATTACCTTAAAGCCTGGAGTTCAAGGCCTTATTCAGGTGTCAGCGATTCCTGTATAAAGACATAAGGAGAAGATTTTCTGCTCAAAAAAAAGCCACATTTCCTAATAACCCCATCGCCTGTCTGACTTCCTAACTTGTTACAACTTTGGTGCAACAAGTTGTCATACATCATACATTTTGTGAGCCCAACCTCTGCAACTGTATAACAGCAACAGGCGACCCTGCAAGCTGCAGCCACTCGAGGCAATAGTGTACCATCGATTTACGTCCAAAAGAAGTGCTTGTTTTTTTCCACTGACAGGCTCAGATTGTTTTTCTATGTATCTAAAGGATCTACTGAGAGAAAGAAGTTTATCTTTACCTTCTGCTTGGTCTGGTTTGTTTTTTATTGTGTCTAAGTGAGTCTGACTCAAGGAAAAGTCTCATTCTGAGTCTGGTAAGAGGTGACTTGTTGCAGGAAGACAATGGTGGAAACATTAGTGAGAGCTAGTGAGTACAGAAGTTGTAGCTCAGTGTTATCTGAAAGATCTTCAATGTCATGACTGAATGTTTAGCTGATTCTGACCATGTGAAAATTAATGACAGCTGTCCTTGAGTGACACTTGATTACACACAATAACAAACAGCCACCTCGAGAAACAGTGCTGCACCCAGCATCTTTTTTTTTTTTTACAGCGCTCCGAGCTCTTCTAGTTAAAAATCTTTGAACTCTTCAGAAAGGCACTGGTAATGTCACTGTCACTCCTGTATTTTGTTTTATTTGTATTTATTTAACCTTTATTTAACCAGCAAGTCCCACTGAGATTGAAAATCCACAATAAAACAACAACTATTCAAACATAAGCCTCTTTTACACAGGAATTGTGCAAATTTGCAGGAAAGCCCAATCCCTCTTCTTTCCGCATTGGCAGTATAAAAACGAAATCGGGGAGTGCAGCAAATTGCAGCCTGCCTACTTTTGTTTATACAGAATGTGCCTTTTTCGAGGCAATGGGGGGCGTGAGCTAGTAACAGAGTGTGCAGCTCAGCGTGTGACGTAAACAGTGACGTACCGAAGAAAGCCGCGGCTGGTCAGTCCTTTTCCGATTCTCTCGTACATCGACCCTTCCTTCACGGTTCCCGTCATCCGACGGTTAATAGCCTCCTCATTAGCGAGGGCAAGGAGGGCGCGCAATTCTTTATCTCCCCAGTTGCTCATCTTCTGCTTTGCGTCTCCTTAGTGCTGCTAGATACTCATTCCTGCTATCAGCTGTTTCCTGTTTTGAAGTCCACGCCAGTGGGTCGAACGTGCGGCGTCATCAACAGCCCCTCCCACAAGTCATCAACAGCCCCTCCCGAGGCGGAAAGCCGCCTCGCTCTGTTTAGATCAAAACCGTTCCGCCGATATGACTACCCTACAAGGCGGAAAATTGGGCACCTTGGATCAACTCGCCAAGCCGGCTCTGTGTGTGTAAACGCTTGCAGCTTGCTGGCAAATCGGTCCGAACATTCGCGGGAAATCTGGCAGTGTAAAAGGGGCTAGAGTAGCCTCTCAAAAAAAAAAAAAAACAACAAGCACGTGTCTCTGTCACCACATTCTGTATGATACCCTAAGTTCATCAGTGGATATCAGTGTGTATAATTTTAGATCTTTTTGGAGATTGTACCATACCCAGAATGCAGTTTTCCCCAGATCTGTTAAAACCAAGGGTTCATTAAAAAGCAACCACTTGGAGGAGCGTAGCTGGTAACTACCAGAGCTGACACACAGAGGGGTCTGCGCTAGCTTTAACTAGGCCTCTATCACAACACAGACAGAAAAGCCCATTTGTGAGAGCAGATCAGTCAGCGAACAATGCTGCAGGTTGTTGCTAATGAGTGTTGTGCTTGTATCATGGTACAGTTGTAAGCTTCTTGTTAACTGTGTAGTCAGTCCTCTGTTAATGTAGCTTTGCATTAGCTTCCTAGCTAACATTAATATCAAGATATTGTGATCATAGAAGCAAAACTCACACACAAGCCACTAGAAGTGCTTTGTCAGAAAGCATTCCCCAACTTCCTGCTCTCACTTTATAGCTGAGGAAAAGCACTATGTGCACTTAGGCCCTTATAATAACAACTGGAGCCTGTCAGTGGCAGAAAACAAGCACTTTTAGTGGATGTACATCGACGGTGCACAATTGCCCCAAGTGGTTACACTGCAGCCTGTTTGGCAGCTGCCGACTGCAGCACTCCCTCTTAATACCAAACCAGTTTCAGAAATCGTCATCTCCATTAGTCACTTAGACACAAAAATGAGAAAATAAGGTCCAGGTTGGAAAATAACGAGGTTTTCCTTTAAGGGAAGTTGTTTTTCTTGTGGGTTAATTGAAGGCTTTTGCTTCATCCACCACTCTGGAGTTCTAAGAGGCTTTTTGTGCGATAAAGCAACCCAGCCACAGTTACCCACTATAAGGCAGCAGGCTATGGAAGCCATTAAAGGCTGCAAATACGGTAAACTCGGCTATGGGGTCATGTACTTTAGCCAGTTTTATCAAAGTAACAGGACTCAACATGACAGGTTGGTCTGGATGAAACTCTTTCTGCTCGGCTGTATGAGCAGGACACTTTCAAAGTGCACTCAGCAATTATGCAAATTAATTGTGGAAGGTTTATTAAAATGTGGATAACCATAGAAACAATACTCAAAACTCAAACCAATAACCATCAGCAGAGTTATCAGTGGTGAGGACTGCAGTTGAGAGGAAACTGGGCATGTGCGATTCATCCTGTCAACATGTTGTAATGTTTGGTCCCGTCAGATTCAAGAAAAAGTCCATTTGTAATCAGCTCAGCATCATATCCTTTGTGTCTTATATTAACATCATCCAGTTTTTGCTCACTGATAGTGACAACAGAGAGGGAACAAACCAAACAACATGCTGCTGCAGTGAAGGGACAACAAGCGCAGACTTTACAGTCTAGGACGTCACCTCTGTGACTTCTGTGCTGTCTACTAAAGCTTTGAAGAACCACACATCACTGATGGAGTTGTGTGTTTTAGCCCATTATCTACAAACCACTTCACTGGCAACACTTGAGATTCACAAAGTCATCACCAGATTTCCACTGAAACAGTTACATCCACTGACATGAAGTTGTCAAGTGCAGCTTCAATGACCGCAGTTGTGGTTTTGTGTGTTTGAGCCCATTAACTAATAGCTCATACTTTACATTAATGCCAAAGGGGAGACCGGGAGTGGCTGTAACAGCACCACTTTTAATATAAGGGGATGACCTTTGAGTCCTGCATTTAATATATGACCCTTTCCTTTTTGACCTCGCATGTGGAATTCCAAAGCTGTGTGAAGACGTGTGCAGAATTTATAGTCAATATACTGAGTCGCTGCCCAGCTCTACAGTTACCCTCAGCTCTGTGAAGCTTTTTAGCATCTTTAAGTTAATTGTTTTGGTTTCAGGGCCCACAGCTCCAGTACTTTGGTTCAGTCTCACAGCTCTCATCAGTCTTATTTCCAGCAGCAGCTGTGCTTCAGATAATCTGTGATAAAGCCACTGTGCTGTGAACTACCTGCCCAGCAGCAAGCAGTAACAGTTCAAAGTTAGCATCTAGCTGGTGAACATAGTGAAGCATGTAGCAGCTAAAGAGTCAGATATTTCCCACAGGAGTTGGAGGAAACCAAACCAGAGCTAAAAGAGTAAGACGACTGTCAGCTAATGTGTTCACTTTTGAAAGTATTCAATGTGATAACAATCAGTGTTTTTGTTTTTAGACCAGCCAAAAAAAATCAATAAATGCAGGCATAAGTTCCTTCAAAAATTTAAATTAAAATTCAAAATTACATTTGATTCCCTGAAAGACAAGATCATGCATCTCAAAGAAGCCTTCCTGCAGTACGTTTAGTAAACAGTCCCTGCTCTGTCTCTCTCTCAGCTAAGGGCTGCTTGGACTGAAAAAAGTTGAAGACCCCTACCTTAAAGGGAGAGTTCATATTTTTTGAGGTTACTTATCCATAGACAGTGTACTACATACAGTAGATGTCAGTCGGCACGCCCCCAGTTTGGAGAAGCAGGCAGGACTACTGACACAGAAGCTAAGCAATGTACCGCTGTGGAGGGGGTCAGCAACAAAACATATTTTAGCCACTTAAAAAAAACCTCAAATTCAGTTTCAGTGTAGACTCTATTTTGAAGATTTTCACTGCTTTTTCCATCGCTTAGCTTCAGTGTCAGACTCCATCCTGCTTCTCCAAACTGGGGCAGGGCTACCCGCCACCTGCTGTATGTAATACAACAGGAATACTACTACTGCTACTAATAATAATGATGATAATGATGATAATAATAATAACAATGTGGCTTCACAGCAAGAGGTTCCTGGTTCGATCCCGGCTGCGGGAGCCCTTCTGTGTGGAGTTTGCATGTTCTCCCCGTGTCAGTGTGGGTTTTCTCCGGGTGCTCCAGCTTCCTCCCACAGTCCAAAGACATGCAGGTTAATTGGTGACTCTAAAATGTCCGTAGGTGTGAATGTGAGTGTGAATGGTTGTCTGTCTCTATGTGTCAGCCCTGTGATAGTCTGGTGACCTGTCCAGGGTGAACCCTGCCTCTCACCCAATGTCAGCTGGGATAGGCTCCAGCCCCTCCGCGACCCTCAAGAGGATAAGCGGTTAGAAAATGGATGAATGGATAATAATAATAATGATGATGATAACAATAATAATAATAATAATAATAAGAAGAAGAAGAAGAAGAATTCATTTTATTTATAGAGCGCTTTTCAAGGTACTAAAAGACACGAACTATGGATAACCCATACCATACCCTATACAACCCCGTTTCAAAAAATCTGAAATATCCTGTTAATCCCTCCTCCTTGGCTTTTGTGGTGTTGAAGGGAAAACACATTTTGCCACTTTGACTTTGCTGCCATCCTTAAATACTCCCTCCAGTGTGACACAGACATAACACCTGCTCTCCAAACATATCACAGATTTTTTTTTGTGCTGCAGCAGTTACTTATATGATCCATCTCAGCAGTTATTTGTGTACAGTTCAACTCAGTTTTCCCACATGTTGCAGTCCTATAGAGGAACATCCAAACCTAAACACACAGTATTTATTTGCTCTGGGAAAAAAGGGTCACAAACTCTAAATCAACCCAAATGTCAAAACAGGCAAAGGCAGCCGCATTACTCTTTAAAAGCCTAAACATTAAGATGGTCTCAAACATTATTTAATGTCATCTTATGACTGGTAGTGTGACTGTCTGTGCCCTCAAACACACAGTGCAGCAGCCTGCTTGACACCACACACAGCGATATTCACACACATTCATAAATATAGTGGCTACTTCCGGAAATTGTGACTGTAGTACAGCCTTAATTCAACATTTGAGAAATTAGGCTTCCCTGTCATTTTAAGTTTAATGAGATTAAGAGGGAAGGGAGGGGTTGGGGGTCTGACGTTAAGGCAAAGCAGTGGAAATACTCTTGATATGGCGTACACTTAAATTGATATTGGTTTATTTTAGTGGGACTTTTTTTAGGTGGCTAAAATATGTTTTGTTGCTGACCTCTCCACAGCAGTACGTTGCTCTGACTCCAGCCTGCTTCTCCAAACTGGAGACTTTACTTTGTCACTTTAAAGTGACAGTTGACACTGTCTGTCTGACCCAAAGTGGTCGCTATGCTTGTGCATGTCGCCATCTTGGTAACTGTCAAATAAATGAGAATATCTATTCCCACTTTAAACATTGAAAGCGTCAGGTAACACAATAAGGGCTGTGTCTTGCAGTGTGTAATAAGCAGTCATCCAGTGATGCTGATTCTCATTACAAAGACCACATCATGCACATTAAAGTGTGCATACTGTAATGGTTCCTCCTGAGATTTTATTAATTAACAATATCCATCATAGCTGTTGTGAGATGTGATTATCAGACTGTGGCCCTCTGTAGGAGCAGGTACAAGTCACTGTGTGTTTCAGCTTATTGCTGATAACTTCCTTATTTGGTCAGAGCTTCATTACACTGAGGAAGGTGTTGTAGAGAATGTCTGTGCCATTTGTGCTCCCTAAAGAGAGAACTAACTTCGTAAATCTCTCTGCTGCCGTTGTACAATAATGACGCCAGACAAATCACATGTCAGCTGTATCACCGCACAGAAGGCACAGGCTCATTTTGGGGACATTACAGAGGAACAGCCTGTAACATAACTCAACGGCTGATCGAGCGAGGCGTCCGTCAGCGTCTATGGTGACAGCTGTTTCCTGTAAATGGAGGAGAGTGGCGAGTGCATCCCGCAGTTTATCTGTTTATTTCTGCCCTTCCTCAGTGCTCAGACGACCCATAGCGTACTGTGATGTGTTTACTACCATCACATCGAGTCTGTGAGGGCTGCTATGGGGGATAAGATGTGCTGCGAGATTAGATTTAAGAACCAAATTGTTTCCATGGGAACAAAAACTTGTAATCTGTCTCAAAGTGTTTTCTGAAAGGTTCTTAATGGTACTTATATCGGCAGTTTGAAGAGGATATGTGGAGAGGCTGCTGCTTTACGTGATATAACAGAAATGTAAAGTTTTTCCTTCATGTGATGCTGATATTCACATCTAAAACTCAGCTCAGGATTCCCACACCACACATGGACAAAAAACAATCTTTGCCTCTCTAACTTTGCAGATTATGATAAAGAAATGATATTCAAATGTGGGCAATATAAATCCTCACTGCATCAATAAACATGTGGTCATACGTGATTCAGAGCCTCTGTCTGAAGTGACTGCTAACATTTTCTGTTGGAAAGTCACAGAGCTCACTTGGGTCTTTTAAAGTGATACTTTGCTGACTTTATAACCAGCTTTGTGTCATAATAATGTGGGTACTATGTGTAAATGAATAATGGGAAACCTCTCTCCATCTCACTCCGAAGTCATCGAAATCCGGCGCTTGCTCAGTGACTTGCAGCATCAGACACTGACAAAAAAGCCATCCTTTAACGTCGGCATGATACACGGCATCATAGTTAAATGGCACTTGGCATCGTCAGAGAGAAAGTTAAGGCAGCAAAGGTTTGTGTAGGGCAGGTGTGAGTGATGGTGGATGGGTTTTGGGGTTTTGGGGTTTTACCTGATGGTAGGCACCAAGATGTCTGATCATCTGTGTGTGGCCATGTCCTTCACACAGGCAGAGTTTGCAGGAAGTTCTTCTTTGCAGTGACAGCAGGAAGTAGGGATGAAAGTATCTGGGGACAGCTGCAACACAGACCTTTTTTCTTACACTACAAAAGTTAGGAACTCGCTGGAGGTAAACCCCACTACTGAGTCTGCAGCTGAAAATCAGCCCGATCCGACCTGTCTTGCCAGAGGAACAGTAGGAAAACTGATTCCTCACTCATTAAGTAAAAAGTAGAAAACAACAGTGTTTTCCATTTTTAAAGTATCGTTTGTTTGTTGAAGATTGTAAATTCAGAATTAGGTATCAGAAAAGATTCAATTTATCACTGCTAGCTTGTCTTTTGTTCTAGTCAGGGTAAAGCTGACAGAGACAGAGGAGGGATGAAAGTAACATGATGTTTTTGGTTGGTTTGCTTAGACTGTTCTTCCTGTTAATGAAAAAGAGCGGAACATATTGGATCTCAAGAGCTGAGTGCATGTGACGGGTAAGGATTTGTAAGGGTTTAAACATCTTATTCCAACCCAGTGTTATTCATAGGAGCAAAATGGTGATTATACACCGAGATGAGTTTGAAGCATCGGACGAATTTCTTACAACTGTGACATTATGACACACTGATTTGACAACTGAACTAACTGAAGCATTAATGACTTTCATATGCTGGAAATATTAAGCACCTGTCATGTGGCTGATTCACTCACTGGCCACTATATTAGGTACACTTGTTCAACTGCTTCTTAATGCACTTAGCTAATCAGTCACATGGCAGCAACTCAATTCATTTAGTCATGTAGACATGGTGAAGACGAGCTGCTGAAGTTCAAACAGAGCATCAGAATGAGGAAGAAAGGTGATTTAAGTGACTGTGAACATGGCATGGTTGTTGGTGCCAGACGGGCTGGTCTGAGTATTTACTGGGATTTCCACACACAACCATCTCTAGGGTTTACAGAGGATGGTCCCAAAAAGAGAAAATATCCAGTGTTGATGTCAGAGGTCAGAGGTCAGAGGAGAATGGCCAGACTGGTTCAAGATGATAGAAAGGCAACAGGAAGCTCAAATAACAACTGGCTACAACCAAGGTCTGAAGGCAAAAGGGGTCCAACTCAGTCCTAGCAAAGTGTACTTAATAAAATGGCCGGTGAGTGTGTCTAACCGTTACGTTTCGTCCCACACCTGTGTTTCTTGGCCCCAACAGAAAGGGGCAAAAGTAGCAATGTGCAACATCAATTTCCTGGAGTGATTCATTTATCCAACATTTGAAAAAACGCTTGGTATTTGTGGAGGACAGTGTATGTTGTTCACAACAAGATACGGTGACTCTAAATAACTACATCTCTGTGCAAAGAGGGACATACTAAGAAGTTATACTTTCGTCCCTGCTCTCCCCCGGTATAAAAAAATCTAGAAGAAACAGGATTCTTATAAGGCAGTAAGTAAAGTGGGCGGAGCTACGATGATAACTCACATATCCATCTCTCTGTTCCTCTTGCAGGTTCTCCTGCCCTAGCTCGTGAGCACTCCGGCAGCCCACAGCAGGAGGAGCCCGCCACAATGAACAGGAACAGCACCTACCTGCCAGTCCCTGGCGATGAGAATAACCTGGATGTGGACTTTGAAAACACCAAGCCCAGGAGCAACGAGTCCATAGTAAGACATTACATCTACTACTGATTGTAACTGCTCAGTGTGTGCATGGAGAAAAGTCTGGTCTCATTCACTTTGAAGGTCAATACAAGCATATTTATGCTCCTTTTAGAAAGTTTCTGTGTGTGTACCTGTGTTGTAGTTCTGCTGTTTACTGGAGTTAAGTTAAGCTCTGAATGTCTAAAGATGCTCTGAATAAAGCAGAGCGACATATCCTCATACAGCGGTTCGTTTAATATCCTAATTAGTGCCCAAGGAGTGACGTTACGTGCTTAACGTAACATTATTTAGGTTAGGTTAGGTTTAGGAAAAGAAACATGGTGACAGTGTTCCGTTAAAACTCAAAGTTTACTTCAAGTTCGTACAGTTCTGATGTCCTGTATTTTGTGACCCATCCACCTACCCCAAACTCCAACCTTACTGTGCCGCTTTCGTCTTTCCTCCCGTCACTGCATTGACATCAGCCTTCCAAATACGAGTAGTATACACAATATACCAGCTCATGATCACATTAGAAAACAGTACATGAGAACAGCCTGACCAGAGTCTAGAACAGGATCGTGAGTTGTGTTTACAGCCACTGAAGAGAAATAGATCTCTTGTTAATGTACAGCGGCACCCCTCTGCCAGCGTCTGTGAAGGCTCGTTAATGTTAGCAGACTGTTACTATTACAAGGCTGAACTAGAACCAGAGGTTCAGACTCACAGTCCTGACAATAGGACCAGAGACTAATGTGTCGATACATGCAGTGTATTGAAGTTATAGATAGTACGAGGGTCCTGTGTGTAGGACAGAATGTGATGAAGTTTTTATCATGAGAAATAAATTAATTTCCCTGCTTGGACTGATAGTCTCGTAAGAAGTAGTTAGGATCTGAGGGAGTCTATTAAGGCACATTTTAATTTAAATCTAGTGTCTGTCAGGGAGAAGTATTCATTAATATCTGGTTGCCACATACTCGACACACAGTCAATGTGCTGACGCAACATTTACACAAAACAATTGTGTACCTGCTTACACAGCAATGTGGCAAACAATAAAAATCGAACGATTTCCCAAAGAAAACTCCCATTGACAGCAATTGTATCCTCAGATCCATCAGATCAGTGTTCACTCCTAAAAAGAGCATTGTGTTAGGACTGATAAAAGGTCAAGAGACACACACAGGTGGGTCAACATGCAGGATCCATGTCACTCCTGTTTTGTGAGCGTGTTTCATGATGGGGCTCCACACTGTCACAGTGGTGCTGGAAACAAGTGATGCTCTGTATTTCAGGTCAGTACAGTCATCAGGGGAAAAAAATGCATTACATTTGCACATTTCATATGTAGCATATCAGTAGTTCTGAAGTGACAGTTTATGAGCTGACTTTGTCATCGGGAGGTGGAGGGGATGGTGAATGGCTTCACCATGGCAAGATGTCAGCCAAGCTGCAGACCACTTTTTGAGACCAACAAACAACAAAAGCAGCTGTGATTTAGCGAGTCATTGCTGTGTTTCCAGCAGCACAAAACACGGGTGCTGTGGAGCAACCATCACTGTTTCTGGTGGGTTTTTAGGCACCAAATGCAGGTGTTTTGTAGTGACTCATTGCTGTGTTTCCAGTGGTTTTTCAGGCAAAAAATCAGGTGTTTTGTAGCAACCTGTCACTGTTTTGAGTGGCTTCTCAGGCACCAAACATGGGTGTTTTGTAGTGACTTGTTGCTTCGTTTGAAGATGCTTTTTAGGCTCCAGACATGGGTGTTTTAAAGCAACCCATCACTGTTTCCAGGAGCTTTTCAGGCACCAAGCATCAGTGTTTTACAGTGACCTGTTGATGTGTTTACAGCTGTTTTTTTAGGCACCAAATGCAGGTGTTTTATAGTGACCTGTCACTGTGTTTCTGGTGGCTTTTTAGGCACCAAAAAAGTGGGTGTTTTGTAGCGCCCTGTTGCTGTGTTTCTAGTGGATTTTTAGGCACCAAGTACAGGTGTTTTGTGATGATCTGTCTCAGTGTTATCAGCTGCGTTTCAGACACCAAACGTGGGTGTTTTGGAGTGACTCATTGTTGTGTTACCAGAGGCCTTTTAGGCACCAAACATGTTTATTTGTGTAGCCACCTATCACTGTTTCCAGCAAATTTTTAGGCACCAAACATGGGTATTTTGTAGCAACTCCTCACTGTTTTCAGCTGCTTTTTGGGCACCAAACGTGGGCGTTCTGTAGCGATCAGTCACTGTTTCCAGTGGCTATTTAGGCACCAAATTTGAGCGCATTGCAGTGACCTGTAGCTGTGTTTCTTGCTGGTATATTGGCACCAAAAGCAATTGTACGTTACTGAGACATTGCTACATTTTCAGCCGCAATTGTGCCAAAACTAGGTATTTAAAGTCAAAACATGATATTTTCCTAACCATAGCTAAATTGCCTAAACCTAATTATACATTGCTGAAATGTAAACTTTCAAATGTAACGTATCTGTTGTTTGCACAAATGTACAATGTTAACTGTTTTTCTGGTGAGTGGGTTGCTCAGGTACAGTGTGTGCACAGTTCAGTTATACATGTGAGATTGCCGCTGTAGGGAAACATTGTTCATACACACAGGGACCACTGGGAATTCCTCAAAGCGATGTGCTGCACAAATCGTTTCAGCCAACAAACAATCATCAATAATTCCATATGGCCAGTCTTTGGACTCATCCCTTGTTAGTGTTTCTTTAGTGCACTCATAAAAAGAATTTGTTGATGCTGTGCCTATATGAATGTGCAGCTTTGTTTTGTTTAGTAACACAGCAGTGATTTGGACTGCAGCCAACTCCATAGTTTTCTCATTTGCTTTTCTAATCACCAGTGTCAGGGGAACAGGAAGTGTTACATATTAAATGATTAAAATGCAACATAGCTCTTGGATATTGAGCTTAAGCAGCAGTGAACAGCCTGTGAAGAGAACAACACTTTAAGTGCCACTTGAGCTGAAGGATATTCTTCCAGCTCAGCACCTCTCTTTAATCAGACTGCATATCCAATGTCACGGCAACCAGCACTACAGAAATCAGTTATACTGGAGAGTAAAGATTTAAATGAAACGTGACAAGAGAACATTCATTACATCTCACAGTACATGTGTTGTAGATTTTTTTAACTGGAATAAGCTGCCTGATGAGATCGAGAACGGCTCTTTGAGAGCGGTGAGGGTGAACCAAAACAGTAAGGGAACAGCAGGCAGACAGCTAAACAATGAGCTTGACATGATGACATAATGAAGGCTTAGTCCTGGAAATATGAGCACAATAATATATAATTTGTAAGTTAAGAAGATAACTCAGATTAATCAAGGCAAGGAAGTGAATAACATTAATCATTTCATTACAATGTGATGTTCTGCTGGGACACATTTGGTCCTGACATTCATGTGGATGCCCCTTTAAGCACGCCACCCACCTAAACATTGTCATAGACCAAGTGTCCCCCAAGCAAGGCACAATGCCACACTGCAGAAACTGCTCAGGAATGATCCAAGGAATGTGACAGAGAGCTTTAGGCAATGATCTAGCTTTCAGATTTCCCAGATCTCAATCTGATTGAGCATCTGTGGGACAAACTGGTACCCCAAAGGTCCTTTGTCCAGGCCTCTGAGGGTGTCCTGTGTTGTCTGGCAGCAAGGTGTTGTCAACAGATCCTTTGAGTCCAGTGGATTGTGAGGTAAGGTACTGGCATGCCGAACAAATGGTCTATTGGATTGGGATCTGGGGAATTTGGAGGCCTGATTGATGCCTTGAGCTCTTAGTCACGTCCCTTGTGCCATTCCTGAGCAGTTTTTGTGGTGTGGCATGGTGCATTGTCCTGCAGGGAGGGCCACTGCCATCAGGGAGTGCCTTCGCCATGATGGGGTTTGCTGGTCTGTAAAGTGTTTGGGTGGGTGTAGCGTGTCAAGTGACATCTACATGAATGGCAAGACCCAAGAATCCTCAGAAGAGTATTGCACTGTCACAAAATGATCAACGTTATTCACTTCACTTGTCAGTGGTTTTAATGTTTGGCTGATCAGTGTTTAGCACATTTCATACCCAAAGTGCTTTACAGATTACACAAGTAAAAGCTCAAGAAACAAATGGTAAAAACAATAAAAGCAAGTTGGAAAACAGCAAGATAATTAAATTATACTCTTGGGGTGATGGGCTAAAAAATAATCTATAACTAGGACTGAAAATTACTTAAATCCTAAATTGGGCCTAAACAAAGAGAAGCCGCAGCCGGTCTCAGTGGATATGAAAATAGGGCTTACAGGTTCATTTGCATAAATGATTATTACATGTGGTCATGCTCAGAGGAAGTTATGGTCCCAAATGGACTTCTGCTTTGCAGCACAATGAAAGCTGCTTTCTCTTTCCCTCTAGTGTGATGAGGTAGTTTAAAAGGTCTGTTTCTTACTTACCTCCTGTGGTTTTTAGCTTTGGAAATACTTTCAATTAAAAAAAATAATCAGTATGGAAACACTGATGTCTGCAGAGTCAGGAGTAACAGGGACACTGTTTATGGACAGACATGCAGCTGTTTCATCTTTAATGACTTATTTAATGTGTTGAGCCCCACAGATTGAATTCAATTCCCCTTCATTGTGTCATGGTGTAAAGATATCTTAAAATTTGGAAACAGCTTGTTATATGCATCAAAAAGCGTCGTGTGGAATCATTCCTCTCCAAATGCTGTTTAAATCATTTCTTTTTAGTAATCAAGTAGTTGGCTTACAGTGTTCATTTTGGGTGTTTTATTACATGACAACATGTGGAGAACCAATTTTCAACTATGGCAAATCTATTTTTGTTTTTATTTTACCCTCATTATATTCACCTCACGATAGCACATCTGCTTCCAGCTGGTCACCTGAGGCTGCTGCTGCATGCACACTGAAATCATTATGGTACTTACAGTATCCACAGATGAATTTAAAGGGCATCATAAAGACTGTGGTGACAGAGACGTCTGCTTGTTTTTCTTGAGAAATCACTATGTTTGAATAGTTTATTGTTTGTATTATATGTTGTATTTGTTGCATTTTAATGTGTTTTGATTTGCTGCTGCCTCGGCCATGTGTCTCTTGTATGAGAGATTTTCAATCTTAATTGGACTTCTGGTTAGATAAAAGGTAAATAAATAAAAATAAAAAAAACATTTTTACGTCTTTTCATACATGAAAACATGTGGAAAACCAATTTAAAACTATGGTAATTCTATATTCAGCTCACGATAACCTGTCTGCTTCCAGCTGGCTACCTGAGGCTGCTGCTGTGTGCTCACTGATATCAAATAACGAAAAATAAAGTCAATTTCTTTTCGTGAAAAACACAGTCTCCTCAAAGCTTGCCAAAAACAAGCCAATAAGAGGCAGCAGCTGCTCGTGATGGAGACAAAAAAATGTGCATGGGAAAAGCACCTTTGGTTGAAGCCGTCCTCGTCATGTGGATTGATAATGCCAGGTCACATAATGTCCCTACTAAAATATATTTATACACAGTACTGTACTGTTTTATAGTGTGTTTGGATAATACACAGCACAGCAGCCTAAAGTCATTTGTACAATAATTGGAAAAGCATCTGAAACAGCTGCACTGTGTTTTGAAACGATCAATAAATTTTCGTAAATTGCAAAGCTTTTCATTTTATTACTTTACACACAAATCTCAATTAGATAGTAATCTGCATGAGTAATAGATTGAAAAAAAGATTAGAATGATTAAACCGCTTATAGTGATCACTTTCACCCAAACAGATGTGATCACTATAAGAATCCACTTATCTGCTTGGACCGTAGGAGTGGGTGATATGGCCCCAAAATAATTTTTCACAATATTTTTGCGATAACGATATACTTAACGATATGACAAATTATTTTAAAAATATTTTATCATTAATTTAAGAACATAAAATTGCAACAAAATAAGTGATATAGTTTTACAGTTTACCTTCAAATATTCAGTAAAAACGAAAATGATGTCTCATGTCTTTAGTTTGTGAACAACAACAGTAACTCAGAGTGAGATTCAGATTCTGTATACAATATTAATAGTTCAACTAAATCAAATCTACCACTAATTACACATTTAAACAGCTCCCAAATACAAAAATGTCCCCTGGGATCTATATATATAAATCAACAGGTGATTTCCTTCTCTTTTTTTCCACCTGGACCTTTATGCTCTGCCATTTCTCCTCTAATCATCACGCTGTAATCTGTGACAGGCTGTTATGATACCACAACTATCACACACTCACATAGATGGAGTTTGTTGTTGAGCAGTGAGCGTCACGTAGGTTTACATCACCAAAGGTTTATGACAAAATCACTTGATAACACCGACTCCCGTGTGCGCACGGTGAGAGAGGAGAGGGAGAGACGCTGTGCTGCTGCCAGAGGAGCCGCTGAATGAGTTCCCTCTGAGCAGTAAGTCACTAAAAGAGTCTGAGAAGTGAAACATTCAGGACGCCACAGTTTATTCCACACTACTGAAGCTGCTCCTCTTTTTGGAACCACCACGGAGTCGGGAATAATTTCGCTGTCAGCCATGCTTGTTGTTGCCGTGGGTAACAGTATGATGTCAATATGTCAACAAGTCGAAATATCATGAGTATCACGAATTTTTCACATCATATTAAACTTATACCAGCATCATCGTGAATGAGATGATATGGCACAGTCCTAATTGAGAATATTTGTTTTTGGTAATTTGGGTGAGCTGACCCTTTAAATTATCGTTCTTTTGTGTATCTCTGCTATGCCAGATTTCTTATTGGCACTGTGATCTGACAGTGCACTGAAATAAAAATGATTTAAAGCCCCGAACATCCAAAACCCGACTCCTCCAGCTGCTACATGAAGCTCTACTGCTGCTGTGAAAAACATTATTGACTTGAAAACTGCTGGTTTGTCTCAGCCTTGAGCTTATTATGGCTCAGAAATGTGTGTGTATGTGTGCCGTGTATGTGTGTGTGTGTGTGTGTGTGTGTGTGTGTCTGTATGTGTGCGTGTGTGTGTGTGGGTGGCTGTGTTCATGTGGAAGCCCAGAGGAGAGGAGAACCTCATTTCCCGGTGGCTTAGTGAGAAAACAGTTCCTATTGGTGAACGATGCGTACACCACCACATCCTCATGCGCCCTCTGAGAAACGACCTCTGACTTTTGCAGCTATGACTACTTCCTGTTGAGAGACGGCCGAGGATGAGTGTGTATGTGTGTGTGTTTGATGGGGATGAGGCAGGGGTCTATATCCAGTGTACACATTCACACACACACCAGCCCCTCATGATATGGCTTATCACACACACAGGAACACACAGCGTTGTGTACACTGGGTCGGAGGCTGTAAAGAGGGAAAGCTGTTCCCGCTGTGTCAATATTAGTGTTCTGATTCATTGTTGATCTACGACCATGAAGGCAATTCACCTTCATTTATGCTGAGTTTATGACTCTTGTATTGACAGCGGACGTCTGATCTTCAACATGTTATTGTCGTGTAATTGCCTCTTATCTCATGTAAACATCAGTGTTGTATATCAGCTGCTTTTATTGCAGTCACAAATTCTCATACAGTGAGAGCTGTCTCCAGACTGCCATATCTCTCATTGTTACATACTGCATACTCTCAGTGGTCACTTTATTAGGTACACCTGCGTGTAGCCTGTTTTATTGATTCATGTTAATGGATGACTGATATTGAAACAAATGCACAGAACATTCAAAAGACCATGATCAGATTATCTCCTATAGTGTGAGACCAATATTTGTATTCAAGAGTCATAAAATGTCCTTAACAAAACTGTATTTCCCTGTGTTGTGGCAGTTCAACTTCGGACCCAAATGCAAACACAACCAGGAAACTTGGAATGGTTAAAGGCAGTTCATTGTGGTTTAAAGAAGTCAAGCTGAAGGCTTGAATGAAATGATGGCTGAGGTGGGCAGGGGATCGCGAAGCAGAGCAGTCCAAATCCAGAGGCAGAGGTTGAGGCTGGTGAACCTGAGACACAGAACAAAGTGTGAAGTGATGTCCAAAAGTACAAAAAGACAAAGTGTAAAGAAACTAGAAGTTCACCTTGATGCCTGTGCCGCAGAGGAGGCTGAACAATCTGGCACATATCTGAGCTGGGGTTTTATACTGCGGTTGCTTGATTGTAGATGTGGTTCAGGTGTGCAGGTTCAGCAGCTGCTGGCACTCAGGAGGAGGGAACCAGAAGGCCACGCCCAGCAAACACACAGATACAGAATCCTGAATCCTAGACGTTGGACTTTTCAGTTACGTAACAAATGTGGTTATTTTAACCCAAACCATGATCTTTTCTTAAAACTAACCAAATGAAACTGTGACCACCTCACAACGTTAGTGTGTGCACCTGTCGCTTGTACTCTCCCAACTGTCATTTACGTGTTTTGGGAGTCATTCTGTTCTGTCGTATAGGTATGAATGTTTGAAGTTTCAAGACATAAAATCAAAACAATGAGCTTAAAGACGCTCCATCACCTCATCAGTTAAAGACAACAGACAAGTCGGGTGATCATTTTCTGTTGGCTTTTCATGACAAGCTAATCCTCTCACATTGAGGTTGTCCGTGGAGAGCTGCAGTCACGCAGACGCACAGGCGGTGTTATTCATAGTACAACTGACGGTTCGCTTTAGACCCTCGCAGTAAATGGGAGGGGTAAACGTGAGCTTACATCCTCCTACTGCCAACAACAGGTGAAAGTGAAATTAAACGATGCCATTGGGTCTACAGTCCAACTTAAAACTAACTTCCCCATGGTCAGAAAAAATGGGCTCCATGTGCACGTCCCCAGAGGTGTCGGTGCAGACCTCCGTGGACATGGGTGGAGGATGAGATTTACCTCAAATGAATCAAATAGGACCCTTGCTGACACACAGACTCAGAAACTGTGAAGTGGCCTTCAGTCATTTGGTCCATTGTTAATATTAGAATATTTATCAAAGCAGTTTTCAAGCACTCATCCAATACACAACGCAGGCACACTTCACGCGGTGGCTTTATTATATGTCATTTAAAACCCCAGAACTACACCTCTGCTTGAATATTACCAGCTGTGTGTCTGTTTGGTTGTGGTCTTTTCATTGAGCTGGATGTAAAGCTAGATTTTGACTTGGGTCTCCTCAAGACAAGACCAGGTCTCAAGTCAAGGTTTAACCACAGGAGCCACCAGGCCCTTATCCATCCATCCATCCATCCATTTTCTAACCGCTTATCCTCTTGAGGGTGCCACGGGGGCTGGAGCCTATCCCAGCTGACACTGGGTGAGAGGCAGGGTTCACCCTGGACAGGTCACCAGACTATCACAGGGCTAACACATAGAGACAGACAACCATTCACACTCACATTCACATCTACGGACAATTTAGAGTCACCAATTAACCTGCATGTCTTTGGACTGTGGGAGGAAGCTGGAGTACCCAGAGAAAACCCACGCTGACACAGGGAGAACATGCAAACTCCACACAGAAAGGCTCCTGCACCTGGGATCGAACCAGGAACCCTCTTGCTGTGAGGCGACAGTGCTAACCAGAGAGTGCTAACCACGACAATCAAAGTCAAAAAGTCAATCAATCAAATAACCACAAACTAATCGCCACATGGTGAACACGGAGCTTTTGAGGCCCCTGTGGGTTGGCGGCTTTGCACAGACAGAGATCCAGCTGTCTCCATGTGTTTGATCAGAAAATACAGTGCTCCAGGGATCACTTAAAACAATTTAAAAACTGTTTCCTGATTGGTCCACCTCTTTGGTCCAGACCGAAATGTTTTGTAAGATATTCAACAAATTGCTTTAAACCTTGATACAGATACTCAAGGTGCCTGGATGATGTGTCCTACTGACTGAGGTGATCCCCTGAGTGACTAGCATCACCAATCAGTTGGTGTTTGTGATTCAGGATGAAACGTCTCAACAATTATTGGATGGATTGCCATGAAATTTGGCACAATAATTTTCCCACCAGGATGAATTATAACAACTGATGAGTCTCTAACCTTCCATGAAAGCTGTCATCAGTTCAGTTTTTCATTTATCCAATGCTTTGGTTTGTCATCCAAAACCTGCCTGAACTGAATTCTGAGTTGGCCACAGCTGTACTTTGTTTTAGTGCTAATTAGCATGTGCTATGTCCCCAAATATGAGCATGCAGAACTAAGATAGTGAACATGATAAACATTATCTCCAAAACATCAAATCTATTTCTGCATCTACTTCCTCGTAACTGCTCAAACAAACAAACTTTAGACCTCGGCTTGTCTCTATCTTTCAGTTTGGTTTACTTTCCACTGGAGCTGCTTTAAACTCTTAGTCTTGTTTTATTTTGTTTAGACACAAATTAAGTGATACGCTTTATATGTAGCACTTATTTAATTTTTAAATTAAGTGTTTATAAGTTGTTTATACTCTGTTTTTATGTCTGTGTTCTATTTTCTCCCTGCCGTGTCCTTCAGTGTTTTGGTGCCACATTGACATAATTTCCCCAAAGCATCATAAATTCTAATGTAATGTAATCAAAACAAAGATTTATCTGTTAGAGTTTACACAGTGTGATAAACAGCGAGCCTTCTGGACTGCATGTCAGCTCGCCGGGGGTCAGCGGCAGCAGCTGAGGATCTGCGTGTGTTTGACCGATGTGCGCCTCGTGGTTTTGTTAGATAGCCCGCAGAAGTGTGTTACCATAACCTCAGCCAGCGCACACACTCGCAGGGTTACAAGTACAAATAGCCTGGAGTTTAATTCATCAAGTGGCAGGATACTACACTCAGCTGAAATCAGGCAGATAAGACACGACAAGGTCAAACAGACGGGTTATTTTTAGACTTACACTAGATCACATCAGAACATAAATATGGAAATCGAAAATGTAACATTGCTGGTTGTGCTTCAGTGTGTTGTCGACATGTAATAAAAAGTAGAATAATAGATGTAGTTAAATTTCCATATTTGAGGTCATCTTCCCCAGTGGTGTTTTGTTGGCTGTAGTGGTCTCGTCCTAATGTTAGTCTAAATCCTGCTGGAGCAGTTTTCAGTGTAACAGTGCTGGAGTACAGTACACTCTGTGCTTTAAGGCCTGTTCTACATGTAATTACCCCACAGTCACTGTGGCAGACACATGAGCAATCAAATAGAAAAAAATGTCCTGATGTATGAAAATAATAAAAGAAATGCCATGAAATGAAGCTGAAGCCAAACTGGTGCTACATATCACTGTGTTGCATGGGTGTTAAGTTTGTAGACCTTACATCACTGTCACTGAAACACAGTGTGATGATTTTAATCTATAGGCTGATGAAAAAGATAGACTTTAATTGAAGCTTTAGACTTAAGACGGGAGATGGATCAGCAGTTTGGTGCAGCTCCTGCACTGTGCCGGACCATCGTGGTGAAGAGAGAGCTGTGCTTGAAGGCAAAGCTTTCGATTCACTGGTCCCTCTACACCCCAACCCTCACCAATGGTCATGAACTCTGGGTGGTGACTGTGATATGAGATCGCAGATACAAGCAGCTGTAATCAGTGTCCTCTGTGAGGTGTCTGGGCTCAGCCTTAGAGATAGTGTGAGGAGCTCGGAGTAGAGCCGCTGCTCCTTCTCATTGAAAGGGGTCAGTTGAGGTGGTTTGGGCATCTGATCAGGATCCTCCTGGGCACCTCCTGTTAGAGGGAGGTGTTCTGGGCATCTCCTACTAGTAGGAGGACCCAGGGCAGAGCCAGAAAACATTGAAGGGATTACATATCCTATCTGGCCTGGGAACGCCTTGAGGTCCCCCAGGAGGAGCTGGAAAGCGTTGCTGGAGAGAGGGATGTCTACAGTGCCTTGCTTGGCCTGCTGCCCCTGTGACCCAACCCTGGATAAACGATGAAAATGGATGGATAGATGGATGGATGGACTTAAGACAAGGCAATAGCCAAGATAACTGTTTGCAGTAAAGTGTGTAGCTCTTTATTGTTGTAGAGCTTTGACAAACCAATCTGACAGTTGGCCACTGATCAATATTGGACCGTCAGTGAGGATCTGTCGCCTCAGTTTTTGCATTGTGTCCCACACTGTTGGCACTAGTCGCCCCTGTCACCTGTTTTTTGGCCAATTCAGCATGTAGAATCTGTGGCAGAGCCAGCAGAACCTATTAGGGGTGATATCACAGATTGGCACTTTAGGCCAGCGCACGAGAGGAGAAATTGAAGTGAGGAAAGCAAACAAACAACTTGGGTCAAGAGGACGAGACCAAAACAAAGATTTTTTTTTTTTTTTCGGGCTTTTATGCCTTTAATGGATAGGATAGCTGAGTGAGTAAAGGGGGGAGAGAGGGAGGGAAGGACATGCAGCAAAGGGCCGCATGGCGGAGTTGAACCAGGGGCCGCTGCAGCGAGGATGGAACCTCTGTACGAGGGGTGCCTGCTCCTTAAACATTTTTGCAGGTCTTTTAAAAACTGCCTTAAAGGAAACTCGTTTCTGCTCTATACCGTCTTTGGCTCAGGTGGATTGTGTATGGACGTCATTGGTTTGGCCTGTATACCATTTTTCTCTTAAGATTTTTCCCTAATGTTGCTTAACACTTGTTTCAATATGTGATATAGTTTGGGTTTTTTTTCCTGTTGTAACTGATTGTGCAGCAGTCTTGACCAGGACTTTCTGGAAGAAGAGATCTTATATCTCAGTGGGATCTTCCTGGCTCAATAAAGAACAAGTAAATGAAAGAAGAGAAGAATACTGGCTGCCCATATCTCTTATATTATTGATATGGTGTGTGTGGACGGATCTAAATCATTGAACTGTATTGGCAGTATGTGCTTGTGTATTGAGCTACACACTGTGGACGAATGCTTTGATATTGTTGCCGCTGGCCTGAGAAAGCATTGTTGTAATCGTGCAGTGTAATCCCTGTATAATAGAGGATATTCACTTTTGATCACAGGATTAGCCGATACTTGTAAATCCTGCGTAAGCTACAGGTGTTCCCAACAGGTAGTACACTTGACTAAGAACCTGTAACAGTAAAGTTGGACTACAGGATTACAGGCAGCTCCATCATGTTGTGGCCTGGGGCCTCTGCATACTTAATCCGTGCCTGTTTGATGTATCATCAGCATTGACTGTGCACACAGCCTGTTGAGGACCTGTAGGTGTACAGCAGAATTCAATCTTCAGCTACCTGGGTTATGGTTTCTTTTTCTGTGTAACATGCATAACCAAAATGCAAAAGATGTGTATCAGAGTATGAGGCGACATCTGTGCAGAGATACTGCCTATCAACATGTTGTAGAGTTTTTTAATCCACAGCGGAACAAGGACAACATGACCTTTGATTTAATGCAGCTGGGAACTGCAAAACATAAATAGACCATGCAACATGCGCATCACTCTGTGGACCCTACGTGCTATGTAAATTAAATATTTCATGAAGTAGCGAACATGATTCAGCTGGAGAAGCACATGTCTGTTATATGTTGCTTCCTGTTGAACATCATGTTGTGCACGAACGGCACTATGTTGTCTCTGCTGGCCCTCCCTGCTGAATGCCTCCGGGGACAGTAAATGGTGTTACACTGCAAGTGTTCAAGTGTACAGTGCCCAGGAGTGCATTAGCCCAGTGAACCATCAGGTGTATAGTGCAGAGAATGAATAGCATGAAGTGCTTATACAACCACCAACTATGTTATCTATCTCCCTGCTCTTACTCTGTCTGTCAGTCTCAATCTTTGTTTGAATTTTTTAATTATTTCACAGATATTTCCACAACTGCTGGCCTCTTCATCATCATATTTGGTGCACAAAATACATGTAAATAAGAATGTAACAGGCATTGGATTGGGATTCAGTGATATTTAGACGACATATTTGAGCTCCCCAGAGGATTAACCCCTCACACTGGGCTTCTCTAACACCACCCTCAGGACATTTTCAGTCCCAGTGCTGGTCAGGCTTTTAAACTAGCACTGTGTGGCTGCTCCGTTGCTGTTGCTGTGTGACAATGGGTGAATTAGAGGCAAACTGTAAAGTGCTTTGTCTCTTGATGTAGAAAAGCACTATTTAAATACAGTCAGTTTATCAATTACCATTTCTCTGCCAGCTGCCCACACTAGCTAACGGTCAAGTGCATTTTAAAATGATGGGCCTGGGATTTAACGAGCCAAGCCAAATCTCCTTTGATTGGATAAATTTATGTAACCGCCAAGTTAAAGATGAGTCATCAAAATTATTTTTAGACTTTCCAAGAAGAGAAAAGAAAGAATTTCATATGAAAATACCCAAAATTAACACAGTGACACAGGATTAGAACAGGAAAATGTCCTTCTCATTTTAGACAGCCAGTTTCATGCAGGTTCCCACACAATGTTAGTAACCAAGGATGTGTCCGATAAAATTGCCTCCCACAGCTGCCAAATTTTAAAGGGCTTAATTGGGGAAAATATATTGAATAAAATCAGAGCAGAATTGCAGCTGGAATAGTGTTTCATTTTTCATGGTGTGTGTGTGTGTGTGTGTGTGTGAGTGTGAGAGAGAGAGAGTTAAAGAAAGTTATGCTTGCGTGATGGAAGATCGCTCTCAAAGTGAATTCCTTTCAAGGTGACTGCCGACAGACTGATCGCCAAGAATGATTGGGTGTGAGAGACGATCCCAATCTGCAAAACCTGAATAAAACCACCCATCACAGAACATACAGTAGAGATTGTCGACCTTGTAGTGTTTTGTAAAAATGATCTTTATTCTTCAGGAGTAAGAAACGTTTCTGTACATACACTAATCTATGATACTTTGTCTCTGTGCTTGTCTTGCCTCCAGCCAATGAAAAATCTCTATTCGGATGATGGCTCGCCTCTAAGGTTAGGCCCATTCTTCTCTGACGGCCGGCGGCGGGTGGACTACGTGCTGACTTACCCGATCCAGAAGCCCGGCGGCATCCGGCGCCAGTCCTCCAAGTTTTCAGGAGAAAATTTCATCCGACGGCTTCGGCGCAGCATTAGCTCGAGAAGCAGCCGTGCTCCACTGCATCCAAAGGAGGACCCGGAGATCGCCGCCCAGGAGCATCAGAGTGACTATTGTGAGGATGACAAGTGCCGTAAGCGGACTGAGTTTGAGGAGAAGCTCCTGGAGACGGGACTGGAGCTGGAAAAGGACGAACGGGTGAGAGATGACTATGACTATGACCTTTTAGCTACTGTTGCTACACCTGTCAAGCTTTACATTTCTAGCACTAAACATATAGTGTAGAATGACAACACTGACAAAGTTATCACTTTAAAGTCTCAGTCTTTTTCTAAAACAAAGGCTGCTTGCTTTAAGACTGATGCAGAGCATTAATATAGCAGCAAACCACTATATACTGTGTGAAGATATAGTAGAGTAACGGCATCCTGAGCAGTGAATGAAGTCACGCTCCCTCTGTGTGTGTTGTAATCTGAGCTTCCTTGTAATTTGTTACAGTAAGATGGTCCTGTCACAAGTATGTTATTGAATGTGTGTATCCCACTAGCTAGCTCATCGCTGCCACTTTGCACTGTGTTCATACAGTGGCTCAGCAGAAGTGTAGCGCCCACCCTTTGGTTCCCCCCAGGTAACAATGCTAGCTCTGTCAGCACTGTTGCTGTTGTTTAGCACTGTTTATGGTGTTAGCACTGTTAGCTGCCGGCTCAGCCACCTCTATGTTGATAACCGTGTCCAGACCAGGCCCCCAGGAAGTGTGATGTGCTTTGAAGCCAGTTTCCAAAGTGGCCAAACAGTTGAATTAGAACTGTCACATGATGCCATGTGGCCCCAAAATACTTTTCTCATTGTCTTACATGGTGAAACAGATGTCCGTTTATCAGTGAATACATTTTTTAAGCATCACAACCCCTGCGAAATGACTCATTTCTCTAACAGGATTTCAATCAGGAGAGGCTTGTTCTGAGAAAGAAGACTCAAACGCACGACTCTGGAGACAGCTGGAGTAAAATAACATTGTCTTTACTGGTCAAAAGGAAGATTCAGTACACAGAAAGACAATCAGTAGAGGCAAACATTGATGATGCAGAGGCAGAGTCAATCAACAGGCTAAATCCAAAAAACCAAGAAAAGGAAACAGGGAATCAAAAGGCTTGACTGCTAGGCACACAAGGAGCTAAGACGAATTGACACTGAGGGAAAACAAGACATACACTAAATACTCTGCTAAGGGGAAGGATAACGAGACACAGGTGAGGCTAATCAGGACGGGACAGACAATCAGACGCAGGTGAAGTCACCAAAAGGGAGGGAAAACACACAGGGACAGGAAGTGAAGTGATCTGAAACAAGAGGACAGGCAAGCTTCAAAGTAGAACAACATGAAAGAATGAAATAAAAAACATAACCTAAGAAACTTGAGCTGTGACATGCAGTAAGTATGAGAAATGTGAAAAATCGTTGGTGATTAGACCCCATCGTGATGTCATATATTCCAGGAGGGTGGTAAAGACGTAGTAGATGAGGGCACACACCCTTATGGAGTCTAGATGCTGGTGGTGATAATGGTGGTGATGAGATGAGATGAAGAAGGAGCTGATGATCTGGATGTGAAGAGGAGTGGGCTTTTGTTGAGCTTGTCCTGGGCTCTGGATAAGGTGACTGGAGGTGAATGGGGTGGAGGAAGAGCGTAGAAAGCCCCTGTGACACAGCCCCATGCACACCAGTTTGGGGTGTTCAGAAATCTTAAGCTTGAGCTATGAGATGCTGTTTGGGGAAATGTTGAAAGTTGACATATAAAGATGACATGCAATAAGGGAAAGAATGGTAAAGAGAAAGCACGTGTACGATCCAGCAGATTCAAGACTGATAGTGAAGAACCTGAGAGTGACAGGACAGGATCTCCTGAGAATTTGAATGTCTGTGAGAGATACATTTGAATCCCATTTCCATCTCTTTCTCTTTTGTTTCGATTTCTCTAGAGTTCAGCTCTATTACCTTTTAAAGCCAGCTCTCACCCTGCTACTATCAGCGTAATGACTTTCCCTGATTATCTTGCGCCTCAGAAGAGGTGCTACCTGCTGTACAAGAGCTGTTGTCATCTGTTATTCATGAGCTCATGCTTCAGGTACATTAAAGATCAAACTCAGACAAGAGTGTTAACCATTGACCAGCAGGGATGGGTATTGATTTTTATTGGCACTGCTTATTGTTACAGTATGTTTAATGGTTCTTTTTATTATTTAAGAGAAAAATGAAACAAACAAAAAACAGAATTAAATGTAGATTAGCTCATTGGTTTACCTCACACACTCGCAGTAGCCTGGTAACTTAGCAATATATGACTGAAATGTCACTGATAGCCTGTAACATTAGCTAAAAATCTGATGTTTGTTCTGGACCGAGTGTCCAAAGGATGCCCCCAGAGCTCTGAAACTTGATCTGTGAATTTGAATTTGTGATGCTTAGACCATCTTAGATTAAATTATGAATGCACCAATATTCATAGCTAAACACACAGCTGGCTAATGGCTACATTTAATCAATGATCCATGCTTGCAACATTTAGTTAACTCTGTGTGGACTCTAGGCTGTTAGCATACTAACATCCCTGAGGTGGATGGGGCAACAAGAGATGAATTACAAGCATTTCTCTGCCTGTACGTGATGCACTTTTGCTTGATGTTATTTAAGATTGCTCGTGTTTCCGCCAAAGGTCAACTGATTTATCAGTTTTGCTGATTAATTGGTGTCGATAGGATGTTTTGTAAACTATCCCTAAGGCCAGAGCTTGCCTATGGTAGTGGCCAATGGCTGCACAGCCTCCACTGGTCGTGCAGGGACGAACATTACCGACCAGAGCTGAGGAGAGGCAGGGTAGTGTTGAAGGAATCATTGGTTACAGCTTCATCGAGTCCCTTCTGCTGTGTGAGTGTGTCTCAGTGTATTGTTCAGCCAATTGATTAATCGACTATTGTTTTTTTTCCTGTTCTGATCCAAATCCAACATTGGTCGTCCTCTTGTTTCCACCCTTACATAAAAAAGACTTCTTGCACTTGTGACAGTGAGTACTCGCGGTAGAAACTTAAGTGAAATGTATCCAGACTTTTGAGCGTTTAGTTCAATCTGCCATTGTCACTGAGAGCAGCGTCTGTATGTGTGTGTGAGAGAAAGGCACAGAGCCCAGCACATACAGCTCTGATGCAGAGATCTTTCATCTGGGAATAGCAAAAATGCATGGCAGACGAAAATGTGTTATCTTACTGCAAATTAGAAATGGAGCTGTTGAGACAAAAGATGCATGATAACATTTATGTAGCCAAATAAATAGGAAATCTATTATTTCGCCAATACCAAGAGCAGAACCAAAAACGTTAGAGCATATCAATACTACAGTTTTTAATAATTAAACACAGGGGCCTGATGAATACCGGGTGTCTGGGTACATCCCTTTACTGATCAAGCATTGAATTATCAAATCTATTGTTTTTACCTCTGTGGTTTGAATCAATAGATCTGTCCACTTAAATGAATGGAGGTTAAGCTGTATAAAAGGAGGTGAGAGCAGTTCATTATGTTGTACATATGGGCTCAGCTTGAAGACCAGTCTGTGATGCTGTGCACAGTCAGTAACAGAAGGTGCTCAGTGTGTTACATGAGTCTTTGTGTGTGAGTGTGTGTGTGTGTGTCTGTGTGTGTAGGACAGTATATAATTATACATCAAAGAAAAATAAAGGAAGTGAGGAGATATGAATTAACTATGTGTAACCATAGACAATAATTTAATCACTAAATCAATGTCAGAATATTATGGGGCACTGAGTTGATAAGTCTGCAGCCATGCTAGCAGCTCTGTGAGGCTGCACTTGAGCTAAATTCTCCCATGAGCATGCTAACGTGTACAGTAATAGTGCCAGGATGTTGATACTTAGCAGGTATGATAAACCATGTTCATCATGTTGGTTTAGCATGTTATGCCAACCCAGTCTCACTCCAAAGTCGTGGAATATTGGCGCTTGGGCAGTGACTTCCAGCATCGGACACTAACGAAAAATACTGTATGCTGCTGCCACTGCCGAGGACAAGCATAACACTGTAACAGCTCCTGTGACTGTTGTGCACCAAAACACCAAGGCCAATTCCATGTTTGTGAAGATCTTTTCGGCAACAAATCTGATTCAGATTATGAAAAAAGTAAATTGGAAAAGCCAGACATTCAAAGATCTCTCTTTATATCACGTTATAGTCTTGGGGCCTTGTTTATTAGTGAAGGTAGAATGCAGCGTGAGATTGATCGGCAGTTTGTCGTGGCATCTGCAGTGATGTGCGCACTGTGCCACACCGTCATGTTGAAGAGGGAGCTGAGCCAGAAGGCAGAAATTTCGATTTACTGGTCCATCTATGTCCCAACCCTCACCTATGATCATGAGCAATGGATAATGGCCAAAAGAAAGGAATTGCAGATACAAGCGGCCGAAATGAGTTTCCTCTGTAAGGTGTCTGGGCTCAGCCTTAGAGATAGGGTGAGGAGCTCGGAGTAGAGCCGCTGCTTCCTCATGTCAAAAGGGGTCAGTTGAGGTGGTTCGGGCATCTGATCAGGATCCTCCTGAGTGCCTCCTGTTAGAGGTGTTCTGGGCACGTCCAACTGGTAGGAGGCCCCGGGGCAGACCCAGAACACACTGGAGGGATTACATATCTCATCTGACCTGGGAACACCTTGGGGTCCCCCAGGAGGAGCTGGAAAGCGTTGCTGGGGACAGGGATGCTTTGCTCAGCCTGCTGCCCCTGCGACCCAGCTTTTGATAAGCGGTTGAAAATGGAAGGATGGATGGAATACCTCAGAAGTTCTAGCTACTAATATTCAGTGTTTGCAATAAATAACCGCGAGAAACAGAAAAGAAAGAATCAATTTAAAATTGATTTCAGTGTGTATCAAATGCATCAATTTTATTTGCATGAAAATTGAACTGAATGAGGCAAATTCTGTTATCAGGGTGCCTTCAGAGTAAATGAAAGGCACAATCCAGGCAGTTTTATCTATTTATTTGTACTTTTTTATAATAGATTTTAGGAAAAAAAAAGGAAGCGGCTGATCTAAGTCAGATCTGTTGACACTCAGATGATTGTTTTTTTAGTCGATCCACATCTTTGAAGCGACTCTGGAGCATTACTTTAATGTTTATTTATTTCTTATCTCATCTCACTTTAACATGGAAGTTTGTGAGTGTATATTTCTGGTAATTCTTGTGTATTTGCTACGTGAGTGGACCCATGAGCACAAGAAGATTTGTTTTCATTAATGGAGAACCAGAGCTTTTTGTTGTTTCTCGGCCAGTTTTCTGACAAATGGAGATAAATTGACTCCTCACACAGTGAATCATCCATTAAAACTACCATGGGCGAACCTGTGATAAAACATATCTTGTTTCTTATTATGTTCTGAAAAAGGCTTTTAGCAGCTGGCAGTGTTATAAGATGTCACTCTAAGTGACTTGAAATGTGTGGGCAAACTTCAGAGACAGTATACTGTTAACATCTATGGAGGCTTGAGACTGCCTAGATGATAATCACAGACTTTCTCCGTGGGTTAATGTACAGGATGATACATGATATGGTGGCCTTATTATGGTTATAATTAAGGCCTCGTCTACAGGTACATGGGTAGATTCGAAAACTATCTATGCATTTTTGTCCATGTGCAAACTGCCTCTTAGGTCACTGAAAAGGAACTTTCAGTAAAGCTTTGTCCAAGGTGAATGTTTTCTGACAGTTTCTGGCTTGTAATGTCAGAGTTTGGACCTTTCTGAGGTGTCACAAATGATGCCGCATTTTTGCAATGGCGAACATGGCCAAAATAATGCTGACACTAAACTTTCTAACAAGACTTTCTACATGTTCATACATAAATGTACAGTTACTCTATGTTACCACTGTAGTGTCCCAGTCAACATAAAACAGGTCTGGACTGATGGTTTAAGGCACTTTATTCCGTTCTCAGTTAACTTCATCGACCAATGTAAGAGCTGAACAGAAATAAAGTAAAACAGAAGAACAAACAGTACATTAAACTTTGCTCATAAAGATAGTAATTATAGCCCAAGCTCAAAATTATTAGACAATTAGACACAAAAAAAGACAGATGATACCTTGTTGCCCTCTCGACTGGCGCTAAACACAGTTTGTCCTTATTATTTCTTTATATACTGTGTTTATCTCTGTCTTACTAACATTACTGCACCGTTTACCTTTCGTCATTTCCGTCTTTCCTCTGTGTCTATAGTCTCTCCAAAATAAAAGCACTTCCTGGGTCACTAGGTATAACAACATAAAGGCAACAAACTCATTACAACTGCTAATTTAACACATCGACCACTGAGCATTGGGGCCATTTACAACCACTGTACAGAGGAGCAGAGGCACTACGGAGGTCACTGCTTCATGTAGCCTTCCTGTAATAATGTACTGTAAAACTTAAATCAAAATCCTAGTCCCAGTTAAATGCCTTGTCCCTTTTACTAGCCCAGTGTGGCTACAAATTTTGTCAAATAATGAATGTTTTTTTATGGGATGTGCTATGGTGAATGCACATTTTGCATGTATGTCCTTATCACATGAATTATAGTGAAACCGGTGATCGGCGCACAGTGCATGCCGGTTAGTTTTGTGTCCAACTTCATCCCGACTCGCTCTGACGTATTACAAAAGTGGACGGCGGTAAAATCGTGAGAGCGAGGCGGCCGCAGTTTTTAGAGCCAGGCGCTGCAGTTGCTCTCCACCGACTGCAGCGCCTGGCTCTCACCTGATCTAACAGCTGATTGGTTTTTATGTCGACTCAACAAGATGACGTTAATTTTTATTGAATTTCAGATATTTAAATTTTATTTGTCCGATTTGAAGGTTTATTCTCTTAACAGAATACGTGTTGTGTGACTGATGGAGACTGAAAACAAACTTATATATAAGTCTGACAGTATTTTAATAAATTGACATCATATCGGACAGGATGTGAGTGTTTCTGTGACTTCCTGTACAGACTGAATGCTGCTGGAAACTGTCAGGGAACTGTCCGACTTAATCGCGGCTATTTGTCACCACCTCCTGCTGCAGCCTGATCTCGTCTACTTTCCAGGCGAGGCGCCGTTCATCTCGAACGAGCCTATTGCCACCCATTGGTTTGGCTTGCTTTTGACAGCACCTCAACTGCGTTTTAATTTTTGCTGAGATTTTTTATAACCAAGCTTTTGTTGACAGGATTTTTTTTTTAGATTAATAGAGGGAAAAACCTTGTTTTTAAAAATACCCGTGTACTTGTGGACTTGGCCCAAGTTTCCTTTGCAGAGTCTTTGTTATGCCCGACCCTTGCACAGCTCTGTGGGATGAACAAAACTTCACCACTGACCCGAAATAACCACATAGACACCTTTAAAACATTTAAATCTATGGGATTTATTGACAAATAAAACAAGCAAACAAGACAACAAGAATCCCAAGCTGAGAGGCAGCAGGATCAGCAGCCCCGACACTGGGGGTCTCTCACCTCTGCTGCTGGCACAGGAGCTCTCAAGCACCTCTTCCATGCCAGGTGCAGTGCACCTCGTTAAGCAATGCAGCACACCTGGGCCGATTGAAAATGGAGGGAAAGGGGACAGCAGCACAGCACACACACAGCCGTAACAGTCTATTATTTTCTTATGTCAGTACAGCTTGACTGTGGTATCACAAAATAACATGGTCACACACTGCCAAGGAAATTAAAAGCAGGAAGCTGTATTTCAATTTTGCGCTTTCATGGTTGAGTTTAACATGCTACTTGTGTTTGTTTTGTTTGTGTGGACTTAAGCATCTACCAAGATACTTACTAATATAATACTGTAATTTAATAATAACTAATAAATATGCTGGGTGATATTAAAGTAATAATAAAGTCTGAGGAAGAGCCGCTGGCTGAAAACATTACACAGCATTAATATCCTTCTAACGAGAGCTACTTGGTGCTGGGATCTATTTGTTTCTACTCTGCCAGATATTTGTTAGATCCAGCACCCACTCCTGGGCACACTGGGATGTGTCTTTTTTTTTTTTTTTTTTTTACTGTTTTTTTTCAATGCCAGGTAATAACCCAGAACAACTAATGACTCCTCACAGAAGAAAATGCAGTCTTACCAGTTTTGAACATGTTGTCCTTCTGCATAAATTCAACAAATACAGCAGAGAATGTTCAGTGAAAGTTTCATATTTGGGTAAAGTTAAAGACCTTCATATTTTAATTTAGAGTGCTAGGTGTTCATGCAACCACTAAAACAATAAGCTAATGTTACATTTAGGGTTTGTGTCCAGTACAGTATAGTTATTATTGTACCTCATTTTATCATTTCCACAGTTACGGATTTTAATTTAATGAACACCGTGGCTTCATCACACCATGACCTCCAGCATGCACTGAGGCTTGCAGCCAAGTGTGAAGCAGTCAGGATGAGAGTCAGCACCTCCAAATCTGATGCTCATGGTTTTCGGGGTCTTTGTCTCGAGTGAGGGTAGAATGGAGTGTGAGATGGATCGGTGGTTTGGTGTGGCATCTTCAGTGATGCAGGCGCTGTGCCGCACTGTTGTGGTGTAGAGGGAGCTGAGCCAGAAGGTGAAGATTTCGATTTACTGGTCCATTTACGTCCAATAGGACGATATCATAGGTGATATGGTCATGAGTGCTGGGTAGTGACCGAAAGAATGAGATCACAGATACAAGCAGCTGAAATTCATTTCCTACGCGGGGTGTCAGGGCTCAGCCCCCGCCAGGAGCTGGAAAGCATTGCTGGGGAGAGGAACGTCTGGGGTGCTTTGCTTGGCCTGCTGCCCCTGCAACCCGGCCCCAGATAAGCAAATGAAAATGGATGGATGGCACCTGTTTCATTTACAGACACACAGACACTTTTCCCACGATATAAATTCAGAGCAATAACAGATCAATAACACGAGTTCATACTTGCCGGCAACATTATTTTGAAAGTCGAGTCAATGAATCATGAATTAATTTACCACTTAAAGAAATGAATAATTGACCCGCACCTATACTGGCTGTTTTCTAAATGCACATCATATACAGTAAACCCTGTTGGCCATATTCCTATTAACAGTACATTCATCTTTGCTGCAGCAACCTTATTTCACAACAGTTTAACAGTTCTTACTATCAGCAGACAGGAAAAAACATTTTGGTTTTTATACTGAAATACACAGTAAATCTGTGTGATGCACGCAGTTAGTCAGCTAGTTTGAATTGGTTGTTATGTATTTCTGTATCCAGACAGGTCAGTGTGCCGAGCTGGAGGGTGTGAAATGAGTCTGGCAGTGTATGAGTGGTTTTACATAACAGCAGAGCCTGCAGAAACAATCCCATATGCAGCAATAAAGATGGGAGTTTGTGCTGAAATGGATGCAGAGGATTCTCGACCAGACAGCAGAGATATCAATCTGACAGAAGAGCAACATGCTGCTCTGCAAGCTGGAATGTTTGTTCCTATTATTCGTCAACCAGATATGTATTGTTAATAGATGTGGTTCATGCATTCTTGGAAGTCATGAATTCCCCCATGTTACTGCAGCGGCTTCATTGAGAAAAGTATTTAAATATCCAAACCTTATTTTTATTTCAGACTAAGCTCCCAGGAATCGGCTTCTTGAAGATCCACGCTCCCTGGAACGTTCTGTGTCGGGAGGCTGAGTTCATGAAGCTCAAGATGCCAACTAAGAAGGTACCTCACCCATCACTAAAGAGTCCATTTGTCAAACGCATATTTACTGTCACTCTCTCTTGTCCTGAGGCTGATTGAACTCAGAACAGCAGTGCTGACTGCTGACAAGCGTGAAGATGAATGTTTCCTGTTCTTCTGTGCTTTGCATTCATGTAACAGTGTGGCTCCAGATGAGGCCACTTTGTGGTGACGACTCAAATGAACCTTGTGATAAGATTTTGATCAAATTCTAATGGGAATGCAAAATGCATGAATAACCATTGGCCATTTGTTAATTTCAATAATGAACAATTTCTTCTGTATTTACAAGGGGAGACTATGCAGCCAAAAAAACCTTGCTGCAATCTAGTTTGTTGTCAAATTGTCAAAAATCAGAGGTATTGGGTATTGGCACAAAACATCAGCTGACTCAGTCCAAAATATCAACCACATTGTTTGAACCCTTCCCTGGGGTCATTAGGAGACTGTGTGCATTTCTGGAGACAAATAACTGATGGCAACCTCAGCAGTCAGGATTTTAACCATCCCATAGCACAATGTCCTTTGTGTGCTTCCATGTCAAGTGATGTTTAAGCCCAGTTCAGACCAAAGATTCATGATGAGACAAAACCACTGTAAAACATTGCAAGGAAAAGTTGCAGTGGCGTTAACTGGCCCGTGTCAGCTTGACTCAGGCCAGGCTGTTCTAATGTGCTGTTTGTATGTATACCTACGTAAAGTAAAACACCAGAATTCATATACAACCCATGTAATTATGAAGGCTGCGATCACATGATGAATGTGCTGATGGGAATAAAGAAGGAAGTAATATGAGGGGCAAAAGTCCAAGATCTGTGTGGGTACATGAGACCCTAAAAAAGAGGATGGATTATGGGGAGTACCACCAACCGGTCCAGGGGCTTCGCCTCCATGATGTCCGTTAAGTACTGCACTTATATGTTTCCATGCTGCAGTTTGTGTATCCAGCAACCGCTACCACCAGTTTCTCCTCCATTGTTTACCAACTGTAAACTCGTTGTCGTGACCACTACAGAAGGCCCGCCTCTCAAATCATCCGACTGAACAATGGGAAAAAAGCGAAGATGATGTGGGGAGCTTTTCCGCTCTGAGTTGAAGTTTTTCAACTCGAGGAGTTCAGAGTGCTCTGGCTAGGCGCCTAGAGCGCAGAAACACGAGGCACGTAGCAATGCAAAAACAGCAGGCAAAAAGCTTCATTGTCTTTAAAAACAATGACATAAAGCTGCCTCCAGCTGCTAAAGTGCTTTCTGTGTAATCTGGGCCTAAGGACACGGGTCGGGGTGGTGGATGGGTTAAACAAACACATGTCTTTCCACCAGGACACCGGTAATTATGTCTCGTGTGAAACCAAGTGAACTTTTATTATTAGTACTATTTATTTTATGTGTTTACTTGATTTCAGTTGCTGAATTTATGTTCACTTATTGACCCTTTGTTTTCCTTTTTTCGTTTCTTTTTCTTGATTACGTTACTTTTGTATTTGCTTATTATGCGTACCGAGGTGAGATTCCTCATAAGCCCCAAAGGGTTTCTTAAATCTCACCTGCACAACTTGTTCTTCTATCATATTTCTGTTGTTTTTTTTGTTTTGTGCGAATAAACCTAAACCTAAATAACCCAACCATTTTCTTTTCCTAAACTAAACCTACGTAACTTTACCTTAAGTACATAACTTTTTATTAAATATGTAATGTGATGACACCTAATTGTGACTCTTTTCTGAAACCTAACATAACTGGTGGGGATGCTTTTCCAGTGGCCACCAATTTGTTAGATAAAATATATTGTATGTGCATTTTTGTAAGGTAACGTACAGACGTTGCTTAAGTCGGATGGTGGTGTCACCTTCATCTCAGCTTTTCCAACATGTTCTCATCCTAAGTTGTGATGTATCATCACTTTGTCAGTGGACTTTGACGTCTGCAAATGAGGTATCCCAGAATATCAACAGCAGAAGCAGGAGAATATAAGATAAGATAAGATAAGATAAACTTTATTGATCCCACACTGGGGAAATTCACATGTCACAGCAGCTCAAAGTACAGACAGAAAGTCAAGAGTGGACAGTGTATTATAAAAAATTAAATAAAGATTAAAATAGAAAATATGTATGTTAAAAATATACAAAAAAATATATTTTAAAAAGTAAGGCACTTTTGAGAATGAGTATTAATGAGTATTAATATGTTTCTCCTGCTTCTGCTGTTGATATTCTGGGACGCCGCTACCAACACCAGGATGTCAGCAAAAGCATATGGTCAGATTTAGAAAACGTCATTGTTTGGCTCTACATTCATACGGGGAGCGAACACCAGGCTCACAGGTGAAAGTCCGAGGTTTGTTGAACCCATAAACCACCCCTCCCACCTGTCCTGCGGGGACTTCCCAGCCTCTTTTACGTTGTTACAGGCCACGTTTTAACTTAACTCTGTCCAGCAGCGTATCATACTAACACGACAGGTGCCATCCGGCCGAATTATGGAATGACCCCACCCGTCAGTTATTGCTGCAATAGGTGCCGTCCGGCTGTCCAGTGGCATATCATAACGCCGCCAAAGGTTGTGTCCAAACATATGACAAACTGATGCCGCCTGGTGGCATATCATACCACCCCAAAAGGTGAACTTTGGCATCAGGTGTCTGACGCCAAAATCACTGACAAAGCTGCAGTATTCAACAACTTTGGAATGAGAATGGACTGGCTTGTCAAGTCGCCAGTGGCGTCAGGCATGTCGCCTGTTTCCACAGCCAACCAGCTTGTAGCAAATTCAGATGGTCAAATCTGTTTCAAACTGTCGGACAGATGGCATCTTCACTTGCTGTGGCATTCTCTAACAATAGTCCTCCCTCCCCGCCATGCTCATCTCGTTTGCATTCCATGGCTTTTGACATGTGTCACCGTACTGCAGTCAGGTGAAGCCAAGTGCAGAAGCAACAGACAAGCGAAAGGAACTTGGAGAAAATAATCTTTTTTTTTTTATCAGATTGTGGGAACACACAGACAAAGGTAAAACAGAACTGGCTGGCTTGTAACATGGGGAGCAAGAGCGAAAAAAAGAACTGCAACACCTGGACACGCTGACCACAAACTGATAAAGGACAAAGGGAAACACACAGGTATATGTAAACGGAGAACTAATCACAAGACCAAGACACAGCTGGAGTAGGTGGGCACTGGCAGAAGGAGGGAAACACAAGGATTGATTAACAATGGAGACAAGGGTGTGGTAGATAACAGGCTAGGGCAGAGCAAACAAGACTAACACAAGACAGGTGTGCTGGGAAGACTCTAGAACAGGGAAGGACTGACAAGACTGATGCATAGCAGGTGTGTAAGAAAACAGGCTGGAAAGAGATAAAGTAAGTAAAACAAAACAAGACACAGGAGGAGACTGACTCTCAAACAACCAACACCCAGGTTCATGAGAGACATGTATGTCGGTCTCCGTCCTTGTGGTATGTTGGTGTTGGACAGTGGGTCACTGCTGCTGTCGGCTACATGTGTGTTACTCATACAGAAATACAGAGAGTCATAGCTATGGAGACAATCCACCATCTCATCTGTAGAGACAGAGTGCAACACGTCACACTAAAAAACCATGCCCACCAGAGGGGAAAACTATCAGTGCCACAATATGCACTCGTTTCTCACTCGTATCGTTTTAACTCATCTCATTATGAATCTTTGGTCTGAACGGGGCTTTAGCTTAGTGAAGGTGTTCCCCAAGGGCCTAGTTTAGGTCCTCTTCTGTTTACTATATACATAACCAATATTTCTTCCCCTAGTTTGGCCATCGCAAACATACAGTTTGCTTTTGATGCATTTCACTCTCATCAAACACAAGTTTGTTTTAAATGCCGACAAATCAGAATATGCTATTTTCAAGAACACAGAGGAGAATCCTACCTACTGCCCACATTCAAACCCTTCAGGGCTCTCAAAGTGAGTAAGCAGAGCCTTATAGATATAGGCTCTACCAGAAAAACTGACAACTTACCTCTGCTCTCTGATCACATCTAAATACAGCAGTTATAATGTCAGATTACAGGACTTTTTAACTTGAGCTCTGGAAAAAAGGATTCTGATGTCAAGGAGACCACCTGTTTAAATATAGGATGCAGAGGAACAACATGCTGTCCTCTAATTTCCATTTACATGCAGTTCTTTTGCCTCCTCTGCAGGTTTATGATGTGAAACAAGGCAGTAATGTGGTGGAGAAGATTCGACAGTTCATTCACACAGTCACAGGTCCTCTATTCCCAAATGTAGATGGCAACCGGTCACAAAAAGGCAAATCCCTCTCTCACCCTTTCTCCAGAGAGAAGCAGCACCTGTGAGTAAAATCTCTTCTGACTTTCCTCTTACTGTTGTGAAGACAGTTAGTCAAACTGACTGTAATGTTTCTCACATGTGTGGCTTTGTGCGTCTTTGCTTAGTCATGTACGGTGCAAGCAGCAGAATCTGCTTGCCAAAGACATTACACACATCTGAGCTGTTCACCCTCTGAAATCTGTAGACAGGATGTTTACTAATATTTTCACTTTAACCCCATTAAGGTGCTTATTTTACTACAGAAGTTGTCACGTGGCTGATTATCTATATTTGACTACAGTCATCATATTCTCACAAGTATCTCAGAGTCTTGTTCATGAGTGAGTGTGAGATGGATCGTCGATTTGGCACGGCATCTGCAGTATTGCGTGCGGGCGCTGTGCTGGACCGTCATGGTGAAGAGGGAGCTGAGCCAGAAGGAAAAGCTTTCGATTTACCAGTCCTCACCTATGGTCATAGTGACCGAAAGAATACAATCGCGGATGCAAGCAACCGAAATTAGATTCCTCCGTGGGGTGACTGGGCTCAGCCAAAGGGATAGGGGTGAGGAGCTCGGACATCAGGAGAGAACTCGGAGTAGAGCCGCTGCTCCTTTGTGTCAAAAGGGGTGAGTTGAGGTGGTTCGGGCATCTGATCAGGATCCTCCTGGGCGCTTCACGTTAGAGGTGTTCTGGGCACATCCAACTGGTAGGAGGCCCCGGGGCAGACCCAGAATGCTGGAGGGATTATATATCTCATCTGGCCTGGGAACACTTCAGGGTCGCCCAGTAGGAGCTGGAAAGCGTTGCTGGGGAGAGGGACGTCTGAAATACTTTGCTCAGCCTGCTGCCCCTTGACCCACCTTCGGATAAGCGGTTGAAAATGGATGGATGGATGGATGGATGGATGGATGGATGGATGGACAGTACAGAGCCAAAGCTTTGCCACAGTTTGATACTCTTTACATTTGTATCCCAATAATTTGATATTTTAAATATTTATCAAACATGGGGCCCTTTTTGAAAGCTAGTGTGTAGGCAAAATAGGCCACAACGAAACGATTAAAAATGCTTTCATCAGCTCTGTTTTCAGTTCTGCAGATGGGCTCAGGACTTCTCTCTTTACTGTGATGTAAACCAATATGATTGTTACCTGAAGGAAGAGCTTTCTCACCAGCAAACAGACTTTCACATTTGCATTTCTAAAGTTCAGTGAGATAAACAATAAACATGTATTAAATTCGTAATGTGGAGCTATGCTCATGCTAATTCTGTGATATTTGGGTTTACTGATGTGTTTCATGATGGATGCTGGGACATCTGTGCACAGTGTGAATGCTGCAGAGTTTAATAACATGGGTCAAACATGTACACTGGACCAACACAATCACACTCTGCAATCAACATATTGACTAATGTACCGTTACAGCTCAGTACATGCTCAAGGGACAATTGTCTTTGTTTCTTCTTTAAAGCTGCACTAATCAGTATTTTTATGTTAACAATGGGTCAGATGACAGTGAGTAATGTGAAAGGCGTTGATGTAGGGAATTAACACTCCACCCTGCAGCTCCCCTCGACTCTATGGAGTTTTTTTTAAGCTTCTTTAAGCTCATTGTCTTGGTTTTTACTCTGCTTTCATCAACCACGTTTCCAGCAGCAGGCAGCATAAAAACTCACTGCTCACGACCTGCTCAGCAACAAACAGCACACAGACACAGTTGCAACTAGCTTGTGAACGTTGTGGAACATTTTGCTGCTCAAGAGCCAGTTTTTCTCAGGAGTTGTTGGAGAGCAAAGCTGAGAGGAGGGTGAATATTGGAATTAAATTCATCAGTTGGCCAGAGGCACAATTTGACATGAATGCTAATGTTGCTCTGTGTTTGATGGATGTGTAAATAGGCAACTGTTTACCAACACAGTCGGCCATAACTACTCTTTACAGCTTGTTCCACCGCCTGGTGACAGGCAGGCAGATTGTTTTTACGGTGTCTGTTCATTTGAGTTCATAAATGTACCAAACCTTTCGAGTGTCTTGCAAAACATGGAGCAGTCTCTCTGTGACACTTTGTCACAGTGCATGCATGTTTGGCAGCTACTGTTGCTCATCTCACCAGACTTCCACGTCCACATATGACGTGCAAGTTAGCCTGGCGGCGTCTGTTGTTGACGTTCTGGGACGTTGTGCCTGTGACATGCAGTGTCTTTTCAACATACTCTTCTGTTTTCGGTGATGTACACTTTGCATACAGTCTCTTTTGAAAGGATCGCACTATGTCGGTACAACACTGCAGATTGACGTTTTCCCTTCAACAACAAACACACGTGGTTACGTTCAGAAAAAAAAAATAAAAATTTGCAAATACCAACCTCCCACGTGACAGTCGTTGATTACTGGACCCATCCACCACCAGTCCCGCCCACGCCAGTCTTTTCCCAGCCTCAATCTTTTCGCCCCCTTAACTTACATTGTTGTCTGGCCATGTTTCCCCCTGACACCATTGGGTCCACCGCTACACACAGACGGGGCCTGGCCACGTATCATGCTGACCTGAAAGGACAGCTTTTTTGTTGGTGTCTGACACGAAAGTCACTGCCCAAACACCGCTACTGGACGACTTCAGAATGAGACCAGGTTGCCGCGCACAAAAATCGTCATGTAATACATACGTTAAATTTTCAGGAGGGCATGAAGGTATCAAAAAACAGATACCACCCAAGCATAGTGAGCAGTTTCTTCGGCAGCAAGTGGAAAATTTCTGGGATTCATTAGCAGTCAGGTGTTTGACAGGTTGACTTGATACATACCAGACTCTAAAAAAGAGTCGTGTAGAAAGATTAGTTTGTTCCTTTTCACCCATCAATACTGCTGCTCCCATGTGGCTGAAAGATCTGTAGCTTAAAAAGAAACATCATCTAAAGTCTCTATATGGATGGCTAAATTATTCAACATTATTCAGGCCAGTAGGAAAATAGCGTCTCTCTGTGGATGTAAATATTCTCATAAATAAATGTTGCTTTAAGCAAATGGTGGTGCCATGTGTGCTCAGAGTCAGAGACTTTAACGAAGAGGCAGAAACATCCCAGTGGTGGTGTTAAAGATCGGTAAGCAGAGATGACCCTGCAAAGGTGCTGCATTGCAACTCAATCGAAATTCAGCATATTTAAGTTAGAAAAATTTCCCATAACTAGCGTAATAACCTCACACCGCAGTGAGATATACTGAAGCAAGAGATCATGGTGAAAAATGTTCTATTAGATGCAAGATATTTCTCTGTGACTTTAAGTAAGAGTCTTTTACAAAGAGCAAATTAGATAACCAGCAACTCTTAACTAACTTTTTAATTTCCAAAATGTTCTTCCGTGTTTCATGTTGTTTCACCTCTGAGTAAAAGCCAAGCAGTGTTACCCACACAGACAGTGTGACGAGGTAACAACCACAGAGGTGTAAATTGGACCGAGAAATCCCTCAGCAGCATGGCAGGAAGGCTGAAGCGTGATGCTCTCCTGCTGCATTCTGCTGGAGCTCCCATCCCTCAGCTTTCTCTCCCTCCCCCCCGAGGAAACAAACACAGCTAGCCTGAATCACAAAAGTCATTTACATTTTCTCAACACTGTGTTGGAGGATTTTGAAAATAGCCAAAGAAAGCATTTAGACTGACTTATGGGATTAACAACAGACAGAAGTCATGACTTCATCGACGCTTCCGCCTCAGTCCCAGCAAGTGAAACCACCTTCAAAGGCGGTGATCAGAGAAGAAGAATGTCTTAGGATAAACGTCAGCCTGCTGGGATGTATGGAGGAGAGAGTGGGCAGTGGGCAGCTATATTTACAGCTCTGACTAACAGCTAGCAAGAGATCTCCCTCCACATCTTCTCCGTCACTTAATCCTCATCAGTCCTGAGAACACTCCAGGCCTGTTCCCTGAGATTAAACCTGTTATAGATTACAGTGTGAAGTGGCTTTCAAACCACATTAATTCAATCTGGCTTCATCGGACGTGCTGTTTAAGGCTGGTCTTAAATATAATTATGTCCTTTTCAGAGGGAATGCTCAAGTTTCTCCAGGACTAAATAAATGATTAAATGAAACCCCCAAATTGCAGGTTTAACTCCAGATTAGTGCTGCCTGTCAGCAGAGGCACAAGCACCATTTGGACTGTTTCAGTGAAGGCCAACAAGCACCACCAGCAACACAAGTACTGACTGAGTGACAGGAGCTGCCCACTCAGTCAATTTGATGAAATGCTTTCAGTGCACACATTTCCAAGTGCTTTTCTTCTAAGAGTTATGTTCACATGAGTCTGACCAGTGGTTTTAAAGAAGTATTTCACTGATGGAAAGATGGTCTTTTCATAAAGCTGTGCTGTCTGTGCAGCAGAGAGATGGAAATACTTTTGACATTGATGCTACGTGACCATACAAAAGATGAAAAAAGGGGCTTTCACATTCGCTTTTCGCTCAAAAGGTAGAAATTCTGCAACTATCAGAATGCAGTCTGCTGCACCGGACCAATACACGTAATAATGTGAGGTGACAACACGTTTTCACCCTAAGTCGTCACATATCGGCGCTTTGTCTGCAGCCCTTCACGTCTACATATCGCACAGCTAGGCATCATCCTGTGTCTGCCATTGACCTTCCAGGACGCCACTACCAATACTCGGACGCCGACACAACACATGGTTAGGTTTAGGCAACAAAAGCACGTGGTTAGGTTTAGAGAGATGGTTTGGCTCTACATTCAAACAGGAAGCAAACAGCAGCTTCCAGGTGAAAGTCCCAGGTTTGTTGGACCCATCCACCACTGCACCTGCCCTATAGGGACTTTCCAGCTCTTCAAGCTACGTTGTGACCAGCAGCAATTCAACATGACACCATCCTGAGGTGTATCATACCATTACAACAGGTGCCGTCTGCCCACGTTGTAAACTGACACCGCCAGTCCATGTACCATACTGCTGCGACAGGTGCCGTCCAGCCAACCTGCAGCGTATCATAACACTGTAAAAGGTGGTTTTGGGCGTCAGGAGAAACACTTATTTGTAACATAAAACTGCTTTACACACTGTTTTTACCGGTTTAAATGACCTGGTCTGTTTGTTTTGGAGAGGAAGAGAGTTCTGAGGATAATTTGGCTCCCAGGGAAAACCCCCAGAACAATGAACACTGAAGGAATACTAACCAGGAGAAGTTACAGCTGGCTGCAATCTGCACTCCTTGCTGCTACACGGCAGTAAATCCCACTTAATCTTACACACTAAACCTTTAGAGCCACCTGGTTTACATTTTATGTCAACACATCTAGCAACAGATTCACACTGAATATATTAGCAAAATGTTTAATGTCAACGTTTTATAAAGTTTTACTTCTACAATATCTGCCCATAGCAACTCATCATTATAGCACAAAAGCACAAATTACAAAAGTGTCTCAGAGGGTTTTACAATCTCTTCTGTTCTTTGTCCTTAATATTATAATTTGTGGGCACATCTCTGTCTAAAAGAGTCAGCACAGTTGATATACAGAACCCTTATCCTCCTCCTTGGGGGGGGGGGGGGTAAGTTTCTGTTTTGATCAGCTTTAAAGAGAGCGCAGATAACATTCAGTTTAGTCCCCCTCCAGAGAGAGCCGTCTGTTTGAGAAGTACTGAGCATACGACTGGATAAATGAGACTTGGATTATACTGCACAAGCTGTGTGAGAGTTTGTCAGTGGATGTTTTGATATAGTTTTGCTGTTATTAAAGGTGGACCCCTATGACCTCAATTCATTAAGAACTTTCTTTGTGTTCTGATTCTTTGTTCACCAGAGGCATGTGAGACTGAGACAGATTTCTTTACCATTTCAGTGTTTAAATAGCTTGAGAAAGGCATGTGAACACAGCACAAGAAAACTGATGCTGATCCAAGTTTCAAAGGGTTAAAGGCCATTTTTTTTAGTTTAACATTGTCGCATATTAAAACATAAACTTGACCTCAAGTTGTGCCGATCATGTTTACACACTGACTCCAAATCTTTCGTTGGTCATTTAAGCTTTTGAAACAGTTTCGATTTTCTGTGTTTCTTGATATCTAGAGAGTTGTTTGACCAAGACGCAGTGAAGAAACTGTGACAGCGAGGACAGAGGAACAGGTCACATGATATCTTTACCTAATTCAGTTGATGATGATGAAGAACAGGATGTGGACTGCACACAGACAGAGAGTGACAGTCTTGAGACAGAGAGGGTGGACAGCTCAGCACCTTCAGCTGCGCTGATAGATGCAAAACGCCAGCAGAGAGTGGTGACAGACAGGAAGACAGCACCAGTGGAGAGGAGCAAGGGAGCAAATGTGCATTTGCATTTTGTTTCGTATTGTGAATTATCGCAGTGAATAGGACAATAACACACAGCATCACAGACAGTTTGCAAAGGCCTTAAAATGGGGAGAATAATAAATATACAAGTGATCATTTGGGGGATGAAGTATTCCTTAAACTTACCGTAATCTATATGAACATTACTCTACAGTTTCTCCTGAACGGCAGTTAATATTCCCCATGATGCACTGTGCTGTTAACTACTTATGAGCATGATTAGCTGGAGACAGGGCCGACTGGTTGAGCCAACAAGGATTTATAGAGCTTTCTTGTGCCTCCTCCTTTCATTATCTTTTTGTTGTGAAATTGCAGCCTGCACCCTGCACTGTACTGAAACATAATAACATACCCTCCATTTTATTACACTGTGCATGAACATACATCACGTGACTTTATTGTACTCATGGTACTATTTGTGGAGGTCATTTTGGGAACATGAAATGTTCAGGCTGTTGTTTCATTAAAAAAAAAAAAAACAATTTGGGCTTTAAGGCGGTAAAATCTCTGTTCATTTGGTGCCAGTTGGACAGTAAAAGGCGCTTCAGCAGCATATGAACAATATTAGTCTGAGCTATAATATTTACCTCTACAGAAGAGAATGTTTTTTGTCTCGCATCTTCTCTATTTTTCCTTTCCACTTGTACGAGCCATAGTGTGTGAATATAATACAAGTTAATTTAAATAGTATTTGTTGACACTGTATAGAACATAGATATTGTTTAAAATGTAAAAAGACTAAAATGCATGTATGCTGAAATTTGATAAGGACACTCCCTTTAATTTTGTAATTTACGTGAGACGCAGTTTAGTTGAGCGGAGTAAATGCTTTAAACAGGATTACATCTCCAGTCATTCATATTTTTTTTACCTGGATCATATTTTCAGGCGACTAGTGGAAGCAACACTTTCTAAACTTAGTATTGACCGAGACCGTTGCAGCCTGCAGCTGCAAAACAGGCTACAGTGTCACCACCTGGGGCAACTGACCTTGTCAGTTTATGTGCAATAACTTGTTTTTGCCACTGACAGGCTCAGATTATTGTTCTAAGTGTCTGACAACATTGTGGAAAAGATCCATACAGAGATAAATCTTTTTGTAAGAGAGTAAGAACCTGTTTGTTTAACTGGAAACAGCTCCATAATTGCTATCGCCAAACCTACCAGAGTCCATTTAAATAAACAGCAATTTTAGCATCTATAGAACCAATGTGTTCACACATCTAACTGGGTGAATTGTGGGTTTGGTCAACCAAACCAAAGTTGGTGATTTTTGAAACTGTGGAAAAGACACAAAAAGATTGTTTATATAGTTGTTTTTTGCGTCTGTGGACTTTGTATCAAGCGTGTCTTACGTTGATAAAATTACGGATTTTTAAAATGGAGTCTGGTCAGTTTGACGATAGCAATTTTGGGGCTGTTCCTGGTTAAATAAAAAAAGACTCTTCTCTTAGACAAAAAGGTCTGTCTCTGTAGTAATCCTCTCCATAATGTTGTCAGACAATTATTAAAATATTTTGAGCCTTTTGGTGACCAGCAGTGATCAGCTCATTTATGGCTTTTTTTGATCTACTGTCTACTGCAATGTAAATGTGCTACAATCAGTCTGCACTCTGAATCTGTGACTAAAATGACACCTGTTTTGTTCTTTGTTGCCAGATTTGATCTGTCCGACAGGGACAAGTTCTTCGACAGCAGGACCAGGAGCTCAATAGTAAGTATTTCAGTAGATGAGGGTAACTCCCTCAGGAGCCACTCAGCACAGTGACAGCATGTTTATGAAATGTTGCATTTATAGTTGTCCCCTCCTTTAATATAGACCGATGCTTTTTTCTACATAGATCTAGCGACAAAGACCTGACACCCTCTGCTCCCTGATGTGCGCTTTCCTTTAATAAGCCCCCCTCTCTCCTCTGTCACTCCCATGAAAAACAAATGCATTCTGTGAATCTGCGTCACACATGCGCTGCTGCATTGACATAAACACCTACACAGCACCTCGCAGCGCTCCGCTAATGACTGGATAATGTGATTCTCATCACTGGATGGAGCTCCTCAATCGTTGGCTCCCAGCTGAGCCTCAGCTCTCATCAATAAGAATCTGTGTTATACACTGACCTCATCAGCGGCCTCCCTGAGGACCGACTCACAAAACATTCTCCCTCTAACAGTTTCACCTGTGCTCTTATTGAATATTCAGCTCATCCTCCTCATCTACATGATTTTTAAGACCGAACCTTGAATGTTTTCTTCTGTCACCAGGTCTATGAGGTAGTGAAGAGGACAAAACACATGAGAGACAATTACACCCTGGGTAAGCCCTCTGCCTGTATCTCCTAATACAAGAGATAAATCAATATGCAATTAATGTGGGTCCTGTTTTCATCAGCGTATAGTGTAATTACCATCACAGCAGAGTGCAGCGTGTGCAGTCATCTTCTTTTACCAACATATCTCCAAACCTAATGCTTAGATTTGCGTGAAATGGATTGAATCTTGATTTTGGTGACCATTTGAGCTCAAATTTATGTTCCTCCTGACTCTTACCTCGAGCAGACATAATGTTTGCTGTGCAGATACATGCTCCCAAGAGAAAGACGCCTTTCAAGTGTAGTGACTCTATGACCTTTTTCTGGTGCTGCCATCATGTCAAACATGGATAAATTACTGCATAGGCCTAGCAGGTACAGGCTCAGGGGGCCAAAGTGTCAGGGCTCCCCTGGCTTTCACTTGCAAAATGTCATTCAAATTGACATGTCCCCACCAGGAAGAGACTTGGAAAAAAAAAAAAAAACTGAAAAAGACCACAGAGATGCAAAGGAACTGTGAAGAGACATAAAATAACTACAAAAATGGACAAAATAACCAAAAAGAGACACAAATCGAATGCAAAGTGACATAAGACAAACACAAAGAGACACAAAATGACTGCAGTGCGACACAAAACGCTCAAAAAACCCATAAAATTACATCAAGAGGACAAAAAACAACCACAAGTTTAGTTTAGTTTAGTTTATTTAGTTTATAAAGGACAGTGTGTACTTACATTACTTATTCATAAGAATAAAAGATGTGTGCACCAGATTTAGCAGAGAAGCTAATTTCCATCTGTAGTCCTCAATTTCCATTTCCATCTGGAGGCCCAAAACTACAAAAAGATACACAATGACTACAAAGAAACACAAAATAACTACGAAAAATTACTGAATAACCATAAAGAAGCACAAAATGAGTGTAAAGAGACACAAAACAATCACAAAGAGACACAAAATGACTGCAACATGACACAAAATGTCCAAAAAAATCCACAAAATCACGTCAAAATAACAAAAAAACACCTCTAAGATGCACAAAACCACAAAAAGATGCATAATGACTACAAAATAACTGCAATGCAACACAAAACATAAAAAAAAACAAAAAAACACAAAATTACGTCAAAAACACAAAATACAACCACAACAAAACCACAAAAAGATGCATAAGAACTACAAAGAAGTCTGTGTGACAGGTGGTGGAGCCCTTTGCATACTCGTGCCCAGGGACCCATTGCCATATAATCTGCTCTATGTATGCAGCTTCTCTCTCATCTACACAGCACAGTGTTGACTGACGGCTAATTGGAGAGATTATCGAGCCGTGGCTGATTACAGCAGTCCCTCGAGTGTTCTGCAGTCAAAGTCATTTCAAGAAAATATAACATGTGTTCAGGTTCGTTTTTGAAGCGTAAAATGCAAAATAAATACAGGAAAAATGAAATTATTTGAAAAGCAAAGAAAGCCAGAGAGCTGATGGAGCAAATCACTGTAGGGTTTGATCTGTAAGAAAACACACGTACACATTTTATATCCAAAAGGTCAAAGGTCAATTTCACTGTGACATCATCATGTTCTGTATAAAACACTTTTCTGGCCATTACTCAGCGTCATATCTCAGGAACAGAAGGGGAGACATTTGGTCAGACAGTGAATGGGTGACACTAATCTTGGGTGCCAAACTTGAAACTGTGCTGATTGTATAGATCTTCTGTGCTGTCGGGGGAAAGTGTGTGTGAAGCATCCATGTTCTCACAGACATGGATTTAAACTGTGTGTGCAACTTAACTGGTGCATGGAGGCATACAGCCGCAGGGAGTTTTACCATCACTCCTATCAACAGCTTTATACGCACAAAGCCAGTGGTGAAGATCTGACAACATGACAGCATCACTCCGACATAAGGAGAAGCACAGACTTTACATATTCCACAGTTTATTTGGACGAGAAAACAAGCACAGTGCAACATCCCCTAAACTGTCTGCTGTAAATATCCATCACACAGACAGACAGACATCCTGGTTTAGCTTCTATGTACTGTACTGTGTGCACAGTTTACCTGTGCAATGAGGGAGCATTAGCAACATCTCAGGAGCACTTACTTTAGCTTTTTTCAACATTAACTTTGATTAGCACAATATCTTAACCAATAGGGGTGATGGCCAGAGCTCCAAAAATAAAACCTTGGTGTAATAAGTTGATTTTACCCTTTAAGATAAGTTTCTGCTTTTCTCAACAATAAAAAAAAAAACTCCGTAATGGAGCTTCTTATGTCTGGAAAAAATCCGTCTACATGTAATTCTTCACTGTGAAATCTTGAGCCTCAGAGAGGAAATGTAACATCAGTCATTTCTGGGTTCAACTCTGTGGGTTCATTTTCCTCCAGAGCTGTTCTACGGGGGTTTCACAGTGCTGTGTGCATATGTGTGTGTGTGTGTGTGTGTGTGTTCTTGTACATGCTACAAAGTGAGGACCAAAAACTGTATTTTAGCAACAAAGTGAGGACATATTTGGAAAGTGAGGACATTTTGGTCGGTCCTCACTTTTTCATAGGCCTGTTTGAGGGTTAGGACTTGGTTTTAGGGTTCAGGTTAGAATTAGGTTTTGGTTAGGGTTAGGCATTTAGTTGAGATGGTTAGGGTTAGGGTTAGGGGCTAGGAAATGCATTATGACAATGAGGGTCCTCACAACGATAGAAGTACAAACGTGTGTGTGTGCATATCCTCTGGGATTATAATCCTGCCATATATGCCTTCTTACAGGGATCACCAGTTTGTTAGCCTGTGGTGTCTATACGGCTGCTTATCCTCTGCATGATGTGAGTATCACCATCACACTTTATCATCACCTCTCCTCTACTGGCCTGAGAACAGCTGATAAATTGCCGTTTATTTACTGTGAAAATTTTCCCATTCAGTGAGTTTCTAATGTGAAACTCACCAAAGCATCTGCTGCTTGCACTCTATAATTTATGAAGAAGAATCCCAGAATTACTCTCAGGACTCTGACAAATGAAACATCATTTTATGTTTAATTAAAGGCATTATTCGCTACATGCATGATGAACAAAGTGTAAGATTAAAACTGTGCGTGGGGGTTTATGTGGGTATTTATATATGTGTGTGTGTGTGTGTTACAGGGAGACATCGAGGGGGCGAACGCAGAGCCTAACGACAGGAAGGTGAGTAGAGCAACTCCACCAGTCGATAAATTCAATCAGTTGTCAGCACACTGACACTTTGAGTCACTTTACAAATACTTACTCATCACGTAGCCTGAACAATTCATTTCAATAAACCAACCAAAATTCACTTCATACTTCATACAATCTCGGCAAATAACCAGGGCTGCTTTCAGCGTATATTTACAGAGAAAGGAGGGTGCGTTGAACACACTGTTGTGTTACACAGGTGCACTGCCTTTCAATACAGCAGGGTTTATGGACTTAAGGTTCGATGGGGCTTTCAATGATCACGCCACAACAATATGTCGTCTAAATGTTTAATTGTAATTCAGAAGGTGGTGAATGGATGTAAGTGGTTGGTGAAGGTGGAGGAGGGAGGATGTACTGGAGACTCAGTGTGGGGATTCTGCCTCAGGCGTTTCTCCGCCCGAGCTGATTACAGACCCCCAGACACTACCTAGAATGAGACATGGGAGAGGTATCAATCAATCAGTCTTTATTTATAAAGCACTTTTCATACAAACACAGTGCAACACAAAGTGCTTCTCACAATGAAAATATCTGGTATGCACCATAAGAAGAGATGAGGGGAGAAGGGAAGAGAGGATGAAGAAATGTTGGTAGGGATGAGGTAGGGAGGGTGATGGATGAAGGGAAAGGGAGGGTGGTTTGAGAAATCTGAGACAAACAGCAGGGTGTGTTGACCTGGTATAAGTAGGCTTGGCAGGTAATCAGAGGTGTGGTAGAGGCGTGGTCCTGCTCCAGAACCTAAGTTAACAAATTAACTTCATTTATTGACATAGGAAACATACATTTACATTGCCAAAGCAAGAGTAAAATAAAAACAAAAATTGTATGTGCAATTAGTAATGATTTACTAGAGTGTAGTTATTTACGTGTCGCTTCTGATTGGGCGACACATCTGACACAACCCAGTCTCACTGTGAAGTCATCAAATGTCAGCGCTTGGTCAGTGACTTCTGGTGTCAGACACCGATAAAGAAAGCCGTTCTTTCACGTCTGCATGGTACGCAGCTGGTTGCTGTCATTGTTTAACAGCGCTCAGTGACTTCAGGGAGAAATGCGGCAGAACTACAACAACAGTTAAGGGGGCAGAAGTCCCAGTAGGGTGTGCGGAAGGTGTGGTAGATGGTCCAACAACCACCGGCTTTCACCCAGGAGGCTGGTGGTCTCCTCCCATATGAATGTAAAGCCAAACCCTGTTCTTTTTTTCCTAAACCCAACCATGTGTGTGTGTGTGTGTTGACTAAATGTAATCACCTGCATTTGTTGTTGAAGGAAAAAAATGTCAATTCACGGTGCTGTACCAACGTAGTGCATTTATTTTGAAAGAGACTGTATGGAAACTGTACATTTCCTGTGAAAACCGAAGTGTATTTTGAAAGTTAAAAGTTTAAAGTCGGCACGTCGTCCCAGAACGTCAACAACCAACGCACCCAGGGTACCTTGCACATTATATCTCGCCATGGAAAGTCCATCACCAAACTTCGATATGTGACGAGGTCAGAGTGAGAATGTGTTGACCTGTTGCATGCTGTTTCATGCTGCTTGTCGTTCAACCTGAAAACTGTGGCAAAACGGTGCGCACCATTTTCAGATTGAAAGTTCCTCTGAGCTGTGAAATGGTGTCCTCTGTTTGGTGTAATACTCTGGCCAGGGATTTTGATAAATGACTTTGTCTGTTGTTCAGTTGAGATTACATTTTTATTTTTTATTTTGGCATTTTCACTAAGGAAAACTAATTATTTTCTAAATTAATCTTTTAATTGGATAAAACTGTTTGCATTATTTCTGGCAGCCCTGGACCTCCACAGATTACTTTGTAGAAAAGAGAAACTTTCAGTAGCAAGAGATACACACAAAAAAAGTGTTGATGAAATTGAGGGAATATTTGTACAGCATTCATTTTTCATTTGGGTTTTCTTAATCAAAGAAAAATGTATTAAGCCTGCCTGCATGGTGCTAATGTAATAATAACTTATAACAGGATATTTACCCTCGGTAACGAACATGCTGCTCAGTTAGGAAGCAGCGGCGCTCATACATAGAGTGAATTTAAGCCCATCTTTCTTTCTTTCATCTTTCTTCATGAAATGTAGTCACACTTTGGACCGTATCCTCCTCTCTGACATGACTCCTTCCTGTTGCAAGTTTTCTTGCAGCATAGATGCATGAGCTTGATGTCATTGTTTTACAATGTGCAACCTTCAGAGGAACATGCCGGCACCGATAAAAGAAAATAATAAGCTCGAGGGTAAAAGAGTCAAATAGGTCAAACAATTTGCAGCATGTTCTTAAATAGAGATGATTCTTGATTCCCATCCCTGCCCAAGCTTTAGGGCCGGTTGCAGCCAGCTAAAACTTCTTCCGATTAGAGTTCCCTCAGTGTTCATTGTTCAGGAGGTTTTTACTGGGAGCCGAATTATCCACAGAGGTCTCTTCCTCTCCAAAACAGACAGACCAGTTGATTTAAACCAGTAAAAACACTGAATACAGCAGTTTCAGGTTAGAAATCACTGTTTCCTCTAAGTGGTTTGTTATGTCACAGAAGAGCCATTAGCCTAGCACCTGCTAATGCATGCTCACCTCTTTCTCTGATAACTTAAGATCCAGACGCACAAGAGGTTTTTACCATGAGCCGAATTATCCACAGAAGTCTCTTCCTCTCTAAAACAAATGGACCCTGTGATTTAAACCGGTAAAAACACTGAATAAAGCAGTTTCGTGTTAAAAATCAGTGTTTTTCCGACGCTGCTCATTGCAGTGGTTGCTAACTACGGTGGCCAACATGGAAACATGAATGGCCCTACGTAGAGCCAGAGTTTGGTTTGTCCATTCTGGGCTACTGTAGAAACGAGGCGGTGCAAAATGGTTATCTCCTTAGACGAGGACCTGCCCCCTACGGTTCATTTTATGGTAACAAAAACATGACGATTCCTATTTTCAGGCGATTAAGTACACTAAAGAAAAGATACTTATTATACTATATTCTATTTATGCCAATATATCCCCTTAAATCCTAAACACTGGACCTTTGAAATGAAATCATATAACCAACTAAAAACTTTCTTTTTATAAAATGTCATTTTACATTCATGTGCACATGATATATGGGAACCAATGCAGGAGAAGTACAGAAGGTTACAGGTTATATTTCACCTCAACAATGTGTCCACTGTTTTTATCAGGAACAAATGAAGGAAGCAAACTGCTCTCAGATTAATTAAACGTCAAATTTTCTCATAAAGTGTTGCCAGTTAATTAAATGAAGTTTGGACGCTTGTCTTCTCCGTCATCCTGAATGCATCACAGCAACACAATATTTGTCATTGACCGAAACATGCCACTAAATCAGTCACACCTTCAGGGGGTATTCTCAGAATAATGAGTAACAAAGCATGACAGACTCCCGTGCTAACCTGGCAGCATTTGTGCATGGCTGAGCCTTTGCCTCCTACTGTACAAGAATAAAATCAACCAGGCAATTGGAAAGAAAATCAGAGCTCGTGCTGAGTCTGAAGTCATCTCCTCCCCTGCTAACACTCTCCATAATTACACTGTAGGCTGTGTGTCACTAAGGCAACAGCCTAATAATTCCCCCTCTGTTGTTCTCAAACATCAGATAAGCTTCAGCTCGGTGCTTTCAAGCGCTTCAGCCGCAACATACTTTTATATTTATCACAATCCCACTTATACATGTGCGTGTGAGAAATGGGTTTCCTCCACTGTAGGAATGAGAATGTTGAGTCTCAGTCTCTGAGCTCAATCTGCTGCGATCTCCTGAACGCTCCTCTGGGCCTGCCTCCCGTGATTAAAAGCCTTCGTTTGTTGCCTCGCTGCTCTGCCTGTAAATGTGTGTGTGATTGTGTTTGAAAAAGCGTTTCATGGTGATTTATGTGCTCTTTGGCTCCTGGTAGTAGGAACAGGGCACATACACAGTCAGCTGTTTCATTATCATTGTAGAGGCTGTATCATACAGTGTGTTCTGCACATAAATCACACTGGGAGCACACCAACACCCCCACACCTATCAGTGTTGTTTTATTTGTCATGAGCGTTTATCAAGGTCTTTAATTTACCGCATCACATAAATAATACATGACGAGAATTAACACCACAGTGAATTATAATTTGCCAAAATGCTGATATTAATAAAAACTTCAAAATACATTGAAAACTAAATGATACTTAAACAGTAAATGGAGGAATACGCAGCCTAAAATTCATCATTTATGGCAAAATGTCACCTATATTTCACCCGCCCATGTTACTGCAACACATTCTCACTCTCATCTCGTCAAACACAGCAGCTCGGTCAGTGGCTTGACGCTTCAAATTATGACACTCTGGGTCAGTCTGGACGCTCATGGACAGTGTAACAGTTTCCACTTGTTACACACATAGTGTCTTTTCAAAATAAACTTCCACGTTCAAAGAAAACCCACGTTGGACACCAAAACCACTTTAGGTTTTAGAACAATACAACCATGGCAACAGGCTGTTCTCATTAACTGTTTGTACGTTTTCCCACGAAAAGTAATGCACCAAAATTCGTACACATCCTACGTAATTATTAGCAAGTAATTTGTGCATAACCCACATGCTTTGGAAGGCTGCGATCTCATGACCAATGTGCTAAAAGGAATTAAGAAGGAAGTGGTCCCGACTGTAGGGAGGCAGTTTGGGGTGGTGGATAGGTCCCAAAACTATGTTCTTTTCTTTGTGACTTTCCCCGGGACACACATGTTTGGGACTGTGTAAACTTTCATTTTAGGGTACGTCCTCGCCATGTTTTTTTCCGAAACATAACCACAGTAACTTTACTTGCCTATATCTAACTTCTGTAACTTAACGTTAACTATGTAACTTTATGTTAAGGACGTTAATGTCAGTCGTGGCGGCACTAATTCGTAGGATGTTACACAAACCGTTCTAAGAGGATATGTTGAACTTTAATAAGTAAATCACTATGTCATGTGTCACGTATGTCATATGATGTTAACTACATAATTTTAAAAAAAACCTTTACGTTTCACAAACAGTACAAACAGTGGTCTCCTGTGTCGAAGTTCTGTGTTTGTTTGACCCATCCTCCCGTCCTTCCCACCCCACTCAGACTTTCTCACTCTTTTTATTACATCATTGCCGCAGGGTTTACAATGAGTTAGTTAAAATCCCAGTACATCTCAGATACTAAAGGGTACCTCCAGCGTCAGGATCTGATTCTGACAGCCACTGACCAATCTGCCATATTTGATGACCTGGGAATAATAACGGGCTGGTCTATGACACAACTCATATTGAGCTGTAACCATATTACGACATTATAATTCTAATGACGCACACTTTCAAAGAGCGAGTCCTCCAACCCTCAACGACTGAAGGTTTTTCAATGCTTTGTAAAAAAAACAACCCATAGATCTGTTGCAAGAACTCACCTCCGCAGTTCAGTTTCGGCAACTTAAGGTAGAAACCAGTGTTGACTGTACTGTATGAAGAAGCGTCTAATGTCCACTGTGGATGGAGCGAACATCATACTTTTGAACGCCTACCTGTAGCTGGATTTACACCCTGAAACGTCGTCCTCTGACGCCGTAAACCAGACAACAGATGTTCTAAGTTGTTAAAATGGTTAATAAACTCATCTGAGGCAGACACAGCATTTGAACATACTGATTAACTGTTAATCAATTAATGCCAAGTCCCATTGATGCTGTTCTAGTGGGACGTGGTGGCCCAACACCTAACTAAGACACTTTACGTTGGTTTTTCCTCTAATTTGTCACCTGTCATATAAAGCCACTTTGTTTTAACTGTACCCAGGAGTAAATCTTTTGGACTTGCTCATTAGATCTGAGTGAAACTTGAATATCCAGTGAAGACAGCTCCAGAAATACAGACATTAGAGGTATCTAGGATTTAGATATTTTGCACAGCAGACATTTTGACTTGTCGAAACATGAGCAGCGCAGGTGTGTTAATTATTCTAATAATCAGTGCCTTCCTTTAAGGTTGACCCTGGTGTAGCATGCTGGCTCTATACAGTACAAGGACTCATTGAGCCACTGTTAATGTCATTACTGTCACCTTTGCTTATCCCACTATGATAAGTCAAAATACCTGCTGTTCAAAGGTCTGTGGTGGACCTGAGGAAAAAGGGCAGCATTGTATATCATGAATTTCCGCCCAACAACAGTCGTTTGTTTCACATTGAAGACGTGACAGAAATCCCTGCTGGAATGAAACACAGTCTGTCTTGAAGATAAATGGTGAAATGTTGTTCAGCCTGCAGGTTTTTTATTTATAAATATATATATTTTTTGATTGCATTGATTTATTGTCACCCATCACGTCCTTTGGATGCGTGACCAGAAAACTGTTGTGGACTCACTGTACACCACAAGCTTGGCTCTGCTGCCTGAGAAAACATATGTCACCCTGAATATGCTGTGTCATTGAATTTATAATACATCATGCAAATTTATTTGCATATATATCTGTAGTGCATCAGAGAGCTGGCTGTGATGCATGGTTGTGTACAATACCATACATTAGTGACCGCCAACTGACGGCCTGCGGGCCACATACGGCCTTCAAAATATAAATAATATTCATTAATTCAGAAAATACAAGGAGGAAAGAAAATGCATTACTGAATTTAGGATTTTTTCTGCCTAAAGTGAAGCAATTGCCAAAGACAACTGACATTGAAATAATTTAATTAGAAATGATTTACCATTCCTGAATATGTGCTTTTGACCCGCAGGTAATAAAGACATTATAAATACATCTGTCAACTTATTAGCTGTAGTGATGCAGCAGGTTCTGTAAGCTTAAAGGAGAAGTCCAGTATTTTGCACTTTGAGCCCCATTCCTGGTTGTTTATGATGAAATAGAGTGGTTAAGACCAAAATCTTGACGATTGCTCCTTCTCTGACAATTTGAGAGAATTTGTCTTTCCCCTGCCTGGCTTAACAATGCTGTCTATGGCCATGTGTAAATCTGTCCTAAAACCACCTTAAACGTTGGTTTTCAAAGCCATGAAACTCACCCAGTGGTCAGTGGTGTTCCTTGATGTTCCCACATAAAAATCGTAGCAAACTGTGGTTTCCAGCCGTGTTTTCTATTCATCTGGATTGTGGAACTATTTTTTCAGCTGCCTCACACCCGTGTGTAAACTTCCGCTTGATCGTTGGTTTGACCCTGAAGCGTTACACACTCCAGCCCACTTGATGGCGATAATGCTCCTTTACGTGAGTGTCGCCAACCGGCAGGAAACCATTGCAATGTAATGGGACACAGAAAGAAGCAGAAGAAGAAGGCTGGCGTTGTGTTCAAAGGCATCGTACTGCGAAGGTTGTTTACAAGCCAGTAATAATGGGCAAGTTTTGTGTGGTCAGCGACTGCAGGAGAATTCCTCCGAAGAGGAGGAGCGCACACAGCACTGTCGAGCCGGCACTTTCGCTGAGCTAAAAGACTACAATGACTACAGCCTTGTAAGCTTCCTATAGGAAATCAATGCATGGACAAAATGTCAAATAAATCATCACGGAAACCACAGTTTGCTACGATTTTTATGTGGGAACATCAAGGAACACCACTGACCACTTGGTGAGTTTCATGGCTTTGAAAACCAACGTTTAAGGTGGTTTTAGGACAGATTTACACATGGCCATAGACAGCATTGTTAAGCCAGGCATGGGAAAGACAAATTCTCTCAAATTCTCAGAGAAGGAGCAATCGTCAAGATTTTGGTCTTAACCACTCTATTTCATCATAAACAACCAGGAATGGGGCTCAAAGTGCAAAATACCGGACTTCTCCTTTAACATAAAAATATCAAAATGTCAAAAAGTGACAAAGCAGCATCTTGAGTAAGTTTTTAATAACCCACAGAAACATTGCCTGTAACAGTCCATCTTCTCTTTCCATCTCTGTCATTTTTTCTTGCATCCACAAACTGCAGCACTCTGTGTCTCCGTGCTGATAACTCTGCCCGTATAATGCATGAGGTGCGTGGTTTGCAGGTTGTGTCGGGCTCAGGTGGTGTATTAACATATATTTTGCTGGTTGGGCGGTGCAGATTGGATAAGTGAAGCTGAAACGAATTCTTTTAGAAATGGGATGCTGCTTTGGCCACATTTTCCTGCTAGACTGGGGACAAATTCATGGATCTTATTTAACAGTTTTTCTTCCCCCAGATGCTCTTATTTAACACATCAGTTTATTTATTTAATCAAATAAATCATCAAATATGTCACATTAAAGGCTCTCTTTGCTGCTGGAAGTCTTTTAATGTGAAACATATGTTCAGGATGTTTCATTAGCAGTATAGCTGAAGTTAACTGATCGATTAGCGTTATTAGTGTCATTCCGCACAGGCCCCCGTTTGTCACAAACTGGCTCAGTGAATGTCACAAGTACAGAGTCCACACTAAAGATTTAATTAAAACAAGCAGAATTTATTAAACTAAGATTAACTCAGATAAACAATGGAGTGTGCAAGTCAGCACTGCTGGCAAATCAGAGACGGGCCGCTAGCCCAGCACCTGCTAATCTGTGCTCACTTTTTTACTTTAATAACTTACGATCCAGTCGTTCAGGAGGTTTTCACTGGGAGCTGAATTATCCATAGAGGTCTCTTCCTCTCCAGAACAAACTGACAAAATTATTTAAACCGGTAAAAACACTGAATAAAGCAGTGTCATGTAAAATAAAATCTGTGTTTTTTTAATACCCTTGTCGTGGAGGGGCTGCTAATTAAGGTGGATGATGCAAAAATGCAAATGGCCCTATCCAGAGCCAGTGTTTGGTTTGTCTGTTCTAAGCTACTGTAGAAACATGGCAGTGCAACATTGCAGTCTCCATAAATGAGGACCTGCTCTCTATGTAGATATAATCAGCTCATTCTACGGTAACAAATAAACACTACAGTTGTTCTTCTCGGGTGATTAAACACTAACAAAAACCACTGTTTATATTATATTCCATTTCTGCCAGTATATCCTCTGAAATCCTAAAAACTGAACTCCTTGGTTCCAGCTTCTCTAATGTGTTTATTCTCAGGTATTGTTAGACTTCTATGATAGTAAAAGAATATCTTTGGGTCTTGGACAGTTGGTCGGACAAAACAGAGACATTAAGAGCTGTAACCTCGGGCTCTGGAATCTTGCGATGGCCATTTTTCTCTATTTGCTGACATTTTATGGACAAAACAAAGCATCAGTTTATTGGGAAAATGATCAGTGAGTTAATCGATCATGAAAAGAATTGCAAGGTACCCACCTACTCAACACTGAAAGTAATCTGAGGACAAAAACACTGTTTTCTGTCAGAAAAAAAAAAAGATTAGCGGTATTCTGAATTTATTAAGAATAACAGGTAAACAAGAAGTGATTTTTTGTTTGTTTCTGCACCAAAAAGCATCAACAGCTGACTGTTGTATCTGATATATAATATAATATATGAGCATTAATTATCGCCTCCTGCTTGTCTTCACAGCTGCTGTACGAGGAGTGGGCCAGCTACAGCGTCTTCTACAAGTACCAGCCTATCGGACTCATCAGGTCAGATCCACAGCAGCGCTCTTATTGTCACAGCCGTCAGGTGAATTACAGACGCATTAGCAGACCTCACTTGCCTGCCATGGCTGGTGCTCTCGCAGCAGCTTTAACTGCCGTCACCAGCCTGAAGGCAGGAAAGACAGATGAGGACTCTCACAAGCAGATTGATGCTCCACTGAAGCATGATGTTCCTCTGCAGAAACAATAGTCATGTGCTGAGCTGAATGTGGTCCAGGAAACAGACTGGGAATGTAAGCTGAGTCTTATGTAGCTCGTTATCAAACACGCTCTGCTCAGGCACTGCAAGCAAGATCGCTCACAATCGTCAAATCATCATGTCAGCAGCCATAATATGATTGTATTAAAAAGACTGCTGCAGAAAACGAGCTGATGCAGGCAGTGGATGAAGGGAACATTCTCTAAATATATCGACTGTGAGCTCATTTGGTATTATGGTAGTAGTACGGTACCATACAGTAGTTAAAGTGACAATGACTGATTGATGTAGCACCTTTCACCTTTGGTATCTCCTTCAACAGGAAGTATTTTGGGGAGAAGGTTGGACTGTATTTTGCCTGGTTAGGAGTCTACACACAGATGCTGATCCCTGCAGCCATCGTTGGAGTCATCGTATTCCTCTATGGCTGTGCGACTGTCGATGATAACATACCGAGGTACACCACACACACACACACACACACACACACAGGCACGCACATATAGGGGTGTGAACTACGGGCGAGCCAGGGGGAGCTTGAGATAACGAGGCATTTTTCCCCACATTTCTATTCTCCTGTATCTTCATCATGGTGGCTCGTGTGTAATTTTAGGTGAATATTAATGTATGATTCATGCATGAAGGTGATTCAGCTCTAATTCACCTTAATAAAAACGCTGGCGTGCATGTTGTTTACCGTGTGGAGGTTTGATATGGGCATTAACTGATGATTATGTATCAGATGTACTGATATAAAGCAAGTAAGCCTACATGCTTGCAGCTATGAATGTTCCTGTGCATCATGAGTCACAGTCAGTCCTCTCTTTGAGGCACTGCCCCCCCACCCAACCACCCCAACCAAAAAGAAGTGAGCTCCCACAGCAGCCATGGTATAGCTCACACACTGCAAACACACAGACACACTCACACAGACACTTATATTTTCACCCATGCATATTTTTTCATCTGTTGCCAAACTTCAGTAATTTTCTCTCCTTTCTGTCTAAAACTGAAAATCTATTCTCTCTACCAACTAAAGCTGCCCTTCGTTTTTGTTTTGTACCTTTGCATTTGCTTCACAAATCTTCAGACGTCAGTGTGTGTCAATCACCGAGGTCTGCTTCAGATCTGTTGCACAATAAAGTCTTGCCGATCTCTGACAGTAAGCTCTAACTAATCTAATCTAGCAGCGTTTTAGACACAGTTGTTGCTATAGAGGGTGGCACAGTGGTGCAGTGGTTAGCACTGTCTTCTCACAGCAAGACGGTTCCTGGTTCGCTCCCCTCTGAGCGGAGCTTGCATGTTCTCATGTCAGCATGGGTTTTCTCCGGGTGCTCCAGCTTCCTCCCACAGTCCAAAGACGTGCAGGTTAATTGGTGACTCTAAATTGTCCGTAGGTGTGAATGTGAGTGTGAATGGTTGTCTGTCTCTATGTGTCAGCCCTGTGATAGTCTGGTGACCTGTCCAGGGTGAACCCTGCCTCTCGCCCAGTGTCAGCTGGGATAGGCTCTGTGTCTGAACACAAGCAGGTGTACAAGACAGCCTATCGTTATACAATGGTCAGGTCTGAAATATAACGAATTAGCGCTCCACAAATGACGTCACATGAGCCTCCTTAACAAAAAATGTTGTACTTTACATGACGGTTAGAGTTAGGAAAAGTAAGATGGTGACAGCATGCCTTAAAGTAACTCAAAGTTCATGTAACTCCTTTTGATGTTAACTTAAGTAGAGCCCAAGCGGACAGATGTCCAGATGGCTCATCCTGTGTGAATGGAAGGACTTTCTGCCTCCAAAGTATGGACATTAGATTAAGGATGTTATATATTATTTACAGCTGGAGAAAGGATCAACTTCTTTGCCACTTGGCAACCATTTTTAACTTTTGTGGCAAATATGGAAGCTGAAAAAAAAGTAAAAAACATACGTTGTGACCAAACATTTAATGAGGTCATTGTGGTGTGAGGTCCAGCCCTTCATGAACACAAGCGACAAATCAGTAAGACTTGTGTCCTAATTGGATTGATCTAAAGTGTCTTGTCTCTAGCTGAGGTTGTTTTTACTGTTTTTTTATTTGTTAGCTATCCAACCAGCCAGCAAGCTCTGACAACTGGTCTAAAATAATTAAATTAATTAATTAAACTCTCACCAGTTTACATGGTCAATGCTGTTGTTCTGTGCCAGCATGAAAAGCTGCTGACATCTTTAATCACTGCTGCAAAAATGTCAATTTTAATAAGTGATTGTGTTTATTACTGAGTCTAAAATACTGTCTATTCCTAAAACATCTGAGCAAGGTTGTTTCACTTGTTTCTCAGTGCAAATTAGATTGTTCAAACATTTTTAGATATCACAAGTCTTATGTGAGTCTACTCTAGTCATGTGATGAACTCATCACAACACACTGTCAGTTTTTTTTTTTTTTTTTCACTTTTTCACAGTTTAGAAAATCAGCAGCAGACGACACGGCTTGTTAAGCTGGAGATGTTTTGCAGTGTGGTATGAAGCTTGATGGTAAACACCAGGCTTAGCCCACGCCCTGACTGCACCCCAAACACATGCTAAAGCTTTAGGTTTGTTGCAACACCAGGTCTTTACAGACTTCACATGAGCTGAGCATATCAATTAGTGTTTGGTAACATAATGATGCAGTATATTTCATGAGGCAACAGACACCGCTCATACTGAGGTTGTTCTCCCTGTTATGTTTCTGGGGGATCTGGGGCCATAACAGGCAGTGCTGCAAAGCAGTGAGAAGGAACAGATTGAGATGTGACTTTGGCATCAATGTGATGCAAAACATTATATCTAAATCAGGTACTTTAAATATCACAGTTCATATTGATATCACATTGTAAAGTCACATCGACAGTCACAGATTATAATATCCAGATCATTACAATCAGTGTGAAGCTAACTCTAGGCCTTCGCGTCCTCCCTGCAGCAGTGCATATTAGGTTGATGTAAGAGGAAGGAATGCAATTTGGATATTTGGAAATACTGTCAGAGGTGGATAACTTCTTATTACTGTCATAACTCAGCCCAGTCACCAGAAGCAAACATTGGCATTATGCATGTCTGCAAACCACAAATACATTACATTTGCACGTTTCATACGTATCAACGTTTCTAAAGTGAGGTGACCGAGGCGAGACACCAGCCAAGCTGCAGACCATGGCTCAAGACCAACAGACAACAAAAACTGTCGTGATTTGGCATGATCGCTGTGTTTGCAGTGGCTTTTTAGGTACCAGATGTATTTTTTTAGAGACCCATTGCTGCATTTCCAGCTGAGACTGTGACACAAAAAGTGGTTGTTTTTTTACTAACACATTGCTGCATTTCCAGCAAGATTCCAGCAGATGATCTTTTCCAAAATACAGCCAAGTGGTTTTTAAGCCTAAACACAACCCAGCATTTACCAGTAGTCGCGTTTCCATTACCCCTAGGAATGCACAAAACCTAAAAATCGCAATAAAAAAATGGTAATAAAACACCTATATTTCGAAAATCCTCTCAAATATCGCTAAAACATTTTTACGCTCTCATGAGGTGGTTTTTCAGACGTGTCGATATAAAAGTGTATCGCAAAAGTGTAATGGAAACACTTTTTTCGCATTTACACGTCACCGGGGTCAACGGACATGACGTAGGGGGTCACGTGACCAGTTCATTTCGAGGAAGATGGCGCGGTATGTGTGGACAGAGGAGGAGACGGTGTTATTATTAACAGTTATTCGTGATAAAATGTCACAAGAATTACGGCTAGTTTGCAAAACACCGTTCAATGGAAACACCTACAAGTAGCATTTGAACTTTGTCAAAATTTCAGAAATATTGCTTTTATTTTGCGAACAACTGTAATGGAAACTTGACTAGTGTTGTTGAAATGTAAAGTTGTAACATATCCAAGGTTTGCAGAAACATTAAATGTTCACATTTTTTCTGACGTTTGGGATGTATAACCCAGGACTTCTTGGCAAAAGCAAACATGCTGTCAATAAAAAAAATTACCTTAGACCTGTGGTCCTTACAGAGGGTGATGTGGCACCCTGGGGTGGCTTTCTTGTGGGCCAAGGCTGTTCCAAATGTCGTCATATTATCGATCATTTATTGTGATTTTTAATAAGATTTCATCGCGTTACAAAAACAGGATGTGTTATGTTGTATTAAAAAAAAAAGGAAAATGAATCGCCACATTAAAAATGTCGACCTTGGGAGGCAGCTTAAGTTTCCAGGAGCATACTGCAAGGACGTCACACAGGCCAGATTTAGTCTTAACATCTGACTCCACAAAGCAAGTAGTGCTGCTGGAACTTACAGTCCCCTGGGAGGACCAGATGGACGAGGCCCATGGGCGAAAGAAGGCCAAATACTTTGAGCTGTTAGAGGCCTGTAGAGAGAGTGGTTAGGGGCCCGCTGTGAGCCAGGGAGGTCGGCTACAGGGGTTTCACAGGGTGATCTGTGCACCAGGCAGTCAGGCTTCTTGGCATAAGAGGGTTGCAGGAGAGGAAAGCCACCAGAAACATCAGTAAGGCTGCAGAAAAAGCCTCAAGGTAGGCACGGATCGCCCCCGGCTAGGTCGCCCAGGAGAGGGTGTGTGATGATCTATGAGCCGAAACACCCTACGATGCTGGGTTCACTGCTGATGATGTGTCCAAGCCGCTCCATGTAGGTGTTTCAAATAACTGGTTTAATATGCAGTTACGCCACAGCAAAAAACAGCATATCTTCATACTCTTGTCAGCGCCTTGATCAAGTGATCCCAGCCTTCCAAAACACATGGGTTTCGCACAAATTATTTGGAATTTTCGTAGGAGAACATATGAACAGTGCATGAGAACCACCTGGCTAAAGACACTTACAGTTGCTTGTTGTCATAGTAACACAACTTTCCACCTTGGGAGTTTTTCAGGAGCTTAGCTGTCAAAAAAACAGTGGCTGAACGTCAGCGATGGAAAGATTTTGACACCAGAGCTATAAGAAGTGCTGATATATCTCAGCCCTCAACACGGTCTGACAGGACTGAATCTGAGCCTACAAACATAATTAAAATCACGCTCAACATTATTCAGCTAAAGACCTGACAGGTTTCAGCTGCTGGTGGTATATGTGTTAGCGGAGTCAGACATGCAGAGTGTGCTCTCTCCACACATCAGCTGCAGCCTCATGTGTCACATTAAAATGCCTGCAACCTTTGATTGCTCCTTTGTTTGTCCTTGTAAATCTAACAGATATAATATAATTTAAGGCTGGGCCTCTTCCATGTGGAGTTTTCATGTTCTCTCTGTACCAGCGTGGGTTTCCTCCCACAGTTTAAACACATGCAGGTCAGGTTAATTGGCCCGTAGGTGTGAATGTGAGTGTGAACTGCTGTCTGCCTCCACTGTGTGTGTCAGCCCTGAGACTGACTTGTGATCTGTCCCGGGGGTTCCCCGCCTCTCACCCAGTGTCAGCTGTTGAAACAAATTAGCATCTGTGTACATATACTGAACAGAAATTTCAAGGCAGCTCTTTTGTTGAACGATCCAAGGCGTTTTTTATACCATCAGTTGATATATTTCTCTCAAACTTCAGCCGCAATTTTTTTAAAAAATTATGATAGTTAGCACTTCTCTTTCCCAAGTTAATCCATCCACCTGACAGATGCATCATATCAAGATGCTGATTTAACAGCACCACTACTACACAGGTGTGCCTTGGGCTGATCGAAGTAAAAGGACACTCTAAAATGTGCAGTTTGATGCCACGGATGTCACAGGTTTTGAAGGAGTGTGCCACTGGCATGATGACTGCAGAGCTGCTGCCCATGAACTGAATGTTCATTTTACTATCAAAAGACGTCTTCAATGTTGTTTTCGTGAATTTGGCAGTACATCCAACCAGCCTCACAACTGCAGACCACGAGTAGCCACCCCAGCTCAGAACCTCCACAGTCAGCATCACCATCCTCTGAGACCAGCCACCTGAACAGCTGATGAAACAATTGGTTTGCAAAACCAAAGATTTCTGTACCACCTGCCAAAATCCGTCTCAGGGAAGCTCATCTGCATGCTCATTGTCCTCAACACTGCCTTGGCCTGCAGTTGGCTGCTGTCACCGACTTGTGCGGTTGTCAGGCTGGTTGGATGTACTGCCAATTTTTTTTAAAAACTTCTCTTCCAAGTTAATCCATCCATCTGACAGGTGTGGCATATCAAGATCTGATTAAATGGCATCATTACTACACAGGTGTGCCTTGGGATGCTCACAGTAAAAAGTCACTCTAAAATGGGTTTGATGCCACAGATGTCGCAGGTTTTGAAGGAGTGTGCCATTGGCATGCTGATTGTAGGAACGTCCACCAGAGCTGTTGCCCATGAACTAAATGTTCATTTCACTACCCTAAGTCTAATGCCGTTTTCATAAATTTGGCACTACATCCAACTGGCCTCACAACCCCAGAAATTGGTTACAGCAACCAACTGCTGTCAATGACCATGCAGACGAGCTTGTCTGAGACTGTTTCTGATGACTTGCACTTAAATTCTTTGGTTTGTGAACCAATCGTTGCATCAGCTGTCCAGGTGGCTGGTCACAGAGGATCTTGATGCTCAGTGATGAGGTCCTGAGCTGGTGTGGTTACACGTGGTCCGCAGTTGTGAGGCCGGTTGGATGTAGTGCCAAATTCATCGAAACAACACTGGAGAATGCTGGTAGTGAAATGAACGTTCAGTTCCTGGGCAACAGCTCTGGTGGACAATCCTGCAGTCTGTATGCCAATACCACGCTCCCTCAAAACCTGTAACATCTGTGGCATCAGACTGCACATTTAGAGTGGCCTTTTACTGTGACCAGCCCAAAGCACATCTGTGTGGTAATGATACTGTTTTATCATCATCTTGACATGCCACACCTGTCAGGTCGATTGATTGTCTTGGAAAAGAGGAAGTGCTCACCAACACAGATTTTAACAGATGTGTGACCAAAATTTCAGAGAATTGCATCTAGTGATTGCATAAAAAAGTCTTGAAAAGCCTTGAAAAATAGGAGCAAAAACAAAGTGTTGCAGTTTCAATGTTTGCTCAGTAGATATGGCCATCGGGTGGACCAGTATGCCATGACAAAAGGAAAAGTCCTTCGGGAGCCACTGCTCTAAACACACAACATACAGAAGGACTTTTTTGTTTTGCCATGTAGCCTGGATCTAAACTCTCGTTCTGATGTCTCTCCAGCATCATTTTCCTCTCCTCTGTCTCCCTTCTGTTTGTCAGTATGGAGATTTGTGATCCCAGGAACAACATCACCATGTGTCCGCTGTGCGACCACGCCTGCAGCTACTGGAAGCTGGTGACAGCATGTGGTACAGCCCGAGCCAGCCACCTGTTTGACAACCCTGCCACCGTCTTCTTCTCCATCTTCATGGCCCTCTGGGGTAGGGACCCATTTGCATCCAGTCATACAAGCAGCAATCAAAGACTCGAGTAGACAACGTTACAAACACAAGGCAGTGCAGCTGAGCATTGCTAGAACTGTTGTACTTAATAGACACTATCATTTAATCCATTCAGAACATTTTTGGCAGGAAACACGGATGCTGCACCTTAGGCCCACATAAATTTACAATAGTAATCCGCAAAGGTAACTCTTGAGTAAACACAGAGACAATCCTTCTCTGATGTCCTGCCAAACCACGCTGCCATCTGTTAGCAGCAGCAGGGCTTCGGATCAGAGAGGTGTTATGTGTTTAGATGAAGCTAGTGTCTGACAGAGTCACAGCATGCCTGCCATCTGGGTTCACGTGTTGAAGACCTGATGACGGAGGATAGCATGTACTTCTCTCTGTCGGAAATCATTGCATTAGTAAATCACAACCTGTATGCACGTATACAGATGAACTGTACTTCATTATGCTGCAGGTTATTGCATTATTGTCAGCTAATGCATTGTGTGTGCATCAAAGGCTGATATATCTTCTTCCTCTGTGCTGTAGAGCTTCATTGTTGTCCATGAACACATCAGCGAGCCGCACTGGGTTCCTCTAATACAATGAACACTCACACTGTATTTGGACTCAGTTCCTCATACACCATCCTGCTGCCACAAATACTCACTAGAGCCCCAAATGTGGATTAATCCAAAATAATCACTGAGCCTTTTTTTTTTTTAAAAATGAAGCAAAAACACGTGACCAGCTTTAAAGATTTGCATCTTTATTAGGGACCAGCAGGCTCGGAGCTGAGAGCCACAGACTGTACTGAGAGATTCAATAATTTATTACTGGTATGGGATTTGAATGTAAAAAAGTATTTTCAGTTTTATTGCCAATGTAATTGCAATTGATGATTAACGACTAGTCATGACTGGGCGCCCAGTAGCTTAGTGGGTAGAGCGGACACCCCATGTACAAGCACAGTGTCCTTGTTGCAGCAGCAGTAGGCTCAATTCCAGCTCATGGCACTTTGCTGCATGTCGTCCCCTCTTTCTCCCCCCTGCATGCTTCAAACTGTCCTGGTATTAAAGGCAAAAAGCCCCCAAAAATATCAACAAAGTAACTCCTAGAGTTGTCTCCTTTGGTCTGAATCAGGGACTAATGTTGTTCCAAAGTTGTATAATTGCCTAGAGTTGGTTGGTGTTCTCACAGCAGCATTTACAAGCGGACCCAATCAAATGCCTTGTGTGAGAAAGCTGCTCTTGATTGGTCAGAATTTCCATGTGGGAAAAATCCAGGAAGTAAAGCAAACGTTGAAGAAGAGTACACTGTCAAGATAAATGTGACACTTTCTAATGTCACAATGGAGGGACAACTACGCAGGTTGATTTTAGCGCTGCTCATCGTGGACTATATTGCTGTCATTGTTCATTTGAGTCAAAGCATACAGTTTGAAAACGAGGCGCGGCTCCAACTAGAAAACAATGTTTTGATGCATTGGATGTGCTGAATGTGCATATTAAGGCAGTACAGGAGGAGGCGCACATTAATAATCCTCCAGGACTGTAACATGCTCATGTTTAACCCAAACAATGTGTCATGTGACTGCAGTTGCTTCAGATCCAGGTCGGAACACGTTCTCACCACAAACCAACCGCACCAGAGTTCATTTGGAACCAGACTGAGACCACCTCTTCAAGAAGGTCTTGGTCTGGTGTTTGTTCAGTCAAACGAACTTGAGTTTGATTGAACTGAACCAAACAGGGCAGGTGTGAAAGCACCCTTACAGTCTAAAACAATTTTGTGATAGGACCCCACATAGTTGACAAGTCTTCACATGGTCATACCCTCCATCTGTATAGAAGGTATCAAATAAAAACAACACATATCAAATGTCAAGCTGTTGATTGCCAATGTACAGAAAGTGTATATTTGTACATAACTTCATGTTCATCTTATAACACATTTTAGATGTGCGCAGACAGACTGACAGTATGTAAGACTGCGTGTTCACACTCCATGTTCCTTGCACTTTATAGATGGTGGTAGCAGAAACATGTGTTAAGTGTGTGTTTGAGCCTGTGTTAAGCCAGCTGTGTGTTCTTGGTTATGTAGCTGTTCTCTTCATGGAGCACTGGAAGAGACGACAGATGCGACTCAACTACATCTGGGACCTGACAGGCTTCGGAGAGGAGGAGGAGGTGAGATAATGCTGCACATGACTTTTGTTTGCACATGTTGAGAGATATACAGCCAAGAGTGTGAGGTTGGAAACAACTGTTTGACATTTTTGGAAATACAGTAATCCACTTCACTGCCGAGAGCTGAGGAGATTGATACCACTCTACGCTAAATTTGATGTTATACGGAAGCTGGTTAGCTCTGCTTGAACATTGGAGACAGGGGGAAACAACAGCTAGCTTTACCTCTAAAGCTTCTGAATTTCTATGTCATACGTTGTTTGTTTAGTTTGTACAAAAACAGAATTGCAAATATGACTGAAAAATTAGATTTTGCATTGTAAACGGGAACTATGCCGATTTTCAAAATTCATACGTGTAATTCCTATGGTCTAAAAGTGGTTCACTTGGGGTCCATTCTGAATGGACCCCAAGTGACTCGCAAAGATGTCAAGTTCGTAAAAAAACACACTTTATTTTAAAGTACGGTGAATTTCCATCACAAAGCCGTTATTTGAAGTGCCATTTCCTGCTGTAGAGTGAGTGACTAACAGACAGATACTTGACAGAGACAGCAAACTAGCTCAACAACATGGCCAAACTCAAGTACAACGCTGAATATATTAAACTGTGTGGACCTTGAACTCTCAACTAAGGAGAAATCTGGAGCCTGTGGCTGGACCAGTTGGGAACCGCTGGTCTAAGACGATCCAAAAATAATAGTAAACATGAACAACTCCCTTCTGAATCCAAAAACTAGCGTGCTAAGACTCAAATTTGTGATGCCATATGCCTCAGGTCCACCAAAGCACTTTTTTCCCAACTGAAAATGTCAGGTGCTTCTCAGGAAGTGCTCAGCACGGAGTGTTTGAGAGCAATTTGAGGCGCAGCGGTTTTTCAGCTGAGACGCTTTGGTTGCTATGAAGCAGAATATCCTCGGAAGTAAAAATGGCGGTACAAGAGCACTTGCTTTGGATGAGGGGAAGGCTAAAGCGTGCAAGGAGAGAGGACGGATCTGCTGGTCTGTGCAGGGGTTCATCAGAGGAAACACAATATATATTTACAGTATATTAACAACATAACTTTGACAACAATCAATACAAATGATGTTTTCTGATGGATTAACTTGTAAATCGAAAGTCAAAAAAGACAAAAACTTGCACAGTCCTTTTAGAATTACAGTCAGGACATTACAGCTCTTCTACAGCTTGAAACAGCATGAAACTGTCTAAGCTGTATTTGTATACACGACTAACAGCTGTGTTAGAAAATGTCTGGGGCCAGATGGATACACAATGTGTTCACACGAAAAACACAATTAAACTTGTTCCCACACATAATCTGGTATTTATAACTGAAGAATGTGCGGTGATCAGGTGTACGTCTGGTTTTAGCTGGTTCAGCTTCAGATGATATGATAAGAAGCAGATTAAATATAAAATGAGAGTTTGTGTTTTTAGGTTGTTTGAGTAAAGTTTTTGAGTGATGAATTCCCTCATTATCTTTTATTTACATTCATCTCTCTGTTAGTGATTGTTTAATGTTGTAAAGCAGTTTTCACATCAGTGCTGTGAGTGAATCACTGATCACTCTTCTCATGATTAATAATAACGAAGATTGAGATTTTACCGCGATGATGGTTTGCAGAAATGTGATGAATTCATGGTACGGATGCTTCAAATTTCCACAGCTGCTCTGGCACCATCGGAGAACCTCTCTACTGTCTCTACTGTCTTACCGTATACCTATTGACAAGTCTAATGAATGGTGGCGAGGCACAAGTACCAATATGCAAATAGATTTTAAAGCTTGTGCACATTTGCCTGGCAACACAATGATCAAGATTTATAAAACAGAATCAGGCATACGCAAAATCAGATGGAAAAAAATGCGCATATTTCTCTCTTGGTGCATACACAGAGTTGTAGCCGTGATTCCACAGAGTTTTATGCATCTGGTCCCTGGTTCTTTAGAAAAACTGGAAGGTACAGGACTGTGTACGTAGAAACTTCTGGTTAGAAATTAACTACAACGTCCGAGGCATTTCATTAATAAACATCCAATCACAGAGGTTCAAATTCTGTTTCCTGAGGCGCCAATAGCAAGTGCAAGCTAAAGATAACGGCACTGAGAAAATGCCGTTCCAAAATGACAGACCAAACGTGAATTTTTCAGAGATGAATTTTCAGAACATTTGCCTGGAGTCTTGTGTTTCCATATTCAGTGGGATATCTATAAAATGAAAAAAGTTGAGATGGGAATACAGAATTCCAGAATCAACTTGAAAGTCAGAAAGTAATAAGGATGACATAAAGGTCAGGAAATACATGTGAATGTACCTCCTCTGTCTTTTGTGTGCGCTCTGTAGTGACTCAGCCCTCGGCAAGAATGTTCCCACACAAACATCAGTATCTTTTAAAGTCAGAATGAAAAGGAACAAAGCACGACTGTCTTCTTTTATGAAGGATTCTGTTGTTTTTATCCTTTTTCTGTGTTGCTCTTAAAGTGACATGGAAGTGTTTTAATCCTCAGAGACAACGAGCGCCGACTGACGTCTCATCCTTGTGTGTTTATGTGTGTGCTTTATCTTACAGGAGGAACATAAGGTTTGGATCCAACTTGATTTATTTTGCTTTAACTTGGATTCTTTGTCTTTTGACTTGTCATTTTAGATCCGTTCTGCAGCTGCTAACACTAAACCTTTCTCCCTCAGGGTGGCTGCCTCAGGTCTTTTTACTTCACACTCTCTTTATCTCTTTGCTGTGTTTATTTTATTACTGCAGCTTTCCTCTTTCTCTCTGAGGTTCATCCTGGTGCTGGCCATCCCTGTGGCCTCTTGTTAGTGTGGCAAAATTGTCGCTGTTGTTTGTGTTTAGTGACGACAGCAGAGATGACAAGATGGTGTGTTGACTCATAGCTCATGTCTCTGTCCTCCTCTTTTTGAATATTTCCCTGTTAAACAGAGACATCTGTGCCCTCCATACCAATACATTAGCAGCACAAACATTCCCAAAGTAAAATAAAATACCTTTAAATTGAAAACGTGGTGCAAAAATATAGCACCTTATACATATGGTAAAATGATTAGAAAACTGGTCTGCCCTGGTGAGTCAATTAATTTTGAGCATGTTTTAGCACTTTACATGCAAATGGCTTCATATAATTTATATAGCTGGATAATAATTTCATCCCATGGTGACTCGAGGTTCCAATATTTTTGAGTAATGGCCCAATGAAAGAAGTCGCTTCCAAAGGGGACCCGTTATCCAATTTTCTCCTCACCCACAAGGAACTCATAAAGGCCCACACAGTCACGTAGGAGCAGGTATTGAACCCACTGAGCCCCACATAGTTTACACAGTTCCAGCCCTCGCAGCTCACTCTTAACTTGTATCTTATTGGGCCCACATGGACATGTTGGCTGGGAATACAGAAGCGTGTCAAGCCCATAAATTTCTAAAATACCTGAAAATATATTTCTCCAAAGTCCTCATGACCTTAAAAAAGACCAGAGGAGATCAAAAATGCAGGGTAGCTGGTTCAAATTTGCCTCTGAGATTAGGTTGAATCCATGTTTTGAATTATAAAAACAAATTAAAGCTGAGCTGAAAAGTATTTTCATACTACCAGAGGTGTAATGAGCGTGTCATTTGAAACGTGTCGCTTGTAGTGATGAAACCACGGAGAGTTATCGCCTGGCTCTGCAGTTACTTCCAGCTTACTGTTATTCTTTTACAGCGTGCAGCTTTAGTGTCTTGATTCTGTTATTAAGCTTTTAGCAAATAATGAGTTTGTGGAGACCAAACCTGCGTGAATATTATAGTCGTCAGGAGGCCAAACGTAACTCCAAATATATCCTTGCATTACTCTGTGTCTGCTGATGCATAATAGCCATTTGCTTACATCTTCACAGTGCCAACTTTCAGTATTTCACTGCTAAGATGGTCTTTTGATAAAACTGGACTGTCTGTGCAGTAGAGAGACACAAACACTTTTGAAACTGGTGCTACATGACCAGAGAAATCAGAGAAAAAGGACTGTGATATTCGCTTTTGCTCAAAAGGTAGAAAACCTAGAACTACGACCAGTAAACACTCCTGCTGGTGGATTACATAATGTGAGTTGCTTCTCCAAAAAAACAATATGGCAGTCGTCTGGTAACAATCTCAAATTACAGTTAAACAGGAAGCTAGAATATGTTTCTAAAAAAGGCAACGCACTGACAGAACCTTGGTTCATATTTGATCAGCACTGCTAAATTAGCATGTCCCAACCCTCACCTATGGTCATGAGCTCTGGATAGTGAGTCCGTGGGGTGTCTGGGCTCAGCCTTAGAGATAGGGTGAGGAGCTCAGACATCTGGAGGGAGCTCAGAGAACTCTCTGGAGAGAGTTCAGAGTAGAGCTGCTGCTCCTTCACGTCGAAAGGGGTCAGTTGAGGTGGTTCAACATCTGATCAGGATCCTCCTGGGCGCCTCCTGTTAGAGGTGTTCCAGGCACGTCCCACTGGTAGGAGGCCCCGGGGCAGACCCAGAACACGCTGGAGGGATTATATCTGTCTGGGAACACCTCTTGCAAAGCGTTGCTGGGGAGAGGGACGTCTGGAATACTTTGCTCAGACTGCTGCCCCCACGACCCGGCTTCAGATAAGCAGTTGAAAATGGATGGATGCTTATTTCTAGTGGTTGTTCTCAATATTTTAGGCCTTGATTTTTTTTAAATACAGTATGGCAGCAATTTCCAGTTCACAAGCCCTCGTACTACAGCTAAACAGTGCACTAAAATATGTCTCTGAAAACATTCTAGGTGAGAAACAGCGTCGGTAACATAATCTTGCTTCATATTTGCCTAGTTTTACTGTTTGATCTGAGTTTGAGAGGGTCAGAGGGGCGGCTCTTTCTCTTAGTCTGCTTGTATACTCTTGGTGTCTGCAGTGGTGAGCATACAAAATGAGGAAGAACAATCTGTTGTTTAATTTGACTCAAGACCATATCACATGGTATGGAGTCCAAACATTACATGCAATGACAAAACAGTGGCACACAGCGTGGCTTAAGTACAACAAATGCTACTTAAACAAAGAAAAGACATTCTTCAAAAAAGCACCTAGCGTACAAATAACTTTCAGCTTGTCTGATTGTAACGACAAAATTAATTTAAACATAAATGGACGGTTTAAATTCTACCTTTCTCTCCTACATTCTGACATTCAAATAAAATATGATACTCATCTCCCACACGATTATTATCAGTGAGGTTGCAGGCCCTCTGGTTTCTGTCCAGCGCTTCATGTCTTTCAGTGAATTCAGGAATTCTGGTGTCAAAAATGACAAAAATCCTTTCTGTACTTTTGGTTTTCATGCAACAGATAGGCTACTTCTCCAGTTTAAACTCTTGTTTTGTTTCGACATATTTATCACATGATGTCATACTTCTGATCTTTTAGCCTCTGTTCAACAGTTAGTTTATTGCTTTTGACTTTGAAATAACACAAGAGCAGTTGTTACTTTGAATAGTCCCGGTCTGGTTGAAGTGGCTCAAGATATCAAATAAATTCTTCACCTGCCGGCCTGAGTTCGTACACGACAACACTGTTGTTTACTCTTTGTCTCGGCAGCTTTAGTCTGTATTTGGGTCTTTTAGTGTCTGTCTTCGCTCTGTCTCTCTGTCTCTCTGTCTGTACATCAGCTTTACACGTGGACCTTCAGGGCAGAAGTGACTGTCTAACCCTCAGCTTTGTTTTCTAGTTACGCAGTTTCCTCTGTAAACACAGCACCTCTTCATTCCTCTCAGCTCACTGCAGACTGTGTCACTGTGACATGGGTACACGAACACTCGCTTCTGACTGCAAATGACACGGATGTTAAATGTTAACGTTATATTCCTCGCCATGAAAGGATTATTTGACGACAGTGCAAATTCGATACGCCACATCATGGCGCTTTATGTATTACATGGTTAACAGCTGGATGTAGGAAACCAATCAGTTTGCAATTTGGCCTAACTTACATGGTCGTTACATCAGTTTGTGTGTCAGCTACACACACACATAAAGGGATATGTTTGCCTGGCATAGCATAAAGACTAGAGGCAGAAGGTAGGTGTTAGCATAGCCTTTAGCTTTGGCAAACATTCTGCAAAGCCACAGTGTTTTGTAACAGACACGTGTTTGATCATAAACCTTTAGTTAAACACTTGAACATGGCAAGCTTTGACATACAGTAAGCTGTAGCAACAAACACAGTAGTTTGACTTGACATAACTTAAAAGTTGACTTTGGGTAATGGCATGCTATCACAACACCAAACTCCAGTTTGCTTTTAGTTTTATGTCCTTAATCCTTTCATGGTGGGTCGATGCATTCCTCTCTTTCCTTGCACAGGGCGCTATGTGCTAATTTTAACAAACCATTTTGCAAAGCTTCACGCAAACAGGCTGGTTATTTAGTTTCCATCTCCACTCTCACACTCCTTAACGATCTTCTCTGCCAGTTATTGTCTTGGACATTTACTGCTCACTAACATATCGGGCATCACGGATCAGTAACTAACATCCAAACTGATTTTTTTTTTTCCAGGACCACAACCGAGCAGAGTACGACGCACTGCTCCGGGAAAAGCAAATGAAGATGAAACTGGAATGTTCCAGCAAGAAGGTAAAACAGTCACCCTTCATTCGTCCATCCTGGTCTTACATGTGCTGTTGCTGATTGTGTGTATGTACTGTATATATGATAGTTATCCATGTTACTATTCCATTTCCTGCCACTTAAAGTCTGTTTATGCTTGGTTGTAACCTGCGTTTCGGTGATCCAAACATTAAGTAGACTGCTGAGACACATCACCACTCACACCTGTATCTATTATGCGTCTCTAGTTGACCACTTGTGTTCAGATTTCGTTACGGCCTACGTCAATTATGCTAGAAGGTCAAAGAGCTCCACACACAGCTATCACATCCACACACTCGCTAGCTGCTCACTAGCGGTTGCATCAATACAGCTGGAGATATCACTGTCAGCAGAATTCAACACATCTCCTTACATAGGGCAAAACGATGGCAACACTTGATCCGATTTGTAACATAAAATGGGCATGTTGTGGAGCGTAGGTTTCTTCTTCACCTAAAGAAAAGGACCAGGTCATTAAAACCAGTAAAAACACCAAATAAAGCAGTTTTACATTATAAATCAGTGTTTCTTCGTTACTGTCTGGCGTGTCACAGAAGGACCGTTAGCCGAGCACCTGCTAATGTGTGCTGATCTTATTTCTGATCCAATTTAGATTATTACCATGAGCTCAGTTATCTGCAGAGGTCTCCTCTTCTCCACAACAAGCAGATCCGGTGATTTAAACCAGTAAAAACTTCAAATAAAGCAGTGACAAATCAGTGTTTCTCCCACACTGTTTGGCAAGTCAAAAGCTGGCAGCTAACCTAGCACCTGCTAATCAGTGCTCACCTAATTTCTCCGGTAACTTAAGAGCCAGACGTTCAGATGGTCTTTATGGTCGGCTGAATTATCCACAGAGGTCTCTTCCTCTCCAAAACAAACCGACCAGGTGAGTTAAATGCTCTGGTTGGGGAGGGACTGCTAACTACAGTGGCCAATGCAAAAACATGAACGGCCCTACTTTTTGTTTGGTTTGTCCGTTCTGGGCAACCTCTGTAGACGAGGACCCGCTCCCTATGTAGATATAAACGCTCATTCTAAGGTAATGAAAACTCAATGATTCTTATTTTTAGGTGATTATACACTAAAGAAAACATTATATTATATTCAATCTCTGCCAATATATCCTCCTAAATCCGACACACTGGACCTTTAAAGTCCATATCACTGGTTATGAACATGTAGACTGTAACTGCATTTAGCATTTAACCACACTTTACATTACTGCATCATTTTCTAAAGCATGTCATCAGTTTTACACTTTCAGTTTCATTTTAGGCAGCCGTTAGTCTCAGTTTATTTCAATGCACTTTGTAAATCAACTTACAGAGAAAAGAAGCAGCTCCAACATCACAGTAAATAATCAATGATGTTCTCTCCTTGTCTCATAATCCATGTATCTTGGCACTGTTCCTCTTGTGTTACCCAGGCTTTTCAGACTCTTCACTGTACTCATTAGACCCATTTCAGGATGCATTCTTACCAGAGTGGAACGTTATCCAGCCAAAAAAAACCAACAGCATTTTAAGATTAATTCATTTGATTATCATAGAAATAGATTATTTGTATGTTGCATAAATAATTTCTCAACCCTCCAGAATTATTCGAGCAAGTTGAAATAACAGCTGCTTAATCTCTTAAACATATTTTATTGTGATATTCTCTCAGCGCTATAGATATATATATATATATATATATATATATACACACACAGCAACAGTAAAGAAACGAACACTGTCCATCAGCAGCTTACAGCTTTCAGGAAACATGCAACATCACCGACTACTGTGGGAATAAAATCTAATGTCAGCTTCATCAGCGTTTTGAAGAGAAAGTGCTGAAACACTGAAACATGTTTGTAGTAAAACGCACAGACGCATTAAACATGACACGTTCTGGAGGTTCAGTGTCGAGCATGTTCATTTTGAGTATTAGCCTTTAGCCCTCTGCCTTGTGTCTTGTGCCAAGGTCACGTCTTTCTTTTCATCAAATACACAAGAGGACACACACACACACACACACACACACACACACACACACACACACACACACACACACAGTTGCTCGAGCTCTCTGACCCAATTCTCAGTGGGCTTGAATGTGACATGATAGCTCAGGGCAGAATTAGCTGTGCTCCACTGCAGCCACATAGTGTGTGTGTGTGTGTATGTTAATGGTGTGTGTGTGCATCTGCGTGCCCACGGCATTAAGAGCTGCTACTGACGGAGAGACATGACACACAGGTCCAAACAGCTGGAGAGGACGTTAATGTTTCAGACATGCTGTGTACTTGATGTCCTTCACATAACTCTGCATGTGTGTGTGTGTGTGTGTGTGTGTGTGTGTGTGTGTGTAGCATGAGGATTTGAAGGTGACCTGTAATGACAGACTGCCAGCTTACCTGACTACTGTGCTGATGATGAGCTTCATGGTGAGTCTCCCTGCCGTGTGACATTATTAGCCCCTGCATTTTTAACACATGTGTGACATTTAAAGCGATGATATATAATTTTTGAACTCCTTCAACTCAACACGACAGCATTGAAGAGCAGCATTCTCGTTTACTTTTTTTTTTTCAACTGGAGAGAAGAAAACTTCCACACAGGTTTTTTGGCTTTTAAATAACGTGATTAAACACATTGTGAAAGAACATACAAATGGAAAATTCATCATGCTAGCTAAGAATTTCATGTGTTTTTTCCCTTTGTTAATCAGAGATGGCTAAAATGGCTACAATGTCTGAACTCAGTCAATAATCACCATGTTAAAGCAGAATGTTGCCTGTACAGGTTTTACTATTTGTCACAAGAACACAAAAAATTAATTATTGAGTATCTAAAGTAGTATTATAGTGTCATAAAATGTGCTAAAAGAATACTTCACCCGCAAAAATCAAAGCCAACCTGACACATAAGTGAACTAAAGTCCCATTTCCACCAAATACTTTCGGTACTGGTACCTTTGGAACCAACAGTAACCCTTCAGACATGGTACCTAGACCCTAGCGTTTCCACCACAGACAGTCCTCTTAAATGTGGGCGGGGTTGTTGTCACTCACTGCCCCATCCAGCACTCACTGTATTTCCTCATTATCACTGACACAGATGGAAGTCTGCACCTTGTTTATCGTCCACAGAACGAGGCTGCACGCCCACATTTTCAGAACAAAATAGAACAGGCTGCAGTGAGAGTCTCTCTCCATGGGATATTTCAAAATAGCAGCTCTGTGCATTTAGTCCTTCTCAGGCAAGCTCAGGGGTTTAGTGTTGCTGTAGCCCACAGGAACTACGCTCCACAGCGCTTTTTTTTCCTCTGAGCGATGGTTAGAATATATGACGTTCACGAAATTAACATATATATAACAATTGAAGATCCACTCATTACTAAAAGTATCTGTCATCCAAGAGAGACAATAAAAACTAAAGTGATGGTCAGAGTTGTCACAGGTAAATTTAAGGTGTGCTGATGGATTCACGTCATCAACTCATGCATTGAGTAACATTACAAGTTAACGTTCCTCCTTAAAAGTTGCCGGCAGTCGGCCCAGTGAATGAAGTGATTTTTTCTCCGACTCCAGCTGCTGTGAGAGGCAGCAAAACATCCTTTCATTTTATAGTTCCAGTTTACTAATCAAACTCTCCACAGTATGAACAGTGGTTACATGAGCCTCAAAACCAGACACAACTCAGCCCTGAGCAGAGTGACCGTCCTCTACTGACCAATCAGACTGCAGTGTTCACAGCTCCACCTTTTAGTACCAGATCTGTGTGCTAGGTACCCCAACAGAGGGGGGGACCAAACATGGGGACGGTGAGGAACGCTATTGGTACCATCCACAACTTTCACTGTGGAAATGCGAAAAAGCGAACTGAACCAAACTGAACTGAACTGAACTGCTCAGTGGAAACAGGTCTTTGGAAACCTGTCTGAACTGTACCATATTGTACTGCTCGGTGGAAACGGGGCTTAAGCGGCTGCTTAGGGTCCCAGTGGTCAGCCATAGGCCCCCTAGAGCAACTTGAAATGTCCCAAAGAGCCAGGCAGTTGTATTACAGCGTCAGTGAGATGACAGAGGACGACACTGCCCTTTTGGTCACAAAAAAGTCCATGAGAGTGAATTTATTTATTTTATTTAAACACTGTTTGTGTTTCTTTCTCATTTGATCACTGTACCAGAATTTACACAGTATTATTCGTTATTTGTAATGAATGTATGTTCTTCACTGTGTGGTTCACTAAAAGGAACTGGGAGTTTAATTGGGACCAGGCTTTTAATTAAAGTTTTACGGTAGTTTTCCTGTTGGTAAACATAATCCCCGTTAACTTTAATTCATGAAGAATGTTTGCCTTTTTTGGATTCTTCGTTCACTGCGGAGGCAATCAAGAAAATCCAATTTTTCTTGACAAATTTAACGTAACAAGCAGTGGTATTCATATATAAGGGGTCATTTTATGAGTCAATTACTGCTTAAACTAAACATATACACGTCTTTACAACCTGACTGCAAATTTAAAAACCAAATTGTAACTTGATGTTATTCCTTTTTCCTTGACGTCACATGTTCGTCACACACTCTGTGACATCTTGACATTATAAACCATCGACCTCAGCTGTTCGTTGAAAATGTCAGCTCAGTGTCAGAATCCTCCGACAATGAAGAAGACGTCCCTGATTTGGTGGAAAATTTTCCCTTTTAGCAGCTCTTTGCTTTGTTTCATTCATTCGTGGCCGTTAGCCTGCCAGGCAAATTCAACACATACAGTAGGTCAGCCTCGCTCTTTTCCAGCCGCCCACTGCGGGTCCAACTTGGAACACACACACATACACAGAGAAGAAAGGCAGAGAAACAGAGAGAGCAATTTCTTAATAAATTACATTTAAAAGTAACCAAAACTGAATCTGAAGCAAGCCAAAAAATTTTACATAACAAACCTGACCCAAACGCAGATCTGTCAGGACTTGTCGGGGGTGGGTTGGACAGCAGGAGGCTGTCGTGCAGCAGAAGTTGTTGCTATGCACACAGATGCATCAGTTTAGTAAATACAGGCTGAGGTAACGATGCATGTCAGAACAGCTGCCCTTATTATTCTCATTGTATACAACACCTGTAAAGACGTGTGGCAGGTTTCAACACCCTGGACTGTAACTCTGTTATATAACACTTAGAATACAGATTTAAATAAATTCTATGAGAGTAAAGCTGTAAATGTTTTAGAGGTGTAACTGACAGTATCAAAGTACGGAGTTCATATAGGTTTTTTAATATGTCTCACCTGCACCGACTGTTTAAGTATCTTCTTGATTGTTTTTTGGCTGCTCTGCTCTCCTCTTCCTCCTCCTCCTCCTCCTCCTCCTCCTCCTTGTTATTTTAGATCCTTTTGACGTTTGTCATCGTCTTCGGGGTCATCCTGTACCGGATTAGCATTAAGACCTGCGCTGCACATGAGCACCTACCCTGCAGCACGGACCAACGTCAGAGCCACCGTCAAAACCACCGCTGCCATCATCAACCTCATTGTCATCATCATCTTAGATGAAATCTACGCCGCCATCGCCCGCTGGCTCACCACACTGGGTGAGGCTCATTTCACTGTTAACCTCCTAAAGGCCTGATTGATCCTCTAACCACACCAGGGTGAGGCAACCTGTGGCTCCAGAGCCACATGTGGTTCGTAGACGCTCTCCATTGGCTCCCTGTGTCTTTGACATGAAATTATATGGAGATGAATAACGGTTATTTTTTAACATCCAGATTTTCATTTGTCTTTGTCGTAGACTTAAAGTGATTATTGCACTCTGCAACTGTAAAAATGTGTAGCCTATACACTGAATTAAAATAAACTAAAATGTGCATCATACATCTACAATTTTTCCCAAATTCTAAATCCAAAAAGGAAAAGTCTTGGAGGAAAATGGAGGATTTAATAACGTGCGGACAGATTCATTTGCTTTCACTGCCAAAGCTGTAAAATTAAAGTAATAAATAATTATAAATAGCCCTCTGGAGAGGAGCCAGCTTGCAGTAAATCACATTAATGAATGCTCATTGAGACCTGTTTGTAATGTTTATGGACTAATTTAGACCTAATATGCTGTTACCTTTATTTTAATTTGTTTTGTGGCTCCAGACAGATTTTTTTTGTCTTTTTGGCCAATAATGGCTCTTTAATAGCAAGGGTTGCCCGCCTGAATTAGACATTAGTTTCTGACGACTGATTGAGTGATCAGAGATGTTGCTATGACAAGCTAATTTTTGTGGGAAAATATTGAAATATGAAGCTCATATCTTGTCTGAGCAGAGTTTGTTTTCATATTCATCCGCTGAGGGGTGAAAGTTTCTCTTAGCTCACCTTAAATTTCAGATTAACACAGTGCATGTTAAATTCAGCTCAGTGTAACTTTATTTATAAAAACCACTAACACAAAGCACAGTTTGCCTTAGATGGCTTTACAACAGTCCTTGAACCCTCACGCAGATAAGAACCCCCTCCCTGCAAAAAAAACCTTCAACGGGGAAAAATGGTAGAAACTAAGCGTGGGCAGCGTCAAACCAGAGTTGGTGATTGTTGGAACGGTAGACTAACTAACTGGATGAGTAACAAGAATAGCCGAGACGGTTTGGGTGAGTTTAATTTTGTTTCTGTGGAGTTAACTGGGCAGTTAAGCCACTCTCAAAAGGTGTACAGTTGTATCTCTCTGTTTAATAAGGAAAATCAATGTGAGAATATTACTGTTCTTGAAGTGTCGCACACTGGCTCCACATACATTTCTTTTATTTTGATGATGTTTCGGCCTTTAAGCCTTCTTCAAGATAAACAAACATACTGAGACACAAGTACACTGATCTCTTATATGGACCACACCTTTGACGATTTCAAGTACTGCGATGACGTTTCAGGAAGGTATGAGGTATGAAAAAATAGAAACCACCCGAGCACAGTAGAAACTTCAAAAAGAGCATTCTGAGGAGGGATCCGTCTCCCAGGACAGACATACAACAGATGTAGTGTGTATAGAAAAGATAAACATAATAAAATAATCCATATGACATGTTCCAGCAGGATTCTGTGACGTCACAGCTCGTTTGGAAACTAATTACAGTCTTGTATAAAACTTACAGGAATGCTTGTGTCCAGGTAACAAGCACTGACCTGAAACTTTTTCACTGCAGACAGGGTGTGGATAACCTGGGGAAAAATATGGAATAAGACAAAGATTAATGATTTATGAAGGGGAAATGGTTGCTAATGATGTCATACAAACCTTTAGTTACCTAAAATTATTGTCAATGAAAAAGAAGAGTTGTTCGGCTTCTGCAACGGGGCATGACAGAAAAGGTTTGAGAACCACTGGACTAGTAAAACAAAAAGGTATATTCATCAATTCTTTTTTATTTAGGGAGAAGACGGAGATATAATTTTCAGTGTTGTTGAAAAACCTTATCAGACAGGAGTCATTATTCTAAGTGTTTTATATGCCTTAAGAACATGTCTGGAAGGCATCTTTAATTATGCATCAGTTTGCATTAGAAATGGACGCTACCTCAACACCACTCTGGAGAAAAAATAACCAAAGGCAACTATGTGACTTTTAAAGGAAAAAAATTAAACATTCTGTCTTTTACAAAATGAAAAGTAGAACTAAGAAGAAATTAATCACACTTGCTTAATTCAGTACACTCAAAAGTTTTTTTCTGCTGCAGCCTTGCTTGGTCCAGTATGTCAGTTCATATCAGAAACAGTATTATATAATTATATTGCTGACATGATGGTCAGTTTGCTGAATTTAAGACTCTTCACTTCTTGTTGGACTGTCACGCTGCGTTTTATAACACCACAGATTAACATTTTAATGGAATTATTACAAAATGAAAACAGAAAGTAAACACCATACCTCACCAGGAGACATGTTTGTTGTTGTTAGTGCCAGTTGCAAATATGATGCATTGAAACTGTTTCAGAAATTAGAAATAAAAACACATAAATGATTCATGAAGGGAGTTACAGCCGGGCAAGTAGAAAAGTAAAGACCATCAGTTTATTGGAAGTTGTAGCAGTCTTTTATAATAGTTGTAATGCTGCTGGATGAATTGGATCATGTCATATGTTGTCTCTTTTTCAGAGGTTCCAAAGACAGACAAGAGCTTTGAGGAAAGCCTCATCTTCAAAACCTTCATCCTGAAGTTTGTCAATGCTTTCACACCCATCGTCTATTTGGCCTTTTTCAGGGGCAGGTAAAACAAAGACTTCCTACTGCTCTTATTTGTACATTTTTATGTTAAATCAGACGTCTGTGGATCATCAATAATTCAGATTCTTGCATCTGTTGCTGCTCTCACTCACCGTTTGGTCGACAGTTTTATCTAAAACGCTGTACCATGTTTGTACCGTGAGTGTGTGCATGATCATTCTGTGAACAACCTGCCTGCTGCATCTTACTTACAACATGTGATGGTTGTGTTTGCTTCATAGGCTCGTTGGACGGCCCGGAAAATATTTGTATGTCGTTGGATCGTACAGAATGGAAGAGGTAATTCACACCACTTTAACCTTGAGTGCCACTTCAAGGTTAAAGCCAACACATCCTCACTCTGACCTCGACACATGTTGACGTTTGGTCGTGGACTTTCCGTGTCCACATACGACGTGCAAGGTACCCTGGGTGTGTTGGTTGTTGACGTTCTGGGACACTGTGTCAACTTCAGCGTTACATGCATTGTCTTCTTTCAAATACACTTCAGTTTTCACAGGAAATGTACTGTTTGCATACAGTCTCTTTCAAAATAAAAGCACTACGTCGATACAAAACCAACAACAAACAAATGTGGTTGGGTTTAGGCATCAAGAAGCATGTGGTTAGGTCTAAAAGAAAAAAAAAAAAAAAGAACAGGGTTTGGCTCTAGAATCTTACAGGATGCGAACACCACTCTCTCAGTTGAAAGTCGGTGTTTGTTGGGACTTTTGCTGCCTTAACTTTCGTCTTCGCCCCGCTATGTTTCCCCCTGACGCTGCCAGGTGCTGTTAAACTATAACGGCAACCGGCCATGTATCATGTTGATGTTAAAGGACACATTTCTGTTGGTTTCTGACGCCAGATTTCGACGATTTTGGAATGAGACCGGGCTTGTAAGACTGGTTTTCAATAATTTTTATACGTCAGCAAATTACATTAAAAGACTAACGAGTACCAACTTGCAGCGCTGCAGTTTTTAACAAACATTACTTGGACAGGAGGAAATAGTGCATTTGTTGAGGACTATTTTCAGCAGTGGATTAATCCACATTTGGTGATCTAGTCAGTATTTGTGGCAGCAGTAAGGTGTATGTGGGATTAAGCCAAAATAAACAGCCACAGGGGAGGAGGAGGAAGCAGGGGTCGTGCTCTGCGAGTGGTGACAGTGTCAGTAAGGGCTGGCAGGTCGGGGGGGGTGCGGAGGCCAGTTATTTAGGAGATATATTGATTCATTTCAGGAGCTTGTTTCTATCGGTGAGTAAGAGCATGGTGAAATAGCAGGTGGCACAGTGCAGGAAGATTGGTTCAATAGTGCTGTGATACAGAGGGCGCAGGAGAGATGGGGTTTGACTGTGAGAGCCCTCACTTTGCAGATGGCATAGATATTTAGTTGGCGGTGTTTACGGATGTCTGCGGTGTGGTGATCAGAGCTCAGTTTATTGTGCAGGATGATGAAGAGGTACTTAAAGCTCTCCACCAGATACACTGGTTGGCCGTTGATGGAGGTGGGGCAGCGAGGTGTGGTGGATTTATTGCCATGCTGCGTGTTGAAGATGAGCTCCTTCGTCTTGGTGATGTTGAGGAGGAGGTCACTGTCTGCACGCCACACCACAAGCTGTCTTGAATGCCTCTGAGATGCATTTGCACTTAGCTTTTAGAGATGGAGGCCATCTGATTTGCCCAGGATGCGTGAAGTGACTCAGCAGACTGTTTGTCAGCTGTTTTTATTTTAGTTTTTCATCTTTAATGAATTCATCAGTTTGATAGCACACACACCAGAGTGCAGCTTCATTTTTAAACCATCATTTAGTTTCATTTTTTAGTACACAGTTTAATTGAAAGAACAGTGTAAGATTTAGTGGCATTTAGCTGTGAGGATTGCAGATTGCAACCAGCTGAAACTTCTCCCAGTTAGAAATCCTTCAGTGTTCATTGTTCCAGAGGTTTTTACTTGGAGCCAAATTATCTGCAGAGTTTCCAGGTGAATTAAAAATGGTAAAAACACTGACTAAAGCAGTTTCATGTTACAGTCGGTCTTTCTCTGACACAGTTTGGCATGTCGCAGACAGGCCTCTCAGCCAGCACCTGCTATAGTGTGCTCACTTATAGTCTGATTAAGATGTCCAGGGGTTTTTTCACCAGGAGCCATAGTATCCACAGAGGTCTCCTCTTTTTCAAAACGAACAGACTCAGTTATTTAAACGGGTAAAAACACTGAATTAAGCAGTTTCACATTATAAATCGGCAGGCACGTGCACAGGTAGACCCCAGATGATGCTCAAGCCCCTGCCCCTCCCTCTTTAACTTCCCCTGTCAGAGCCAACACAGTTAACAAACACAAATTAAGTACCCTGCAGAGCAGCTTCCATGTCTAGATAATTATCACAACTAGGATGTGACTATTTATAAAGGAAAGAAGAGGAGAAGGAAATGAGAAGAGGAGGGCAGAGCACACTTTTAGCCTGATTGTTGTAATTAACCACAGGCCTACTTTGTAGTTTGGTTTGTTGATTTTTTTTTTCATTCAGAGAACAGTGTTTTTAAATTGCGTGTAAAGATTTGTTGACTGTTTTATTTGTTGTTGCCTTTTATAAATAAATGATAAACGTAGAAAGTGAATGCGTAGCAGCTGCTGGGGGTGTATAGTATAGATCTTGAGACACCTCAGACATTTCCCTAGCTCGTTCCTGTGCACAGATGTACTGTATGCACTTCAGCCTCAAGAGCTCTTCTGGTGTTAGCAGACATATAGAGAAGGGGCCGTTAGCCTAGCACCTGCTAATCTGTGCTCATCTTTTTTCTCTTATAACTTAAGATCCAGACATTTAGGAGGTTTTTGCCTGTAGCCAGATTATCCACAGCAGTCTCTTCTTCTCCAAAACAAACAGACCTGGGGGTCTCTGGTTTTCTGACAATGTTCGGCCCAGTGGGGCTTCTGACTGTGGTGGCCAATGTGAAAACTCAAATGGTCCTATCTAGAGCAAGTGTTTGGTTTGTCTGCTGTGCTATAGAAACATGGAGGTGCAACATAACCATCTCCGTAGACGAGGACCTGCTCCCTGTGGAAATATAAACGGCTTGTTCTAAGGAAGTTAGTCTTACATTTGAGTGATTATACACTAAAAAAACATACTTAATATATAAATTCCTGCCAATATATATCCCTCCGAAATCCCACACGCTGGACCTTTAAATAAAGTTTTTGTACAATTGTATTTTTAGTAGGCATGGAGCTTTTCTCTGTGACTGTCTGCACTTTCCACATCCCACTGTCAATTCTTTATTCCCTCCCTCCCTCCATGCTCTTCTGCCTCAGTTTGATTTCCTGTCACTTCCTGACACTTGTCCACTTCTCTCTCTCCAGTGTGCCCATGCCGGCTGCCTCATGGAGCTGTGCATCCAGTTGTGCATCACCATGCTGGGCAAGCAGCTCATCCAGAACAACCTGTTTGAAGTTGGCATACCGTGAGTGCAGAACCCACACTGTCTAACACACAGAACGCAAGCTGAACATCAGTTCAGCGTAGATCACAATACGTGGGTTCGGCCAGCCACAGAACAAATTATGCACACCCACTCAGTTGTACTTGCGCCTGAGAGGAATCATTTAAATGACTGTCTGGTTTTCAGACACACTTACCTGCGAACTAGACAACACCTTGATGAACTCTGTCAGCCTGCAATTTTCTCTGTCTTGCTTTGTCCTTTCAGCACACTGTAATGGAAGTTTGTCAGGTCATTGTACTGTATGTCTGGTTCCTCCTCTTTATCACATGGTCCATCAAAAGCATGGTTCTGAACAGATGAATAGACCTAATGAAGTCCAACCGTGACAGATATCCAAAATAAATGGTGTCCAAAGATAAATAAGTGCTATATTGACTCATACAGAGAGGTGTTTTTATTATTTTGTCCACCCAGTTCTTAGTCAGGGTGGGCTAAAAGCTCCACAAACTCTAAACTTAACATCATAACCTTCATGAGAGACGATTTCTTGCAGGACTGTTTTAGCCAGCTGGACCAAGATCATTTAAAGTGATCGTCATTCATGTCAGAGATCCAGCAAATATCAGTCTAAACGTCTTATTTCCATCCTCGGCTGTCGGTGTTTACAGGAAGCTGAAGAAACTGCTCCGGAGGAGGAAGTCGGACTTGGACTCGAAGCAAGAGGAGGAGCTGAACAAAACCCTGCTACCCCACGAGAAAGACCACATCCTGGGTCCTTTTATTGGCCTCACCCCCGAATACATGGAGATGAGTGAGTCTAAACACAACCAACACACTCTCACTACCAGCTCATGAAATACGACAGCTTGGTCAGCGGCCCTACGCTTGAAACTGTGACCCTCAGTGTACCCCTTTAGCGCCAGTTTTGGTGGCATGTCAATGTCCACTTGTGACTAGGGCTGCCTCTTCAAAGTCAGAGATTCAAATCATTGGTCATTCAACTTAGATTGCTTCAAGTCAAGCAGTCGACTGTCACGATACTCTTTGGTATAGACAGCTGCGGACACAATGCAGCGGCACAGAGAAGGAGAAACTTTGCACTGTTAAAGGGACATTGTGTAGGAATTACTCCCATCTTACGTTGAAATCGTGCATCACATTCAAACAAATAGTGCACTCTAGCGCCTCACTTTTTCAAATATGTATTGCAACAACGGTAGCCGCCATGTATCAAAAAGCCTCGACAACACTGATGAAGCCATGTCATCCTCTGCTATCCAATAAGTACACATATAACAACACAGACAGTACACATACAGTGAAATCCAGTTATACTCCTCTGGTGGAACTGTATGTTTACATGGTTTCAGTAGCTTTCATAGTCGCGGTAAAGCCGGACTAAAAGCCGGTGGGAAGGCTTTATAAGCTGGCATTTACTGTGACAAAAAGCCGGTGTTCACCACGACTTTGAAAGCTACTGAAACCACGTAAACACACACTTGTGTACCAACGAGGCTGGTGTGTTTTAGCAGGATCTACTGTTATGCTGCCTATGGTAACGATCAACACTGTCTAACAAAACCCAATGAACAAAGTTAGCTTGAGGCTAATTTAGGCAGTACAGTTGACTTACTTGTTGAGGAGAAAGCTGGCAACTTCAGCGTCCCTTTTAAAATCTTTCTCCTTCATGGGCTCCTTCCACCTGGGGAAGGCTAGCCCGATGTTAATCCTCTTTTTTTGAATGCTCCGGTCACGCTGCCTTTTAAGTTCCCTTTTTGGCTTTCTTGGCGATGGTGAAACCGTCTCCTGTGCTGCTGCTGCATATGCATGCTCCTGCATTATGCTGCAGTAGTGCACATTTTCAAACTTGCCGGGGTAGTAAGCCTCTCTCGCTGATCTTCTCCTCCAGTGGCTCGCAGGGAAAACGCGTAGTTATTCTACGTTGGTGCTATTTGTCCCTTGCTGGCGGCTGTAATTTCAAGTTTGGCAGACCGTCATGGCGCTTCCCACCGGCTTACCCGTCATATGTATAAACAAATCTAAAATTCTTCGCTTAGGAGAATGTGTCAGATTATTAGCGGAGGTCATACCACACCAATGATAACACAAATATAAATGCAGACATCGATTTTGGCCAGTAAACAGCAGAAAATGTTACACAATGTGCCTTTAAGGCTCTGTGACAACATTATTTTCTCTCTGGTCTCTGGTTTTTGTTTGATATCCAGTGTCAGCCAAAAATGTTGTTGTTGTTAGCACAGTTAGCTTGTTTGCTATATTACATGAGTATCACTGTCATACTGAAAGTCCAGCTGAGCCCCGTCCAGTTCATTTATATGAAAAAAAATCACAAAATTGTCAAATATTTGTATTGAACAGCCGAATCTGATTCAGCTGACGTAAGTCTGAGTCAAGTGAAAGGCCAGTACACCTTTAAAGATACCTTGTACGATGGAATCAGATGCTGACGGCTGACGTATTTGACACCCTGGCAATGAGAACAGGTTGACACAACATACACACTGCTGCTCTTCTGGGTTTTGTTTGGTCTGCACAGGTTATTGAACGTCATTTAGACTTTTGGCTTTAGTTATTTAATCATGTGCTGAACATTTAAAATAACTGTGGCTGTGTTTTATCCTCACTGATGCTGCACTTCCTCCTCAATAATGCATTTTCCAGCTTGCCTGGTGATTACCAACAGCAGAGGTCCTGATCCTCGTCTCTTGTGTCAGACTGGTATCTTCAGTTTGATTTAAAATAGATCCCGGAGAAGTGCTCGCGCTCTGTGTTAATATCAACCTCTTTAACACCCTGACCTTTGCAGAGCACGCCGTGTAGAGGTCAAAATTAATGAACATAATGGCTGCCAGCACTTTGAAACAATTATCTTAATGCTCAGCTTCTATGTACCAACAAATACACTCCTGTGTCTTTGCTCCTGCGTCGTGCCGGACCTTTGCTTGACATCGCAAATGTCAGCTCGTTTCAGCCCTACTTGTTAGATAGCAAACATTTCCCTCAGAGCTGAAATGCAAACTAATGTCCATGTTGAGGTACACTGTGGTGACCTTTAATTAAATTAAAACCCAACTTCACAGCTCACAGATTATCAATCAGTGGCGTGGAAACCTCACATAGATCTTCATGTGCACCACAGATTTCTGTTCATGTGTGTTTATTTAAGATAAGTAGATTGAGGTGTCTGCTTTGATTTAGCTGCTCAGAGCTCGTGACTGTTTCAGACGTGTAATTGCTTTTTTTTTCTATGTTATTAAGCAGTTGATCCATGCATCTCACGAGGGAAGGAGATCTATAGAGCAAAACTAGTGGAGGCTTATCCCAGCGCTACTGTGGGAGGGTTAATGCTTCTTCATGCCCTTGATCAATATCATTTAGAGGAAAGGTTGCTTCAGTAGCTGCGTTCCATCTTTAGCTGCGACCAGCCACACATAACTAAATCTCTGATTGTCACTGTAAATCCAACTGCTGCATCACACAAATCACAGAGATATATATATTCATTCAGATGTGATGTGGAGAAGGTGGACCCAAACACAGGAGACAGGAGCTCAAAAAGATTACTCTTTATTCCAGGAAACAGCAACTGAACATCACACAGCCAAATCAAGGATCCAAGAAAGACTGAACTGAAATCCAAGACTTAAATACAAAGTAGTCTGACGAGGGGACGGAGTGCAGGTACAGAAGAAGGGCGGAGGAGCTCAGGTGAGGGGAATAAAGTGATGAGGCTGAAGAACAGGCAGGGAGCTGATTGGCTGGGAAAAATTCAGGAGCAGGGAAGGACTAATGAAGCTAACGCAGGGCAGGTGTGTCGCTGGGTAAATGAGGGTACAGCACTAATTGGGGGTGTAAGAACAGGTGAGTGAAACTAATCAGGCTGACAAAAGCCCTTTCCCAAACTACCCCCAGCACCCTCTCCCTGCCCACTCTCACTCCGTTTCCCTTCACGTGGAGGGTCCGCCACATGAAGGTCCTGTTTATACGAAACTTTAGTTGTGTTTTGGCTGATCGTTTACACGACAGCGGCGTTTTGGGTGCCTGAAAACTCTGACTTTTCTGAGACTTTTCGCACATGCGCATTACGGTTCCAGTCACTAGGCATGCGCGAGAAAGTCGACCATCACAACAACAATGGCGGACTCCCGAGTTCTGTTTGTGCTGCTCACCCTGTTGAATTTATCAACGCTTCTCCAGCAAAGCAACTCCACCTCTTCGTCCGCCCAGACAAACGTTCATGTGGTTGCCATTTTGCTTGTTTTAACATCACTGCTCTGTAGAAGGAAGCGCACGTGCACAGGTGCATTTTGTTTCAATACTAAGTCACAGCACCAACTACTGGCCTGGCATGTATACTACAGCATTTTTGCAGATCCATGTACACGGCAGTTGTTATTAAAACGTTGCTGTCTGAACGCTGAACTTTTTTCAGATGGAAAATTAGAAACTATTCCGTTTTCAGCGGATCATTTTCGTGTAAACATGGCCTAAGTGCTGTCCCAAACCAACTAGTGACAAATGAAAGTAAGTTATAAAACCCTCCAACAGTGAGCCTGCACCAGTCGACTTACTAACCATGTGCACCGCCATATTGTGTTTGACATGGGAGACGCTCTGTACAAATAAAGTTCCATGACTACCCTTACAAACATGACCTGCTCAAGCTAAGACAGACATTAATATTTTCATAAAGACGTTAACATCTTAAAGGTTATGTTGTATTTAGGATAAAATATATCCTTCTCTTGTCTCTAGAACACAGCTGCATTCATTTGATTATAGTGCTGAAGATTTAGCAACACAAAAAAGTAAGTTTTATACTAATGTCTTTCAATGATAGAAACATAATGTACAAATATTAAGGAAACAATGGCAGCACATACAGATTAAATATAAATGTTACAAGTAAGATGAATCTAAAATGGGAGAAAGTTTTATTTTTCTCCATTATGAAGAACATAAAATTGGATTAAGTTTTATCCGTCTGTGGTTACGAAAAGTTACGACTGTTCCTATTTCCATCACAGAGAGGGAAGTTTGTCCCAGACTTGCCTGTATTTATCCCCCACACCTATCTCCTCAGCTGTGAGGGTGACCACAAATGGAGGGACGTGACTAGAGTCCGGTTTTGGAAAGGCCCAAAGACAAAGGCAGGAAAACACACACGACAGCAGACATGACACATAAGGAGTGAATCTACAAAATAAAACAGGAAACAGCTTAAACCTGAATGAACATGAAACAAGGGAGAATACAAACAGAAAATCCAACAAACTAAATCCTAGAGATAAACCTACAAACAGACGTGAAGTGTGCTACAGAAATGAATGACAGGGTCAATAAACCCTGACTCTGCCCTCTTGTCTAAACAGAGCAAAGCAAATCACTTCTCAAATGGCTCGGCATCGACTGTAGTAATTCTGGGTCAGTCAGGTGTGTCTGTGTGATGTATAGTATATTAACATATTGATTATTTAACCTTTCAAACTAATGAGTATTGATCGACTGTCTTCTGCATTGTTTCAGTCATAAATACAAAATGAGCATTTAAATACAGTATTTGAAAATGTCATGGATATTGAGTTTAAAATGGCACTTGGATCAAATGTCTGTGTGTAACATGAGAGGAGTCGCTCATCGTGACAAACCCACAAACAGTTAGCACCAACTCTGCAGACGACTCAACATCCATCCATCCATCCATTTTCATCCGCTTATCTGGGGCTGGGTCATGAGGGCAGCAGGCCGAGCAAAGCACCCCAGACGTCCCTCTCCCCAGCAACGCTTTCCAGCTCCTCCTGGAGGACCCCAAGGTGTTCCCAGGCCAGATGAGATATGTAATCCCTCCAGTGTGTTCTGGGTCTGCCCCGGGGCCTCCTACCAGTGGGACGTGCCTGAAACACCTCTAACAGGAGGCGCCCAGGAGGATCCTGATCAGATGCTGAGCCACCTCAACTGACCCCTTTCGACACGAAGGAGCAGCAGCTCTACTCCAAGCTCTCTCCGGATGTCCGAGCTCCTCACCCTATCTCTAAGGCTGAGCCCAGCCACCCCACAAACTCATTTCGTCCGCTTGTATCCGCGATCTCATTCTTTCGGTCACTACCCAGAGCTCATGACCATAGGTGAGGGTTGGGATGTAGATGGACCAGTAAATCGAGTGTTTCGCCTTCTGGCTCAGCTCCTTCTTCACCACAACAGCCCGGCACAGCGCCTGCATCACTGCAGAAGCTGCCCCAAACCGCCGATCCATCTCACGCTCCATTCTACCCTCACTCGTGAACAAGACCCCGAGATACTTGAACTCCCTTGCTTAAGGCAGAAACTCTCTCCCAACCCAGAGGGCGCAATCCACCGGTTTCCGGCAGAGAACCATGGCCTCAGATTTGGAGGTGCTGACTCTCATCCCGAGACTCAACATGCAAACTGTAAAAACCAAGCACATGTCAGCTTCGTAATACAATGAAGCCTAACAATGTAGCCAGCTGGAGGATTCATACTTAGTACGATTAAATGTTGTAGCACTAAATAAAAAAGTAATTTAAAGATTAAAGATTACAGAAAACATTTCTTCGGTGGCACCTGTGGAGATAAGCAGTAATTGCAGGTGTGTTTCTGGATCTCACTTCTCACATATCCAATGAGTATCACCTGTTTGACACGAGTAAACACTGGCAGAAGACCTGAACAAAAAAAACTGCACCACTTCACACACAAGTTAAAGAGCTGGTCTGTCATGTTCCTGCTGCCAATTCTCTCTGGCAGACCAACCTGATGGAAAAACATGTCACTTAAGTCCCTTCCCCACTGGACAAAAAAAATATACTAACACCCACTAGCACGTGGCTTTTGTCTCTGGAAGGTTCAAATTGGCGTTTATTCCAGGGACAAATGACTCAAGTTGGGAAATGAAGTGAGTTGAAGTGATACCTGTACTTTCTATTCTATCATTCAACACCCGTCGTGTAAATGGAAACATTCAGTTGCGTAAAATGCCACTCGGCACCACAGGTGTGTTGTAAAGCCTTGGTGGTGTCCTGGCACACTGAACTAACTCAATGTGATCAACTTCACCACACCACACAGTATGGGTTGTGGCTGCTGTGACTGTGAGCCAATGATACGTACCATTAAATCAAGAACTTGCCATGATTGGCTGGTCATACAAATAAGTCTTCTTTTTCCAGATCTGGGTGATTTTGGAGGACAAGGGGTATAACTGCACCACTTGTGGTTTTTCCTGGGCATGTTGCCACAGACCGACACAGTGGTGCAGATGTTTGCAAAACAAGAGGGTTCCTGGTTCGTACCCAGGGTTCGAAATTGTCCGCAGGTGTGAATGTGAGTGTGAATGGTTGTCTGTCTCTATGTGTCAGCTCTGTGATAGTCTGGTGACCTGTCCAGGGTGTACCCTGCCTCTCACCCAATGTCAGCCCCCCCTTGACCCCTAACAGAGTAAGCAGTTACAGAAAATGAATGAATGAATGTTGCAACAGAAAGCCACTTGGTAACAGGGCAAATGCAGGGACTTTAATCAGGCGGCCATGGGCTCAGTCACCATTAAGCTACCTCATTTGGTGCCACATAATGACTCATAACAGGCGTTTATTTAAATTAAATTCTCCGACATTATTACTTTAATGTTCCGAGATAACAAATTCAACACCGCTCTCTCTGTAGTCACTGTTTTTTTTCTTGAGTGTCTCTCCAAGGGAGAGCCTGAGCAACCTCATCAACACACCAAAACGTATCATTATGATAAGCACAGAAATATCCAGCTGCTGGAGATTTCTCATCGTCATTCCAGAAACACGACTCCAAGTGAATGTTAATGTTGCTCTGTGTCAGCTGGATGCGTCAGTGGGCAACTGACTCCTGTAAATGGTGATAAAATGTGTGTTTTTAGTGTGTTGTGCTGCTCCTGAGTGACCAGAGAAATAATGAATGCAGCTTTAGTTTACCTGAGATTTCCACCGCGGCCGCAGCTCTTAGAGCTCCAACCTGCATATCTGATGAGTCCAGCTGCACAGTGGCTCCATCTTTTCCAACAGAAAAACTATAAAGCTGAACATGTGCAGAACAGGAATGAAGGTTATTTTACATACACGCAGCAGCAGCCTTTTACCCCCACACTTTTCACCCAAACTTTGTGGATCAGACCCACAGTCAGTTTCCCTCTTGGAAACAAAACACAATCTGTACACCCAGTAACTTCTGCTAATTTCTCCTCTCCTCTTTAGTCATCCAGTTTGGGATGGTGACTCTGTTCGTGGCCTCCTTTCCTCTGGCTCCGCTCTTCGCTCTCCTGAATAACATCATCGAGATTCGCCTGGATGCCAAGAAGTTTGTTATGGAGCTGCGCAGGCCGATCGCAGTCAGAGCCAAAGACATTGGTAGGTGTTAATTCCTTCAGATGTTTTTCAGCTACATCGCCTTCAATGGGGTGAAAAATCCAGGAGATAAGCCCCAGCAAGGAGGAGGAAATATATACAAGTACATCTATGTTCAAACTGATCTTCACCTCATGCTGTGAGGGCATTGTGTATTTAAGATTTATCTACCTCAGACAGGTTCCAACATACATACAGGCATGTAAATACTGCTTGTTCAGACTTGAACAAAATGTTCAGCTATTCATTATCTGAAGTTGCCAACATAACAACTCTGAAGGCAGAGTGTCCTCAAATGCACCAGACTTCTGGTGTTCTTAAAATTGTTATTCAAATAATAACTTTCATTTGTGTAGCACTTTCAAAGTGACGACGTGCTTTACAATTAACAGTCATTAATCAAGAAAAATTGTTTGTTACAACACTAAGAAGACCAAATAATGCAAATAATGTACTTTTAAAAAAATCTGTTTTTAGCAGAGATTTAAAGGAAGTTACTGACGCAGCAAGACTCATTTCTGCAGGAAGTCTGTTCTACAGTTTGGGGTCAGCAAATGCACAATCTGCTTTAGTTTGGGAGGCGATTGCTTTCAGGTTTTTGTTGCGAGATCTAAGGGTTGAGTGCAGGTACAGGCACCAGAGCTCACAGATGTGTGCACAGGGAATCAGCATTAGAACCTGTGGTACTCATCAGCAGGTTGGTGAAGATTCTCAGTCATCCAGGTGTCGCGGGCAGCTGGACTTGAGTTTCTTGAAGACGTTTCACCTCTCATTCTCATTAGAAGCCTCTTGGAGGCGGGTAATGGGTAAAAATATGCCCATAACTCAACTGTAACATTCTCACAATACAACCCACAGTGAAGTCTCTCAACAGCTGTGCTTGTGCCATCTAGTGGTGGCTGGTAGTTACTGACCCTGTGCGGTGTTGACATGTTGAAGCTGCTTTTCTCACCTTGTAATAATCATCTTTATTTAAAGAGCACCTTTCAAAGCAGTGTTACAAAGGGCTTCACAAGGCAGCAAAATAAAAGAGATGTAAAATTAACGGGTCACAGGTTACCGGAAATTCAAACTCAAGTCAAGTCAGGAAAGGCTCTTTGATAAAAGTATATTTAAAGAACAAACTTAAAAAAATAAAATAAACACTGACTCAGCTGACGTGATTTCCTCGGGCAGACTGTTCCAGAGCCTCAGGGCCCTGACTAGTTTTCAGCTGGGCCTCTGGTCGAAGATGTACCCACCGGTGAACACAGTACTTAAAAGTCAAACATTGAATCGATCACATCACCAGCACTGCCTCTTCCCACCTAAAAAACATAGCTCATCTTCATGCATTACTCTTCCTCTCTGCTGCTGAAGCTCTGATCCATGTCTTCCTCACATCCTTAATAAACTCCACTACATTCAGAACCCTGCTGCTTGTTTGCTCACCTATTCCCACTCTTGGATAACCTCACCCCTGTCCTCCAGAACCTCCTGGCTCCCTAGTCAGAGTTCTTCTCCTCACTAACAAGGCCCCCTCCCACCTCAACGACCTGCCCCACCGCCACACTCCTTCCCGCAGCCTCCGCTCCTCTGGTGCCAACCTCCTGTATGCACCACTCAGGGCCACCAGGCACCAGACCTGGGGTGACGGAGCCTTCTCCACAGCCGCCCCCTCCCTCTGGAAATCTCTCCCCAAACACGTTCAGCACTGCGACAATCTCTCTGGTGATTACGTCTCTTGATTCTTGTCAAAAGCCTGTTAGCTGACTGTGTCTCTGTCTGTCTGCAGGTATCTGGTATAACCTCTTGAGAGGCCTCAGCAAGGTAGCAGTCATCGTTAATGTAAGTCTCAGATCTTTACAGTCACTGTACAGTCGTACTTTCAAAAACTGAACCATGAAAATGTTTCCTGTAAAAATGTGTCGCCTTTATGGAGTTCTTTTTTCTGTAAATCAGGAAACCAGGAAGGAGTCATATTTGAACCTGTTCATTTGATTGTATGACGACAGTAAGCACATCTCTGTCCCCCAGGCCTTTGTCATCTCCTTCACCTCTGACTTCATCCCGCGGCTCGTCTACCAGTACATGTACAGCCCTGACGGCTCCATGCACGGCTTCGTCAATCACACCCTGTCTTACTTCAACGTCAGTGACTTCCGACAGGGCACGGACCCTCTCCAGCCGATGCACCTGGGCTACAAGGTCGAAATCTGCAGGTAAGATTTCACTTTACAGCCGTGATGCACGTGATGAGTCTGCTGCTGATGTGTTAGGACCATAACTGACATATTTGTTTTTATCTCTCTAATACAACCACATTTCATCTATTGTCATACAGTGTCTTACTGATTATCATTGTTTTAATGTAGAGGACTTTAAAAAATTGACATCTTTTAAAATATATTTCTGACTGAATCTCATCTCTCTGTCTCCAGATATAAGGACTACAGAGAGCCTCCCTCGTCCAACACACCCTATGAGCTCTCTAAGGAGTTCTGGGTCGTTCTGTCTGCTCGCCTCGCCTTCGTTGTCGTCTTTCAGGTTTGGAACAACACACAGATAACTAATATCAGAGCACACACACCACATGCCTCGACATGCTTTCAAACGGGCATGTTACTTCAGCCATTCATATTTTATGTGGGCAAAGCAAACAAACGTGCAAACAGCTCATTCATATTTTATGAATTTATGGCCTCTGAGTGACGTAATTCATTGAGTGGAGATGTAATGAAGGAGTCTCTGTAGAGTCTTTTAGAGGAACAGCTTGAATATGACCTGTGGCTGTCTGCTTCTTCTCCATTCAGTTGAATTTCCTGATTTGACTGATTTAATCAACTTACAGTCACAAGACCTGTTATCTTTAAAGAAGACTTTCTCCTGCTAATCTTTATCAGTCCTACGTATTCTTGTGCTGCAGGTGTATATTGTTGACCATCTGATCTGTCCTCATTATTTCTGATCTATATTTTGTAGATTTGAATTTTTTTAAACAAGCCTCTTGGATGTTCAGCTCCTTCGGAGGCAAAAGAGCACCTCACTGATTGTGTAAAGCTTTTGTACGGAGGCAACATTTTTATAATGAAATACATACTTTTTGAAACTACTTCTCAGTAGTTGGACTTTTTTTTATTTCATGTTTGTGCATGAAAGCACTGTGGAGTATGTTAGAAAAGAGTTTTGGTTTTAATTTAAATGCAGCATAAGAGAGAACATTTCCCTCTCAAGCATCGCAACTTGCTGGTCATTTTGGTTTATCATGAAACTTGTTTTTTTTGTGTTGGCATACTGTGGTATTCTACTCTACTTTCTCAGATAGAAACTCAACCATCTTTTCATTCAATAAATTTGAGAAGTTGATAATTTTCCTCGATTTGTGTCGTCTAGAGACCACTGAGCTAGAGAACAGGAGTCTCACCAGTTTTTTCCACGTGATGTGCACAGTATCAGCAAAAATACCTTGTGAATTTTTTTTATTATTGACAACTATATTGATATCATACCACCTCTTACTAGTTTCAGTGTCTACATCACTTGCAGGCATGAAAAAACACTTCCTGTTTATGTTTCAAAATAAAAAGCCATCTGACAACGTTACTGTGGGCAACACCCCTTTATTTGTTGACAAAAGGCAAGGTAACAGTAGTGACAGCAGCAGGGCCACAGCAGCAAATTTGTCTGTGTGAGCACTGCACACCTGTGAGCCGCAGTAGTTCAGTAAGGTAGCCATCACAGGTTGCTCACGCGGGCAGTGTGGCCCAGGTGTTAAACAGCAGTCTGCTGCTGTCTGGTGTCAAGCAGCTGTCTCACCTAGGTCTCATCCCATCCACCATCCTTTCCTCCTCCTCTAGAGGAGAAACTTAGCTCATACACATGTAATCTGAACTAAGTCACTTTAGAAACGTTGATATGATGGGTGTGAAACATGTACAAGTGTGACATGTTTGCAGAATGCCAACATTCTCTTCTGGCGACTGAGCTGTAATGCTTGCAAACTTTAGACAGCTTGCTGTGTACATGACATGACTCTTCTCTACTTCTGCTACGGCTACACTGAATTTCAACGTCTTCCAGATAAACATTTTATCATTTAAAAAACTAAAACAAGATGTAAACATGCCCACAGTTCAGCAAAACTAGCATAGTCTTGCTTCAGGTAAGAATATCTGTGGTTAATCTTGTCTGTGCTCTCTCTGCCCTGTCCAGAACGTGGTGATGCTCATGAGCGACTTTGTGGACTGGCTGATCCCAGACATCCCCAAAGACATCAGCCTCCAGATCCACAAGGAGAAGATCCTCATGGTGGATCTCTTCATGAAGGAGGAGCAAGGCAAAAGGCTCGCAGCACGGGACTACAACAACCAGGACAGCTCGGCAGCCAGTCACAGCCCGCCGCAGCCCCGCTCCCGGCCCGTCTCACACGCAAACCGCTCTTAAACCGCTCGCCGCTGGGTGTGAATAAAACCAAGCGCAAACAGCATCAAGCAAACACAGCAACTGTATACAAACTGTAAATAAGTTAATCAGCTGCTTAAAGCTAGCTGTTAGAGGTTAGGACAGTTATCCATAAACACATGATAGGTTTTTAATAATCAGCAAAGCTTTTGCTGTGTTCATGCCGTTTAGGAATATTTGCAGAAACATACAGTAGAGTTTCTTCACATTAAAACTGGTTGTACTTTTTAACACTCTTCTCATGTTAAGATAACACATTTTACAGCAGACATCGTCAGCCATTAACCAAAACTGCAGCAAGCAATTTGACAGTACTCACAAAACGTTATTTATTGGATGTACTGTTTTTAAAAGGAACAAGCCATTTGCTTTATTTGACTCTGGGAAAAAAGAATTCCTCGTCAGTGAGATCATCATTCAGGACGTCTGAGAAAACAGTGCCAAACCCCACCTGCAAGCTAATGAATCATGTTTATTCAAGCATTACGGTCATACCTGCCGCCTCTCCCACGGGACTCGAATGCAGCGTCTGTATTGAAGACTCCGTCCAAACTTCTGAGAAGAATTTCCTCCTGATATCTTTCTGGTGAGATGCAACACAAAGGAGATTCTCCCTCCTGCCGTCGATGTGTAAAGCTCAGATAGGCCTTTTTTTTTTAGCACAATTAAATGCAGGAATTTATTGATGTACTTTTTTTATATGCAACATGGTCAAGCACATGTGCTTTGGTTGTTGGGATGAAGGTTTTGGAAGACCTTCTGTGTCAAGCGGCCTGTTGAATTGTACTATTCTCTTGTATACGAGCATCATTGTGCTCATTGTTACATTTGTTACGTTTTGAGTATGAACAAACTGCCAAACAGTGGCGTTACTCCTGGAAGCACAAGTCACATTATTAACATTCATTCCAATGAACTGGAATTCCTAAAGCTGCGATTGGCGAGATTCACAGCGTAAACACAAAGTGATGTCATGCTCCATCTCACTGCGCTGAGATGCAGTATTGTAAATACTCACTGTGTGTCCTGTTACACACGTATCAAACTCTGGGATTGGGTTTAGAGAGAAATATTTTCCACACATGAAATCTGTAAAATTAAAAATAAACTCTTAAGTATCTCGTGAAGCTGCAGCAGAAAAAGCTGAAAACACAACACTGACATATTGTCACCTTAAGCCCTGTTTCCACCGAGCGCTTCAGTTCAGTTCAGTTCACTTCTTTTCTGTTTCCACTGTGAAAAGTTCTGTACGGTACCCCATGTTTGGTCCCCCATCTGTTGGGGTACCTAGCACTCAGATCTGGTACTAAAAGGTGGAGCTGTGAACACTGCAGTCTGATTGGTCAGTAGAGGACGCTCACTCTGCTCAGGGCTGAGTTGTGTCTGGTTTTGAGGCTCATGTAACCACTGTTCATACTGTGGAGAGTTTGATTAGTGAACTGGAACTATAAAATGAAAGGATGTTTTGCTGCCTCTCACAGCAGCTGGAGTCGGAGAAAAAATCACTTCATTCACTGGGCCGACTGCCGGCAACTTTTAAGGTGGAACGTTAACTTGTAATGTTACTCAATGCATGAGCTGATGACGTGAAGTCATCAACACACCTTATGATTCAGTATGACAGCGTTGACCATCAATTTAGTTTTTATATGACAGACACTTTTAGTAATGAGAGGATCCTCAAGCATATATATTTATATTAATTTCGACCGGATGATGTAAACTGCATATATTCTAAGCCTCACTCAGAGAAAAAAAGTGTTGTGGAGCGTTGTTCCTGTGGGCTACAGCAACACTAAACCCCTGAGCTTGCCTGAGAAGGACTAAATGCACAAAGCTGCTATTTTGAAATATCCCATGGAGAGAGACTCTCACCGCAGCCTGTTCTGTTTTGTTCTGAGAATGTCTGCGTTCTGTGGACGATAAACCAGGTGCAGACGTCCATCTGTGTCACCAGTGATGAGGAAATACAGCGAGTGCTGGCCGAAGCAGTGAGTGACAACAACTGTACTGTTTGTGGTGGAAACTCTAGGGTCTAGGTACCATATCTGAAGGGTTACTTTTGGTTCCAGAGGTACCATACTGAAAGTGTTTGGTGGAAACGGGGCTTTATAAACCACCATTAGTGGTGCTACACTACACATAGTGATGTAATCTATGGTTAATATTTTAAATAATTAGCTGCTATAATCAACAGGACTCTAAGTGAATAATCATGTTGCTCTGCGTCTGCCGGATGTGTTTGCTAACAACATCAATATAAAAAGTGATAATGTCAGTGTTGTGTTTTTAGCTTGCATCTGCTGCCCACAAAATAAGATAATGCAGGTTTAACTACCTGCAAGCAATCGAGAGACTCCAGCATTTAATCTTCTGCCTCACTTGTTCATTTGGATCATCTACAAACTGGCTGCAGTTTACTGATGCCACCTTACAGAGAAACTCCTGTAACTCTTGACACAATTCTTCATCAGTCACTTTTGAGCCACCCATGGGAAATGTTGGCTTATGCAGCTTTATAGAGCCCAAAAGATGTCGAGTAAATGTTTTTGTTTCACTGATTAAAACCATAAAAGCCATTCGCACCTTCGTATATTGTCCAGATGCTCAGCTGTGTTTGTTAGAGGGATTTGCTGAGTATAAAATTTACGACAGGTGTTCTTATTGATTTGAGGTTGTGCACTGAAAAGTGATCTTAATGTACTCATGTTTAAAGTCCCGTGAAGTGGGACATGTATGTGCATACAGTGTGTGCCATCATGCTCATATAACATCAGAGAGCTGCATCTTGGAACAAAGGGATTGAGGATTCTTGCCCCACTGATAACAATGTGAGATCCTGACTTAAAGGCATGCTACGCAGGATTTGTCGTTTACTATTTGTAAGCACAGCATTCAAACCTGACCTCTCCTCGTCAGCTGAACGAGGCTGAGAGAGCAGCAGCGGGTGAATAACGAGAACAATGCAGTGAACTAGACAAATAAAACGTTATTTTCTAATTGTTTCATGGCGGTTACATTCCAAAGCACAAATATCCACACCTACACCCATGACTCAGCACAACCCTGCAGGAGCCCTGCTGTGGATCACTGCTACACACTGTGCAAAGGTTGCTGCAGAGCGGCGCTGCCCTTGTGACCATGTGTCCGTCTTATTGGTATGTTTGGACAGTTAAACCATTCCACAACCAGAAACCATGGATTAGTAGAGCCATCCTAAAACATGGACGATTATAAAGCAGCAGCCAACGATATAAGAAGACGCAATAAAGGACTAAATTACAGAGCACAAGTGAGAGGAGCTGATGGGGTCACATTTCACTGGAGTTGTACCTTGTTCAATTTCCATGTGAGAAATAAATGATTAAATAAAGGTAGAGGACAGTTTTCTGTGCAGGTACAGACACCGCCACACACTGCCAGTGCGTCATATGTGCTGATTGAGCAGAGTTACCTCTGTATGAGTCAATATATTGATTTTTTGTAGGAGAATCCTGCATAGCATGCCTTTAGGGGAACTCTGCATTCAGCTTTGGCTCAAGTAGAAACTTTCAGCTTCTTTATGACTCTGGAAAGCAGCGCCAGCAACGTGCTCAAGGGCACCACAGTGACAGCTGCCGAGGCGACAGCTTTACTGACTCTTTCCCTGCCTTATATACTCCCAGCTGCTCCAGGGATTCCCCCAAACTGTCACGGCCTCATTTGAAATTTCCATTTAGCAGTTTTCACACAAAGGGACACAGTCAAACCAGGAAGGGCCACACTATTTCTATATTATTATATTATCCTGCCTTATATTAACCTTGTAAATGAATTTGGCATTTTCCTACAGCTGCAACTCTTTAAATATCCAAGCACAAAGACTGAATGATATTTTTTTGTATTTATCAAACTGCAAAAAACACGTGGGAGTGACTGGATACCACTCTGGAGATAAATGTGTAAATGTGCTGTGGACTGAATCGTGCAGTCACATGTACAGCTTACACTCATTGATGTGTCAAATCCTGCCCCCTGCTGTAAATACATCAAACTACCCCAAATTTAAGCCCTCAGCCCAGACTGATAGAATGTACTATTATATTATTTTTTAATTTTCAGTGATGTGTAATCACTGTTAGGTCAAAATATTGTACAGCTGTTTTTTTTTTAGCTTCATGATAATGCATTTCGAAGTGCGTTTAATGTGTTGAAAGGGTTTTATCAGCCCACAGGGGACCACTGATCTGATATACGTAGTGTCTTAATTTGTATTCATTATTTAATGTACTAGAAACCATCAATAAGGACCTACTTCGCTGTATCTGGATGGAAACATCTCCCACTACAGACTACAAGGACATTTTTATCACAAAAGACCTTACTTCTTTCTGGGATACGACCTGCTCCTTTGAGCAAAGACTGCACATTTTGTTTTTACCAAATCTTAATACTGTTGATACTCTGTTTGTAAAGTAGGGTTAGTGTTGATATTCAGTGATAGATGACATGCTGCCGCGGGGGCTGCGGAGCCTGTTTTAGCTACAATGATCTTTTCCTCAGAATCTCTTATAACCTGATGTCACACGTGACGACCCTCCCTCGATGTCCCTCATGAGATGTCCTCCTCCTGCCTTCTGTCGCCATGTTGTATTTACAGCATCAATAAAACACTGCAAGTTGTTGTGACATGCTGATATCTATTGTATTGTATGTCAAAGCACATTTCACAACATGCGTGAGTGTATATGCATGTGTAACCGACTCGTCTGTCTCTGATATTTTGAGTCTTTTTTGTTTAAACTAACTGCAAATAAATGAGAGATGAACTGCCTGGAGTCTGCACATTTATTAAGAATGCCTGCATTTCATTTTGTTTTGCCTACTTAAACTGCAAATTTATACCACCAAAGTAATATATATGTTGGAGACCTCAGAAATGCATCTGATTTTTGCAGATGATGTGGTTCTGTTGGCAGCGTCCGCATCACTGCAGACGCTGCCCCAAACCATTGTTGTGAAGAGGAAGCAGAGCTGGAAGGCGAAGCTTTTGATTTACTGGTCCATCTACGTCCTCACCGTACTCTCACCTATGGTCATGAGCTCTGGGTAGTGACCAAAAGAATGAGGTCACAGATAAAAGCCACCGAAATTAGTTTCCTCCGTGGGGTGTCTGGGCTCAGCCTTAGAGATAGGGTGAGGAGCTCGGAGTAGAGCCGCTGCTCCTTCACGTCACAAGGGGTCAGTTGAGATGGCTCAGGCGCCTCCAGTTAAAGGACACGTCCCACTGGTAGGAGGCCCCGGGGCAGACCCAGAACACACTGGAGGGATTACATATCTCATCTCAAAATGCCTCAGGGTCCTCCAGGAGTACAGTGACCAGACGTCCCCGATTTCCGGGGACAGTCCCCAGGTAAGGATGACCTGTCCCCGGCACAAACTGTCCCCTGGAAATGTCCCCGTTTCAAGCATTTCATGAATGGTACTCCTTACATATCAATGGGTACGTCTCGCTGAGCGCAGCAGGCCCGAGCGAGCAGTGCGGTGGCCTTGCTATGCCTATTTTTTATTTTTTATCTTGGCTTGTATCATTGTCACCGAACCTAATTTCCATCAGGTATAGTTACAGCTGCCGCTAAGGGTCCTAACCATGGGGTCTTCCATGCACACCAGCCGCCCACCATTCATTCAAGAATGCCGGTCTTTTGATAACGTAATTCCATGCTGCCATTAGCTGCTGAATAAATGAGTGGTAAGTGTAACTTTAGCTGTAAATCTTTTCATTTCAATATAAAAAAACAAGTGAGGTTCCACTAGTTATTTGTAATACAATCAACCTGTCTTTTTGATATAGTTGGAGAAAATAAATGAGATTAAAATTGTCCCCATTTCTTTATTTCATCATTATAACATATATGTTTTTTAACCTTACCGCTGAAAATGTCCTCAGATTGCACCTGAGATATCTGGTCACCTTATCCAGGAGGAGCTGGAAAGCATTGCTGGGGAGAGGGACGTCTGGGGTGCTTTGTTCGACCTGCTGCCCTAGCGATCAGGCCCCGGATAAGCGTATGAAGATGGGTGGATATTTTACAAAAAAATAAAAGGACAACATGATGGAGAACAGTTTGCCTTTTCAAAGGCACATATAGCAAACCACAAATTTTGTTTTTCTTTGAACACAGGCATAAATCTAAGGCAGCAATCCAAATTATTCAAGGGCCTGTTTTCTGCCCAACATAATTGGAGGGCCCCAGTGCAACCTATATTTACGCCCCTGCACAATATATAGTATATCACTCAAAATAAATGATGGCCTGCATGAGTGGATGAGAAGTAGCCTATGTCTCCCAGCAGCAGTGTTAGTACCTGAAAGCTAAAATAATTAAGCCAATTTAGCTCTGACTATGAAGTAAAATGTATTGCTTTGTGGGGCGGCTGTGGCTCAGAGGTCGAGCAGGTGGTCAACCAAACGGAAGAGCGGTGACTCAATCCCTGACTCCTCCAGTCCGCATGTCGAAACATTCTTGAGAGTGATGCTAAACCCTAAATTGCTCCTGATGCCTCTTCCATCGTTCAGTGTGTGTCTGGTAGCCTCAATCACCAGCGTGTGAATGGGTGAATGTGACTTGGCACAACACAAGTGCAGGTCCATTTACCATATTTGAGTAAAAGTATCTTACCAGAAAATTACTTTTGTAAAAGTTAAAGTCACCTATTAGAATACTGTTTGAGTAAAAGTCTTAAAATATCTGATATTTACTGTACTTAGGTTTCAAAAGTAATTTGATTATATTACATGTAATAAAGTTTTGAAAGTAAAAGTAAATACTGTTAATAAAAAACAGAGAAAAATGAAGTTAAAAAGGGTCATAAAAAGTAACAGTGGAGAGGGGGGTAGTTCCCACAAACTTCCCTGAGGGATATGGCGCGCTCTTTTCCCGCACCGCACCTGACATCTGACGTCATCCAGGTGTGACTGAAAGCAGGTAGAAATCAAACAAGAACAGTGACCAGAGCAGAGTATCAGATCAGCACACAGAGAGCAGACACACACTTGATTCAGGATCTGACAAACACTTAAAGAATTTCACCGGAACCTGTGAAGGAGACAAACACACACACACACACACACACACACACACACACACACACAGACAAACAGGCGGAAGTGAAAGTAAAACTGAAGTGTTTCCTAGTTCAGAGACAGACTGGACAGAGACATGAGCTCGCTACAGTTTAACAGCGTTTTACTGGAGATTTCCAACCAGCTGACCGCTGAGCAGCTGGACAAATTAAAGTTTCTGTGCCGGGACATGATCGGGAAACGGGAGCTGGAGAAGATTAACTCCGGGACAAGACTGTTCCAGGTCCTGTCGGAGAGAGGCAAACTGTCAGCTGACAACACCGAGTGGCTGTGTAGGCTCCTCACTGACATTCAACGACACGACCTCTCCAATAAATTAAACAATTATGAAAGTCAGGCTGGATTTGACGACAACCAACCGGACGAGGAGGAGAGAGGTGGGTACACGGTAACGGTATGAGACACACTGGGCTGAGAGAATACAGGGGCGGTGTTCAGGAAACACAGGGTCTCTAGGAAGTTACTGCTCTTACTACTAACCTGCTACAACCAGGCTACTACCACAAACACCAGTTACTATACCTCTACCATAAGGCCACTAACTAAAAGCAGTGGCGGCTCTAAGGGGGGGCCATGGCCCCTTGATACAGTTTCTGCCCCCCCCCTTGCAAAAATAACTGGACACCAACATAACTGCTTTCAAGAAGCTGTGGCGAAGCAAGTTTAAAGGTGTGGACCCTTTTACTGTTAGTAAAAAATATGACGTTTTTTGATGTGTGGGGCTCAGCTGGAGGCAAAACAATTCTCCACAGAGATAAGCTGGTGCTAGCAAGTTCTGTTGGCTTGTTTTAGGGTGCTTTCAGACCTGTCGTTGTCTCCTTTGGTCTGAATCAGGGACTAATTGTGTCACAAAGTTGTATAATTGCCTAGAGTTGGTTTGTGTTCTCACGGCAGCATTTACAAGTGGACCAGATCAAATGCCTTGTGTGAGAAAGCTGCTCTTGATTGGTCAGAATTTCCATGTGGGAAAAATCCAGGAAGTAAAGCAAACGTTGAAGAAGAGTACACTGTCAAGATAAATGTGACACTTTCTAATGTCACAATGGAGGGACAACTACGCAGGTTGATTTTAGCGCTGCTCATCGTGGACTATATTGCTGTCATTGTTCATTTGAGTCAAAGCATACAGTTTGAAAACGAGGCGCGGCTCCAACTAGAAAACAATGTTTTGATGCATTGGATGTGCTGAATGTGCATATTAAGGCAGTACAGGAGGAGGCGCACATTAATAATCCTCCAGGACTGTAACATGCTCATGTTTAACCCAAACAATGTGTCATGTGACTGCAGTTGGTTCAGATCCAGGTCGGAACACGTTCTCACCACAAGGAGTTTGTATGTATCAGACTGAGACCACCTCTTCAAGAAGGTCTGGGAGAATAGTCTTGCATAGCCAGACCGTTCTCCACAGCACTGTGTCGGTGCTTGAGAAAAGTCTGAAATCACCACATACCTGGATGGTGCTAAACCCAGGATGTAGTGACAGTACCCTTGCGAAATAGTTTCGGAGTCACACAGTGACAGCGTCAATGGTTATCAATGGATTTAACGACAGTGTCAAGCCGTTTAGATTTCAGTGTGATTTTTTTGGGGACTCAGTGTCGGATGTGTGTTAGCATGTGCTACCTGGTCAGACTCTTCAGTAGGAGAGCGTCTTTGTTGACAGCGGCAACAGAAAGTTTGCTTGTTCAAAGTCAAAGGTCTCATTTATAAAACAATGCACAGGATCCATATTAAAAATGTAGGTACAGACAAAAGCCAAAAATGGCGTGTGCCAAAAAATATTTGACAATTTCTACAATCAGGCTTCCACCTCACCATCTGCGTCGCCAATGTCCTGTCTCCAAAATGTTCATGAGCATGGGTCAAAGTTTCTCCCATCAAGTCTGCTATTCTAGATCACAACTTTTGTGTGGGAGGTGGCGTACGCCTCTTTCAGGCCTCGTTTTGTGCGTCACACGTTTATAAATGAGACCCCAGATCCCCAGCACAAGAAGAATCGTATTCAGGAATCATTTGACTGCAGACGTTTTGACAGATGTAGCAAATCAATACTGACTGGCCGTGTCAGAAAACACATCAACACCAGGTGTGGTTTTCTGTTTCAGATCTGTGGTCTCTTCACCACAGATCTGAAACAGACATAACCCTAATAGCATCACCATGACATCATCAGAGGTACTTTCTAAACTTGAAAAAGCTTCTCCAAAGCCACTGTAAAGCTGTTTTTAGAGTCTGACTTGCAGTTTTACTTGGATGACTAATATGAGTGAAATGCCTCTGCAAGCTTTGGGAACTCCACAGTGCATCGAGCAAATGTGTAACTCAAACATTTCACAATCCATCAGTTCCTTTTCTGAATCCACAGTTCCACATTACCCTGACAGATACAGTACATGCTCTGTTACCAGCACACTTGTAGGTGTAGTCTCAGTATGTTATAGGTCATAGGGACAGGCTGTAATGCATGAGGTGAAACCAGTGTCTCTGAACTTGCTGTGGCATGTACACATTGGGAATGCCCAATCAGAAAGCACTTGGCAGTGATAATGCATCCATACTTACTATAACTGGTATTTCTCCTGCCCTGACAGGGTGCAGCACATTGACAGGTCCCTGTTGTGTAACTGGAACAGAGCGGTTTCAACTGGAGCAAATATCAGTCAGTGAGAGTAAATATTGACCGTCTGCCCCGGTGACAAATGTTAAGCTCATTTTCCATTTATAGTTAAGTAACGGAGGCATTTGCAGTTTATACACACAACAGTAAAGATTTCCTGGATGAAGTTAGATTGATTTTGTATAATCAGTAAGCATCTTTCTTACTGATTCACTGATGTTTATTCACAGTGATAATACATGACAATAGATCAGGTGTAAAAGAATAAAAAAATATGTGTGTCTCAAACTGAACTGTGAGTATGCTGACCGTGTTGGTGGGCGGTCAAGTCCGCAGCCAAACTACAATGATATGTTGTTTACAACGCCTGCATGCACCTGTTCCTTTAACCTTACACAGTATCTCTCCCTCCGCACACCTCCTCATCAACTCTTTGGCGAGCCCTTGGTAGGAGTGGGCGATAGGGCCCTAAAATAATATCATGATATTTCAGGGTGTATTTGCAATAAAAATATTCTTGACAATATGACAATGAGTAAAAAAAATTAATCTAAGAGCACAGAATTGCAACAAAATAAGTGATATAGTTTTACAGTTTACCTTCAAATATTCAGTAAAAACTAAAATGATGTCTCATTTCTTTAGTTTGTGAACAACAACAGTAACTCAGAGTGAGATTCAGATTCTGTATACAATATTAATAGTTCAACTAAATCAAATCTACCACTAATTACACATTTAAACAGCTCCCAAATGCAAAAAATGTCCCCTGGGATCTATATATATAAATCAACAGGTGATTTCCTTCTCTTTTTTTATGCTCTGCCATTTCTCCTCTAATCATCACGCTGTAACCTGTGACAGGCTGTTATGATACCACAACTATCACACACTCACATATGTGGAGTTGTTTGTCGAGCCACGAGCGTCACGTAGTTTTACATTACCAAAGGTTCATGACAAAATGACTTGATGACAGTGACTCCGTGGCGAGAGAGGAGAGGGAGAGACGCTGTGCTGCTGCCAGAGGAGCCGCTGAATGAGTTCCCTCTGAGCAGTAAGTCACTAAAAGAGTCTGAGAAGTAAAACATTCAGGACACCACAGTTTATTCCACACTACTGAAGCTGCTCCTCTTTTTGGAACCACCGCGGAGATGGGAATAATTTCGCTGTCAGCCATGCTTGTTGTTGCCGTGGGTAACATTATGATGTCATTATGTCAACAAGTCGAAATATCGCGAGTATCACAATATGAATTTTTCATATTTTATTAAAAATTATACCAGTATGATCATGAATGAGATGAAACAAACCTCGGCTGTACTGCAATTTCTCGTCACCTATTGACCAGCCATCAGAGAGTTTATTTACCGTGGCCATGATATAATAGATATGTACTGTACTAGTGTTGTCAAAAATATCGATAAAAGTCAATTCTGAATATTTGAAACTGTTTCAGTTCTCATTTTCCGCAGTATAGATGCACTGATACAGCTGCTCTTTCCACTCTCTTATTGTTTCATTGTATGTTTGTTTACTACAGTCAGTCTGCTGTTCTCTGATACCAACTAAGAAAAGAAAAAATGTCATTGTCATGTTATAGTCTTGTTATGTTTTTCTTTTAATATAAATTGTAAACTATATGCTAGCAAAGTCCCAAATCCAAATTTGAATTTCCTGGGAGGCGAAGTCAATGCCCACCCTACTTAGGTTTTGGCTTGAGGAGTGAGAGGGTGAGAATGTCAGGATAATGCCGAGTAGGGCGGGTCTACCCTGGGGAATGCAAATTCATGTCTCAAATACCTTTCCTGGGGCTCTAATGGTGGGGGGATTGTACTCAATCATATTTACGTGTGCTAATCAACCACCCCAACCTGACTGAACTTTAGTAAGACCTAGTGCCACTTGGATGTGTGTGTGTGTGTGTGTGAGAGACAGAGAGGACGAAGACAAGGTGGTAGTAAGACCGTTGCACACAATGTGTCTGTAAGTTATTTATAACTTGGAAGGCTGCAGGTCTGGCCATATCACTAGTGCAAAGCAAGAGCCTCACTGCTGTTGCCAAACACAGATAACGTTTTATCAAACCTTTTCCTTTTCCTTGTTGGACAGCCAACTTAACTGCTTGAAGTAGAAGACACTGGCCTCATTCGTGTCTGACACCTCCTTTCAGTTTCCTCCATCATTTTACAAGTGATAAAAAACGACAACAAATATTCAAATACTGTGTCGGATGTCGATTATCATGACAAAGATTTAAGCCTTGAAGCATTCCCATGGTATCAAAAATGGCTTCAAATATTAATATTTTTCAAGGTACTGTATCAAAGTTAGAAATTCGTGTATTGTACCAACACTGTAGTGTACATACAGAAAGGATTTTAATTCTGATATTAACACTAAATGAACCTCAGACATTGTTGTCTGACTGTAAGCAATTAAAATGTGGCTTTCTGATCTGCTTGGAGCAGCCGACTCTGTAACGACCTACTTCTAAACCACATATTTAGAGCGGGAGTTGGACAGGCCTTTTTCCTAAATTAGCCCTGGACTGTTCCCAGTTCTTCATCTTATCGGCCAGTTCTCACCGTTCGCCTCGGGGGGGGGACGGTGTTTGATTTTTATATTTTGCATGAAGATGCTTTGTTTTAGAGTTTCCAAAATTAAACTCTCTATGTCTCCTCCTTCGTCAGCCAAACTGGACATTGCCACAGAGGTGCTCGCTGAGAACCTGGGAAGGAATTGGCGTAAACTGGGCCGCAAACTGGGACTGAAAGACGTGAAGCTGGAGTCCATCTCCAGGAGGCACCCCACAGACTTGGATGAAACGGTGAGGGAGCTGCTGAAGGAGTGGAGGAAGAGTCAAGGAGCCGAGGCCCGAGTAGAGAAGCTGAAAGAAGCCCTGAGAGCCTGCGAGTTGAACCTGAACGCTGATAAAGTGGAGGACGCACTTGCAAAACGCTGATATTGATGGAGATTTACAGATCAGAAAAGACTGATGAACTGAGGGAATGAAAATTAAAACTCTGATTAACCTTCAAGAAAAGAAAATTAACTTTCGAGAAAGTTATACGAAGATATATAAAGTTATGCAAAAAAACATATCTTTTGATCAATAAATTGACTTCCTGAATGTCATAAAACATGATACTGGTTATGTTTCATGGTTTTACCTGAAGATGAAAACAAAGGACTTGGTCATAGTCTGATTGATCAAATAATGATGTAACTGAAATGGTGAACTTTACACATTAGTAAATATAATGTGTCATCTAATAATGATCCAGCAACAAGGAGACTCCTGCAGGTGATTGTGGACACATTTACAAATTAATTATAATAATTTTTATTATACAGCATGTTTCAAAACAAACTTACAGAGTACATAAAATATAAATGACATAAAATAATTGAAACAGTTACAACAAATAGCATCAGCTAATAAAAAGCTTTGAGATAAAAGTGAGTTTTAAGAAAGAGATGTAAAAGTGTGAGTTCCTCAGCTGAGGGGTCGGGACAGCGAAGTCCTTAGTGACAAGTCAACACTGTGAAACCATGAGTAGGACCCTGCCAGAGGAACAGCAATCCAGCAGATCACAGCCTGACCATTTCAGGCTTTAAAAACAAGCAGTAAAGGATTGACATGATGTGCTGGTGGTTGTGTGATGACATGACCTTCGCAGAAAAGTATTTTAAGTCTTGTGTGTGATTCATCCTGGCTTCATATGAGTAGAGGAAGTCTGCTAGCCACGAGGCTAATTTATGCAATGTAAAATGCCATAAGCCCATGCTAATAACGTTAGCATGTTGAAAAATGTCTCCAGTAAAAGACAAGTGTTTTGTCTGTGAGCCTTGTGAGTTATAATAGAGCCAAATTTTGTACTTGTGTTTAATATCGTTGGTATTAAGCCATGTTTTATGTGTGTTTTAGAAGTGTTTTGAATCACAGAAACTCAGACACAGTGGCACAGGAACCCCACCGCCTATTAGCATTTTGAGGATTTAACTGCAGAGCAACAGAGATACGCTCAGCAGCGTAGGCCACTTGAGTATGCACAACTATAATCAGCCTTTAGTCACCTGTGCATCAAAATACTCAGTTATGGGCCTGTTTAACATTATTAGAGAAGGCACCTAGACCTAGATGATGGAGTGGTATTGGTGCTAGCATTAAGGCCAGTAGGGGAATCATTAAATGGCCTTTAATAAATTAAATATGTATAATTTAAAACCTATAATACTGCAGGAATATTCAGTATATATCAACTGTCAACAGTAGAGAGTGAAAACCAGGTTGATTTTTTCAAATGTGTTGCTTATAAAAGAAATCAGTTGTGTAGAGACTTTTTCTTTCTAAAATCTTGGATAAAAATGGCATCTGGGAGATGTATCTAAAAACAACTTTAAAACAAAAGGATCTTCTTCTAAAATCGGAGAAGACGGAGCAGTTAAAATATCCAACTGTCTGAAATACTGCTTTTTAAAACTACGTGGGAAAGTAGTCTGAGGGGCAGGTGGATGATTTTGAAAGTGCAAGAGTGCGCTCCAGGGTTAACAGACAGATTTTGCCGAAGTGAGTTAAAGGTGGGCAGCAGTCAACATCAAACTTTCAGGATATTTTGTTAATGTGCTGCTGAATCTCCATTATTTTGTTGTGAAAGTGAAGAAGACACTCCTAATTTCTCTGGCTATCCGCGGGGCCACTCACAGTGTTTATGGTTTCAAAGAGGATTCTGGGATTATGATCCTGTCGCAGCAGAGGCAGCTGTGAAAAAATACCTTGCTGCTTTGATTGCACACTGAAAGCAGATACCACACATCATATCAAAAAGCCACGAAACAGGGACCTGTTTGATTCTGACTCCAATACAAAAAAGGCTGTGCCCCTGTGTGCAACAACACCACTAAATATCCTGTGATTGTTATCAGCATCCAGTCTGTGAATATGTGAAGATGGATGATCAATTATTTCAAGAATGGGAATAGAAATCAACTTGTTACTTATCTGAAATCATTAACTTGTTGTTTTTACATATTAGTTTTTGTACTGATTAAACAAACAAGACACAACGAGTCAATCAGTGAGTGTTTGTGGTGCTTGTAGGCAGAGTTTGTGACCTTTGGACAGAGCCAGGCTCGCCGTTTCCCTGTTTACAGTCTTTGTGCTAAGCTAAGCTAACCAGCTGCTGGCTGTCACTTGTATTTCACAGATGTTAAAGTGGAATTGATCTTTTCAGCTAACTTTCCGCCAGCAAATGAATATTTTCCAAAATGGCGAACTGTCCCTTTAAGGTTATGTTGTCTGACTCAGAATGAAATAAAATGAGTAGAAATGAATTTATTCAGATATTGCTTTATTTGCTGATCAGAAGCCATCAAAGTGTTCACACTGGTGATTGATTTTTATGATATGAAAATAAAATGAGGTGATATTTGAACTAAAGAGTCTCATTAACATCTCCAGAATCTACAAAGTGCCTATGTTATTTTGCCATTTCATTAAACAGTCAGGCAGCAATCAGTATTTAATGCTTTTGAAGTTTGCAGGTTTGTTGTTACAGGACAATTTAAACTGCCATCCGCCCACATCTGCTTCATCGGCACGCTCTGATGTCTTCAGGACGGCAGGTCAAAGGTCACGTGCAGTTTCTGCAGAAGAAATGCACGTCGTTAAGTGAACGTTTCAGAAAGATGACGTCTAAGTTAGACAAAACAGCAGGTTTCTTACAAAGTTATAGTTTGTTAGTACAAAATTTTCTCCCTGCGTGTCCTTGGACAACGGGCCCTTATATTTAAACAACACAGTATGTCATTAGAATGATACATAGACGATCTTACATCTCTATTAGACACATCATCATGGCCAGTTTGGACAGGGGGGATGACTGTTTCAAGGCTGATATGGGCACCCAACTATTGTTTTAAGAGTGACTTGGAAAAAAGGTTATACTGAATGGTTATACTGTTACGCTGTATTCTGTGTGTTCTGTGAGGTTTGTGTGCGTCCGTCTTCCATCAGCTAAGCCACAGTATACTTACAGCACTTGTACAGCCTGTTCAGCCTGTCAATGTCGTTCTTGCTCATCTGGGTGGCCTGGCCGAAGGGTACGTTGCTGTTGGGAATGGGCACCATGGTGGGACGGTTGTTCTTGGAGAAGGCGTACCTGGAAAATCACAGACACCACAATGCAAAGCAGGTTGAGCTTGAGTTTGATCACCTGGAGGGAAACAATCGCTGATACTTCAGGTGACTGTAGTTCTTCGATGTGTAGTTTGATAAATTAAATTAAATAAAGTAGATGATGTAAGCATGAAGTTATCCATACTTCTCATATTGCATGACAGAGTTGTAGTCATAAGGAGTTCCTGGTTCAGAGTGTTAATCTTGTCAAAGTTGTACGCCATGCCTGCAGAGATGAGAGAAAATATGCATGATGTTAAATCACTCATAATGTACAGCATTTTAAAGTTAAGTAAGAAGATCTGAATCTCAGTTCCACAAGCATGAGCTGAACAGGTGAAAAAACAGCAGTTTTTCAGGATGCCAGATGTAATTATCAGCTCACACTTCATACAGAAAACTAACACTGCGCAGAGTATTATTTAAAAATGGCAATACCAGTACTCACTAAGTGATACCAGTATCAATAGAGTAAACCATTTGACACCCATTATGCGAATAGAAGCATTCATTTGCATTAAATGCCATGAGGCACGACAAGTGTGTGGTAAAAGTCATACTTTTGAACATTTTGGTGGCATCTTGGCGCGCTGAACTATCGACCACAGACTGTTTGTGTTGTAGCTGCTGCAGTAGTGAGCCAATATGTCGCTTTAACTAGATGATCACTTGCTGTGATTGACTGTTAACTAAACTATATTAATAGCCTTTTTTGTAGAACTGGGTACAGAAAGGATCAAATGCAGGTATCGTTCGACTGGAGAAATTTCAGTACTACGGGTATTATTTTGGTTGATACCTTAAAAGATAAGAAAAATTGTTCCGCTAAAGGAGCTCTATACCAGTGGCTCCCAACTGGTCCAGCCATGTGGTCCACAATGCTCCTCAGTCATTAGCTCACAGTCCACACAGTTTAATACATTACTAGCATTTGACCACATCTTCAAGCTAGTTTGTTGTCTCTGTCAAGTAGCTGTCTGTTAGTGACTCACTCTACAGCACTTCTTTTGGACCGTGACCCACCAGTTGGGAACCACTGCTCTATACAATATACATAGCACATCTTTGATTCAGACGTTGCCCACACACTCTCAACATGGTGCTAAGAGTGTGAACAGTGCCAACAAGGGCAACAGTGCTGATACAGCGAATGGTGTTAACGGGAAGCAACGAGAAGGTTAGCGCTGCACTTCTGCAGAGACGTCCTGATATCAGCAGTAACCGCCTGGTGGGTTACACACAGGAGACTCACATGCACAAGCACGCACACACGGTCTTCCACAACAATTTACACAAAAGCTCAGATGGTTCGGTGGTGCAGTGGTTAGCATTGTCACCTCACAGCAAGAGGAGTCCTGGTTCAAAGTCAGGGTATGAGGTTCATACCCCAGGGTATATGTTCTCCCCATGTCAGCGTGGGTTTTCTCTGAGTACGCCAGCTTCCTCCAACAGTCCAAAGACATGCAGGTTAAGTGGTGACTCTAAATTGTCTGTAGGTGTGAATGTGAGTGTGAATGGTTGTCTGTCTCTATGTGTCAGCCCTGTGATAGTCTGGCGACCGGTCCAGGGTGAACCCTGCCTCTCACCCAGTGTCAGCTGGTGTATGCTTCCTAACAGAATAAGCAGTCACAGAAAATTAATGAATGCTAAATGAATGCTCTGAATATCGTGTAGAGCTCCTTTAAAAAATTATTAAGGTTTAAAAAAAAATCAGAATTCATTCAGGTTGAACTCAAACAATGAGACTACTTCTGCCTCTGAGAACATTTTTCAGACTGAAACCAATACAAGTCGTGTAACCGGAGGTGAAACCGTCTCACCATCGATGATGTTTTCCCAGTACACCCTGATGTGATTGTCCCTGTCCGAGCGAGTCTGTTCATGGTTGAAGCCGAGGGCGTGGAGCAGCTCATGCTGGACGGTGCTGTGGTACAGGCAGCCCTGACGGCTCAGAGACACAGTCTGACCTCCACCCTGACGACCCACCCAGGAGTAGCAGCTGTGGACACACAAACATAGAGCAGTTTTTAGAAATCATAACTTTTCGCCACATAGAATTGTAAACAAAAGTGCTGCTCTGCAATCCTCATAGAACAAGGAGTTAGAACAAAAGTCGTCTATGTGTATGTCTTAAACCGTTGAGTAATGAACCTACAGCCAGACTCTTACCCGTCCCTGGACTCGATGCTCAGCCACTCATGGTCACCGTTCTGGTAGGGTCTGAAACGGATGCAGGAAACTGCAGAGAAAGACTCCAGTCCACGAGTGATGATGGACCTCTCACGGGAGGCTGCAGGACAAACAAGGCAGGTTTAGAAAATCTTTTTCTAAAACCATTGTAACTTTACCTTATTCATTCATGTTGTCTAATGGAGCTGTACAATACATTGTGGTTATTTACTATGTTTTAAGTGGAAACAATTCCACTACATAATTTTGGACTGTTGCAGAATTAAGTTTTACTATTATTATAAATTGCAATGCCCCTCTGTTAAAATTATAAAGCTGACATCTTGTGTGGCGTCCCACAAGGGTCCATCCTCGGTCCTCTTCCTTTTTGTTTTTAATGACCTGGCCTCTGTCTTCTAAACCAGTGGTTCCCAACTGGTGTGTCATGGTCCAAAATGGACTCCAATGGGTCGCAAGTGACATGCGACTGTTTCAAGTTTGTGATAAACACACTTTATTTTGAAGTATAACAAATTTCCCAAGCAGTGCTTTTATTTTGAGTTATTTGAGTATTATTGCTGTTACATTAATGTCAAAGTAGATATGTCTGTAAAATCTTAATAGCTGATAATGTCTGAGTATCATTAATTATATAATGCATAAAAGGCTGAGTCTTATAAAAGTACTAACAAAGAAACTCATGGTTGTACAAAAATATGAATATATAAGTCCATCCAAATTAGCTGTGACTGTGGCATTGGTCTGTTCTCTGAGTAAAATGTATCTGTCACTATAAGAATATATCTAAATAAAACAATCAGTGCTTACAGTAGTGGTTGGCGATGTAGTAGGGGATGTAGACCTTCCCATCAGACCACTTTTGCCACAGGCAGCCTCTGGCGGTGCAAGGGTCAGCGTTTCTGTCAGCCACAGACTTGACAGCGATGTCTCCTTCAACCAGGGTGGGCTCATCAAAGTCAGGGTCTACAGACCAGCAGAGGCGTGAAATACATAGAAGGTTAGAAATTGATCTTTTGTTGTACTGTTTGAACTGCTGAACTTGCATTATGGTTCAACTGATCCTGATTTTCTCAGATCACTTTATGGCTTGGCCATTGAAGTTTTACACGTCAGTGGTGACACTGTTGGGTCACTGGACAACACATTCTCACTCCGATCTCGTCACATATCGACCTTTGGTCACAGACCTTCCATGTCCAGATACAACTTGAAAGGTACCCTGGGTGTGTTGGTTGTTGACGCTCTGGGACGCCATGTCAAGTTCAGCCTGTTACATGCATTGTCTTCTTTCAAAATACACTTCGGTTTTCACAGGAAATTTAATGTTTACATACAGTCTCTTTCAAAATAAATGCACTCTGTCAGTACAACAACACAAATTGATTTCCTCCAACATTAAATGCATGTGGTTGGGTTAAGGCAACAAAAACACAGGGTTAGGTTTGGGAAAAAAGAGCAGGGTTTGGTTTCCTGGGTGGAAGTTGGTGTTTGTTGGACCAAACCTCCACCCGCCGCCCGCCCACCCTACTTGGACTTTCACCCCCTTAACTTTCGTTCTTGTCCCGCCACGTTTCCCCCTGACGCCACTGACACCACCGAGCACCGTTAAACTATAATGGCGACTGGTTAAAGGACAGCTTTTTGTCGTCAGTGTTGGATGCCACAAGTCACTGCCCAAGCGCCAAATTTTGACGGCTTCAGTATGAGACCAGGTTGGATTGAACATCAAAATTCTACTGAAGCAATGACAGCACCATCCTCACTATTGCACCACTTCTGCTTTTAACCAAATATAAACAATGACTTCTTCTATGTGATGACTTTTTGTCTGCTCTTTCACAGATAACCAACTTAAACAAAGAAATACTGCATCGCTGTTACTCTTGTGTATGTAACATTTTAGTCATACCAGCTTTGGTGTAGCAACCCAGGCTTGCAAAACAACATGTTGCATTTGGTGAGAGCATTTTATTTTATTAACTTGTCCCACAATGTGGCCCCTACAACATGGTTTAGGTCTGGTTGAGGTAAGGGGACTAAAATAAAAGAGTTCATATTTGTAAAAGCTCGACTCACTGCGGTCTCTGTTGGCTCTCTCCAGCAGTTCACCAACAGAAAGCTCCCTGGCTGTGTCCT